>CM025855.1:12722482-12937588 GCA_003952965.2 Morella rubra | reverse complement strand
GAGGATTGTCGGGGAGTGATTGTCGGATGGATTGGTCGGAGGTTAGAGAGAGAGGCTCTGGCTTAGAGAGAGAGAGAAGTTTGATTTCTGAGTCGTGTTTTGGAATGAGAAGTTGAGGTCTTATATAGGCGAGAGAAGAGAGAGAAAAGACAATAATATCCTTAACTTTAATGAACAGTGAAGGGTATTTTTGTAAAGTAGGAACAGTAGAGGAAACAGTAAAAGTAAGGGTAATATGGGAAATGACCTGGTGACGTAATATCTGACGTAAGGAATGACATAATATAATATCCTGACATAATGCTGACATAATATTTGCTGACGTCTTGTTGCTGATATCACATTCTGACGTACTTGCTGACTTCTGATATTTTTTAAACTGTTGATTGAATCTGTGCTATTTCTTCTTCTGTGAGTTCCAATTGATATCCTTCATATGGATCTTGAGCTTCATGATATTCTGGAATTGTTGGATTTGCTTGACATTCTTCTGAATCATCGGAGGATAATTGAGACAGAACTTCAAGTAATTCCTTCTTGTAATCATCTCTTGATTTTGCTGCTGCTAATTTTGACTGAATCTGACTTTTTGGCTAAGAATTGAGGATGATGGGCAATTTGTTGTTGGGCTTGGTTAATGGCAGTGATGATATTATCAAAATTATAAACAGACCACCATTTAATATAAAATTTCTGGGAAAGGATTTTCATATGATCTTGTTGGGTAAAAATAAATTTCCAACTTAATATCCAAGGGACAAGGTTAAACTGTATATGAAAACGAAGAACAATGGGTATATTTTTGGCTCGAGGGGTTTTCATGGCAGGGTATTTTTAAGTGCTGGGGTATCAAAAGGTTCTTTAGCCCAATGATCAAAGGCTTGCTTTAATGGTTTGGTAATAATTTTTCTGATGAGCCGAATCGTTCCCACCATTGGATAAACCAATTGGGAATAATATCTGCTTGAAAATTTTTAAATCTGATAAACCAAGTGTGACGATGGTTTTGATTGTCAAAAAATAAGGAAAAAGTCCATGCGTCCACATAATCATAATATGTAATATTTTTCAAATTTTTGTAAGGTACAGTCAAGGAACGTAAATTCCAAGGCTGACCCCATTCCTTTGCAGATATGATTCTTCTAATAGTAAATTTTGAAAAACCAATACGAGAAGGATCATATTTGCAAGGAGTTTGTTCAAATTCCACTGATTTTGTATCCATTAATATGTATTGATAAAATGCTTGAGTAAAGCAGGGATTTTTGGAACATAGTTCCATCCAGGGGGTAATATTTGAGCTGCAGTTTGATAGGGATCTTGAATGCTATTATAAGGTTCTTCTATAAGGGTTAAATGTCTGATATAATCCTTTGCAATGATATTATCTGTTGATGGTATGGAAGTGGGTGAAGGATTTGATTGGATTTTCTGGCTGAAAGTAGTTGTTGATATTTGAGTTGATGGAGGAGGTCTAGGACCAGGGATACGAGGAGTAGGACCTCTTGGTGATGATATTGACCAAGAACAGTGAAATTGTTTGATATTGGAATAGAAGGATAGTATTTGGAGAAGGATTACGATAAGGAAATGGAGGAAAAGTATTATCAGAAAGAAAGTCTTCATATGATATTTTCTTAGAATTGGATGATGAAGAACTCATTTTCCCTGTAGGAATTCACGAGTTAAAAAATCAGGAATGGCATTAGAAGTGCCTTTAATATGTTCAATATCAAAATCAAAAACAGATAATAGGGCTTGCCATCTGGCAAATAGATGTTTAGAAGCAAGATTTTTAACATCTTTTTCTAAAACTTCTTTTGCTGATTTGCAATCAATACGTATTCAAAATTTTTGATTTAATAAATCATCTTGAAATTTTGAAACACAAAGTACAAGGCTAATATTTCTTGCTTGACAGTACTATATTTTTGTTGTGTAATATTCCATGCATGTGAATGATATCTTACTATTTGTTCTATCTGATGAATCATGCATGCGTTGTTTTAATATACCACCATATCCAATATTAGATGCATCAGTTTCTACTATTTTAAATGCATGAGGAGATGCTATTCCTAAACATGGTAATTGTTTTACATGTTTTTTAATTTGTTTACTATAGCAGTATGTTGATCTGTCCATGGAGAAGGTTTCTTTTTTAATCGATTAAATAAAGGTTTACATATAATCTTGAATCTTTATAAAATTCACCAATATAATTTAAACTACCAAGAAATCGTTGTAATTGTTGTTTATCAGTAATTTTATCAGGAAATTTATCAGCAAATTCTATTGCTCGTGTAAAAGGTGTAATAGTACCTTGATATATGTATGACCTAAAAATCTTACTTTTGTTTGAAATAATTTAATTTTTGGAGCAGAAACTACTAATCCATTATTTTCAATATTTTATGAAATTTATGTAAGATGATACCAATGTTGTTTAATAGAGTTAGAGAAAATAAAACATCATCAATATAAACAATGCAAAATGAAGTATAAGGTGTAAAAATATCATTCATAATATTTTGAAATTCTGAAGGAGCATTTTTTAACCAAAGGCATTACATTCCATTCATAATGACCAAAAGGGACTGTGAAAGCAGTTTTATATCGATCCTCTTCCGCCACCTGAATTTGATAAAAACCGGATTTCATATCAAATTTAGAAAAAATGCAAGCATATGTAATCGATTTAATAAATCTTTTTTATTAGGGATTGGATAACGTATCCAGCGTAAAGCTTTATTAAGAGGTTTATAATTAATAACAAACGAGGAACACCACGTTCTATTTCAGCTTGACCCCAAACATAAAAAGCTGCACAACTCCAGGGGATTTAGAAGGTCGAATAAGACCTTTATCAAGTAATAATTGAATTTCTTGTTTACAAAATTCTAATTGTTCTTGATTCATTTGTATTGGTCTTGCTTTGTAGGTATATTTCTTCTCAGAAAAATCGGTTCATATGGTAAATGAATGATATGCTTTTTTCTATTCCAGAAAGCATTTGGTAAAGTTAGAACAAACTGTATTTTATATATATATATATTGACAAAAGATCTTCAAGCTTTGAAAGATGTGTCTATTCATAAAGAAATATATAAATTACAACAAGATAAATTATCACGTAAAAAATTACATTTACAATTTTTACAAAAAGAAGTAATATATAAAACTATTGAAGAATCATTCAATCCCCTTCTTGTCAAAATGATATAAAACAATTTCAACAAACATTAGAAAAAACAGTTTGTTCTAATTTACCTAATGCTTTCTGGAATAGAAAAAAGCATATTATTCATTTACCTTATGAACCCGATTTTTCTGAAAAAAATATACCTACAAAAGCAAGACCAATACAAATGAATCAGGAACAATTAGAATTTTGTAAACAAGAAATTCAATTATTATTAGATAAAGGTCTTATTCGACCTTCTAAATCCCCATGGAGTTGTGCAGCTTTTTATGTTTGGGGTCAAGCTGAAATAGAACGCGGTGTTCCTCGTTAGTTATTAATTATAAACCTCTTAATAAAGCATTAAGATGGATTCGATATCCTATCCCAATAAGAAAGATTTATTAAATCGTTTACATAATGCTTGCATTTTCTCTAAATTTGATATGAAATCTGGTTTTTATCAAATTCAGGTGGCGGAAGAGGATCGATATAAAACTGCTTTCACTGTTCCTTTTGGTCATTATGAATGGAATGTAATGCCCTTTGGATTAAAAAATGCTCCTTCAGAATTTCAAAATATTATGAATGATATTTTTACACCTTATACGGATTTTGCATTAGTTTATATTGATGATGTTCTTATTTTCTCTAACTCTATTAAACAACATTGGCATCATTTACATAAATTTCATAAAATCATTGAAAATAATGGATTAGTTGTATCTGCTCCAAAAATAAATTATTTCAAACAAAGTAGATTTCTTAGGTCATACAATATATCAAGGTACTATTACACCTTTTACACGTGCAATAGAATTTGCTGATAAATTTCCTGATAAAATCACTGATAAACAACAATTACAACGCTTTCTTGGTAGTTTAAATTATGTTGGTGAATTTTATAAAAACCTCAGATTAATATGTAAACCTTTATTTAATCGATTAAAAAAGAAACCTTCACCATGGACTGATCAACATACTGCTATAGTACAACAAATTAAAAAACATGTAAAACAATTACCATGTTTAGGAATAGCATCTCCTCATGCATTTAAAATAGTAGAAACTGATGCATCTAATATTGGTTATGGTGGCATATTAAAACAACGCATGCATGATTCATCAATTGAACAAATAGTAAGATATCATTCACATGCATGGAATATTACTCAACAAAAATATAGTACGATCAAGCAAGAAATATTAGCTCTTGTACTTTGTGTTTCAAAATTTCAAGATGATTTATTAAATCAAAAGTTCTTGATACGAATTGATTGCAAATCAGCAAAAGAAGTTTAGAAAAAGATGTTAAAAATCTTGCTTCTAAACATCTATTTGCTAGATGGCAAGCTTTATTATCTGTTTTTGATTTTGATATAGAACATATTAAAGGCACTTCTAATGCCATTCCTGATTTTTTAACTCGTGAATTCCTACAGGGAAAATGAGTTCTTCATCATCCAATTCTAAGAAAATATCATATGAAGATTTTCTTTCTGATAATACTTTTCCTCCATTTCCTTTCGTAATCCTTCTCCAAGTACTATTCCTTCTATTCCAATATCAAATAATTTTACTGTTCTTGGTCAAATATCATCACCTAGAGGTCCTACTCCTCGTGTCCTGGTCCTAGACCTCCTCCATCAACCCAAATATCAACAACCACTTTTAGCCAGAAAATCCAATCAAATCCTTCACCTGTTCCATACCACCAACAGACAATATCATTGCCAAAGACTATATCAGACATTTAACCATTATAGAAGAACCATATATTAGCATTCAGGATCCCTATCAAACTGCAGTACAAATATTACCCCCTGGTTGGAACTATGTTCCAAAGAATCCCTGTTTCACACAAGCATTTTATCAATACATATTAATGGATACGAAATCAGTGAATTTGAACAAACTCCTTGTAAATATGATCCTTCTCGTATTGGTTTTTCAAAATTTACAATTAGAAGAATCATATCTGCAAAGGAATGGGGTCAGCCTTGGAATTTACGTTCCTTGACTGTACCTTACAAAAATTTAAAAAATATTACATATTATGATTATGTGGACGCATGGACTTTTTCATTATTTTTTGACAATCAAAACCATCGTCACACATGGTTCATCAGATTTAAAAATTTTCAAGCAGATATTATTCCCGGTTGGTTTATCCAATGGTGGGAACGATTTGGCTCATCAGAAAAATTATTACCAGAACCATTAAACAAGCCTTTGATCATTGGGCTAAAGAACCTTTTGATACCCCAGCATTAACCAAATACCCTGCCATGAAAACCCCTAGAGCCAAAAATATACCCATTGTTCTTCGTTTTCATATACAGTTCAACCTTGTCCCTTGGATATTAAGTTGGAAATTTATTTTTACCCAACAAGATCATTTGAAAATCCTTTCCCAAAGATTTTATATTAAATGGTGGTCTGTTTATAATTTTGATAATATCATTACTGCCATCAACCAAGCCCAACAACAAATTGCCCATCATCCTCAATTCCTTGCACAAAAAAGTCAGATTCAGTCAAAATTAGCAGCAGCAAAATCAAGAGATGATTACAAGAAGGAATTACTTGAAGTTCTTTCTCAATTATCCTCCGATGATTCAGAAGAATTGTCAAGCAATATCAAATCCAGCAATACCAGAATATCATGATGCTCAAGATCCATATGAAGGATATCAAATGGAACTCACAGAAGAAGAAATAGCACAGATTCAATCAGCAGTCTAAATCAGCAATATTACGTCAGCAAAGTACGTCAGAATGTGATATCAGCACAAGACGTCAGCAAATATTATGTCAGCATTATGTCAGGATATTATGTCATTCCTTACGTCAGATATTACGTCATTCATTACGTCATGTACCAGGTCATTTCCCATATTACCCTTACTTTTACTGTTTCCTCTACTGTTCACTACTTTACAAAAATACCCTTCACTGTTCATTAAAGCCAAGGATATTATTGTCTTTTTCTCTCTCTTCTCTCGCCTATATAAGACCTCAACTTCTCATTCCAAACCACGACTCAGAAATTCCTTCCCTCTCTCTCTAAAACCCAGAGCCTCTCTCTCTAGATTTCCGATCAATCCCTCCTATCAATCTCTCCGATCAATTCCTCTGACCAATCATCCCTCTAATCTCAATCATCCTTCCTATTTCAGACCACTCATCTCTAATCTCCGATCAATCAATCCTATCCTTTTCATCTTCCTCTAATATTGTCTATAAGTGTGTTTTCATTTCAAGAGTGTATCAAGTGTGTATCCAGCTTGGCTCTGTCTTTACCGCCTTCAATTGCTTGAGTTCCATGAAGCAGAGGACCACTTTCCTTTTTTGTCCTTTACAAAAAAGTTTTGCTCAAAAATTGATCGCGGCCTCGGCCTTCCAAACTGAACCAAGAGCATATCAAAATATGTTTATAAGAGCATATCAAAATATGTTTATAATTAAGCAAGAATTCATAAAATGTTAGTTTGCTTCCCAGATTAATAATTAAACGGTTGGTATCTTATCAATGGCGGATGCAAGGGGTAGTGGCCCTGGGCGGCCGCCACCCATTGCACAGCCAAAAAAAAAAAAAAATACATGTGTTTTTTTTTCTCATAAGTTGGCTTGGGCCCAACCTCCATAGGCCCAGACCAACTAAAGCCCAGTGGCTCTAACCGTTCTTCACGGCCTGGGCCTTTTTAATATGCAGAGGGTGAAATGGCGTCGTTTCAACCTCTGCCTTAAAAAAAAAAATTTAAAATAGGGTAAAACGCACTGTTTCACCCTGTTTTGAAAAAACCCCTCTCTTTCATGACACCCTCTCTCTCTCTCTCTCTCTGAACGCGTTTATCCCTCTCTTTCTCTTCGAATTCGCTCTCCCTCTCTCTCATAGCTTCTCTGATCTCCGTTGCCCACCGTTGCACCAGCCACCAGTTTATCTCGCGCCAGCTAGGCCACCGGCCCACCAGCTTCTCTCTCAGTTGCTCGTGCTCCACCGCCGTTGCTCACTAGGTATATAACCATTAACAACCAGTTTTTTTCTTTTAAATTTGAATTTTCTCACCTCTCTCAGTCTCTCTCTCTCTCTTTTACGAAGAAAAAAAATTTCTTGTCATTTCGCCTTTACAGTTCGACCCCCTTGGATTTTCATCCTAGCTCCGCCACTATATCTTATTCAATTCATATTTACGTATCAATATGCTAGAGTTTCTAGAATAATTTATCAAATATATTTCTTAAATTTTATTCCTTGTTTGTAACTTTAATAGTGAAAAACGTGTCATACCAACATGTATTGCTGTCAAAAACCTAACATTTATCACATTAATATTTATTATGTTTTTTGACACTTTAAAAATGGTAATGTTGATTTGTCAAGATCTCAACCATCACATTTGAGAATAATGGCTAAGATTTTAAGTTATTTCTTGTTAAGTTCTTCAGCTGATTGCAACATGTTGAGTTGTCACGCGCTGTGCCCGTACTTACCTCTTAGGCTCACTTATAGAGATAGTATGCACACAAACGGGGATTACGGCTCAAATCATCCCAAATAACCTTATCTGATTCACCTTGAAAAGTTTAGTAGAAGTTTTTTTTGAAAATAGGGTTGTGGTTAAAACTATTAAAACGTTTCAAGGAGAAATCGCAGTTTAGAAAAGGACGGTAAATTAACTTACATTAAGCGGTTTTCGAAGCGTTTTATAGAATAAAACTTTTAGTATAAATGAAAGCTTAATAATATAAGGAAAGAATAATAAATAAGGAAAGAAATAAATACTCGCCATATAAATACCAAATTTCAATACAAAGCACGGTTTTCCAAAATACGTCCACCAGGGGACTACAAAAGGGCTAAGTACAAAAGTGGGAACTTTCTAAAGCTCGCCATGCCATTACAACCGCGCTTTAATCGAAGAATAATACATCGAAAAAGAAAATAGAAAATAAAGAAAACGGCATCTAGACTAGGGGTCCACTAAACCTTCTCATTATTATTAGAGGTGAGGTCTATGATACCGGCCTCAGGTGAGACGCGGCTACTCTCTGCCGGCAGGGCCGGAGGAGTGTAATCGAGTCTAAGGAACTCCGGTGGCACATCTATCAAGCCGAAGTCCTCTACACAGGGGAGTGGGGGCAAAGGTGGTTCCTTGAGGAACCAGTGGGGCTCATTCTCCACCAGTACCTCATAAGCCTCCGTAACCCAAGTTCGGACCTTTAGGACAAACGTACGGGTCGAGGTCCAAAGTCAGCTCATTCTCGAACAGCTTCATCTTCAATATCCACAGCGCCACAAACAAGGATGCAAAAACATATATAAAACAGGGTGAGTCCTACATACAATACATGTTCATACAATACAGTTCATGCCTTAGAACGTAAAATATCAGTGCAATAATAATTTCAGACATACAAGACTTGGGATAACATAAGGAATGTATGCAATGCATCTACTCATCATCTTGTTTCCTTAGGTATTCCCGGTATCTGCTTTGTTCACCCCAAGAGTCGGGTTGTGCGTCCCTCCTCTCCTCATGGGAGTGTCCCGTGTCACCTACTCCAGGACCCTTAAAAATGACGCTGTAGCGCTCAGAAGGAACCCACCCACTCCCTGTAGTGGGGGTTGCACTCTCCTCATGTGCCCGGTACAGTTACTCTTTCTTCGGAATCACCTCGCAGGCTTAGGGGTTCCTCACATTTGTTTTTCCTCTTATGAAGTGAATGTGATTCATGCACGAATGCCATACAATGCATGTGCAATGTTGTCATTCAAAATGTCTCATGAGGTGATTGGAGAAAATATAAACCAATAAAGTGCTTGGAATCTTAATATATGAATGATAGAGATACAATTATCTGACATTAGATTCGCAATTGAATTTAAGAAATACTCAACTAATTTTTGTCTCATATGCTTTCTAATTATTGAGCCCTTTTTCCTTAATTAAAGAATTAAAAATCTTTATCCTTTTATAAAACTAATTTAAAGAATTAAACATGAAATTTATAACTAAATATTAATTCTGCCCTAGATCCCTAAATAAAGGCCTATTGGGCCTTCTTAGACCCTATTGGGCCTATCCCTAAAGTTTTATAAGGTTTTGGGCTTGTTTAGGGTTAACAGGCCTAAAGTCCATTTAGGCGCTAAACGGGTTTTGTGATTTGAGCCCTCTAATTCTACTCGGTTTGGACTCAAATTTGGGCTTCCCCATCTATTTGTCATGCTCTATACAACCATATAATTATTTTCCCTGTTTGGATATTTTTACCTAACGTTTTATGTGAAATGTCGAAACTGCCCTTAGAGACCTCCAGGGGCATTTTCGACCTTTTCTTACATCATTTTTGGCTGAAACTTTTTCCAGTGACATCCTGATTACTTATACATACTATCTGGAAATTTTCATGAAAAAATTCAAAGGGAATCATGGGATCGTTTTGAACAGTGACCATTTTCTTGTTAAAAGGCTAACTAATGTTCTTGTATGTTATAGATCTTGGTTTCCTTTGATTTTAATCTCATCTATCCATACACGAATATACTTTCAGACATCAATATAATCATAGAGCAACCAATGTAATCACAGAACAACCACATATGTAAAATGATGGCTTACACTTTCATTTCCTTTCCTCTTTAAAAGACCAAAACCATGCATGTAGCTAATGCCACGTTTTACACCATATTTCACCATTTGAGCTCACAATGAGTCCCTCAAATGCCACTGCCATGTCCCTCTCAATTCCCAAGCCTTCTTTTTCCCACTTTTACACTTCAAAGTTCACAAATGCACCAAAATATATGCAATTTATAACCAAACAACGCAAAAGAGAGGAAGATGACCAAAGGAAATCTTGCATGCATTTTGGTCCCTTCTAAGACCAACCCATGGCCTCCCAAGCTATCCCTAAGGTCATTTTGGCCACTGACCGTGGCCTCCAAGCATAGAACTCATATTTGGAATACTCAAGTTACACACATGCATCATTTCTACTTACTCTACATTCATAATACACCATTTCTCATGAACAAGCATTTCAACATGCAACTAATATAAGTGAAAGAACATAGCAAAACTGCAAGGATAATGGCGTTGATAGAGGACACAAAAGTGGTAGCAAGCTGTTTAACACTCAAACAAGCCGTATAACGATTTCTTTCCCACAAGACCTATATGCAACTACTCCCTTACCTTGCTAGTGGGATAAGTTCTCTTTGAAGGCTCTAGAAAAATCCTAGAGAAAGAAATCTCAAGTTAGAAGAGATGAAGAAAATGAAGAGGGTAGGAGAGAAAGAAAACAAACAAACAAAAAAAATAAAATAAAGAGAGGCTATGGCCGAATGCCACAATGGCCATTTTTTTCCTTTCTTTTCTTACCTCTTTCTTTTCTCGTTCTCCTTCACCTCGCTTTTCTTCTTCTTCTTCTCCTCCTCTTTTTTTCTTCTCCTTCTTCTTTCTCCTTCTCCGACTGCTCACTCTCCTTTCTCTCTTTGCTCACTTGATCGGCACACACTAGGGCTCTAGCACTACAAGGCTTGGTTGGTTTTTCTTTAAACCAACCAAGTTATGATTTATTCCAAAGGAGCTGCAAGAAGCAAGCTCCTTGGCTGGCCAAGTGGGCGGCAAGAGAGCAGAAGATGCCAAGTGGCATCACTCCTCCTTTCTAGGCAATCATGAGAGCTCACAAAATCACTCAAAAATCCCCCCTAGCTCTTGCCGATTGGAATAAAAGTTCACACCATGATGCATGCTAAAAGGACAAGGAAATGAGACAAGAGAATGAGACATGGAAATGAGACAAAAGTCAAGGGAATTAGGAGGGTTTGCCGTGTGACCTAGGGAGAAGAGAGAGAAAAAAATATTTAGCCAAAGGTTAGATTTTCCATGCTCATTAATCACCTAAAGTTAGGAAATGGACAAGCTAAAAAAATATTAAACCTAAGTTAGGAAAAAGGGTGTAGAAATTAATCAAAGAGATTAAAATGGTTAATGATGAGAAAAACTTAAGATTGCTCATAGGACATTGTTAAAATTTTAAGAAATGAGCAAGGAGAAAAGAAAATGAATTCAATACAACATTAATATATACATTCGAAAATAAACAAGGCATCATAATGTAAATTTTAGTAATGAAACTAAATTATGTACTAATTGATCAATTTAATGTAAATGACATATATAAAATGCAAGAAATGAAAATGATACAAAATATTCACTTATCAAGATTATAACAAAATGCAAATGCTTAGCTAGATAATAGGATAATTGAAATGTTTAGCAAGAAAACTGAAAAAAAAACAAATCAATTGTTAAGGAAATCAACAAGACTAGAAAATCATAACTATTGTCATTAATTAACTTAAATAGTTGAAATTAACGAGGGGGTATCACATGAGCAGCTCTAACAAAGTCAGTAACATCTTGTTTATATTATAGTTTGATACTGGCTGAATGATTCAAGTAAAAACATCAATATCGCTTCAATGTTAGTCTTACAATCTATCTTTGCACCTAATGTCTCCAGTTCCGTAATGAAATATATCATCTTCAATGCATGATCCTGAACTGGAATACCCTCCACCATTTTGGCAGTCCATAACTTGTTGGCGTGCAGATCGACTCTATTCTTCAAACAGCTCTTGAAGATATGAGAGAATATCTTTTACAGAAGCTAGGTCTTCCCATTGCTTCTATAATATATTGGTCAAAGAAGCCAACATATAACATCAAACCAGTTCATCTGTCTCATGACACTTATCATAAGCCATCTTTGCTATTGAATGGTATTAGCTAAAGTAAGCTAAGGGGACTCATCTTTTGGGACATGATCAATTTTATCAACCGTGAGTACAATCATGATATTCTTCTAACAGTCAAGGAAATTTGGCCCAGTCAATTTATTATCATCTAAAATTCTAGATAATGGGTACGACATAATGAATAAAAAAGTAGTAAAAAGGAAAATTCACATGTATCTAAATTTCCATTAGTATTGGATTTTTGAATGAGTAATGGTACATCTCCCTGAGTAACAACAATCAAATAAAAATACATAATATAACATTTACGTGCAATGTCTGTAGTGAATATCAAGAATTTTCACCTTATATGCACAAATTCACATGTTGTATATCATATATACACAAAATTCATGTTTCTTGATATTTCTTTTAGCCACCAACATCACACACAATCCTCACTATTTTAATATATGTGTTTATTTGACTAAGTGCAACTATTGTCTATATGATATGTAATTTTACAGTAAGTCAGTATTACTGTTTTAGTTAATACCCCCACTACTCATACATACTCATTTGCCTTCTTAAAAAGTAAATGAAGACAAATTATAAGACCAACAATTGGTATCAACCATTTTAGCTTGATTCAAGTCAATCAAATAAAATTCTCATATTCCAACAATCATTAAAATAGAAACAACTTTTTCCGGTCAATTTTTTTTTCTTTTAGCCTCTCATTTGTGGTCGCAAGTAGTCACTTTTTATGGCAAAGTTGGCAACTGGTCGCGAAAACATTTCCTTTTCCGGAGCATTGAATTGGTTGGAAAGTACAGGTCATTAAAAGGGCATTTACGACGGATGAACATGACAATACTGGAGAAAAGAATGGTTGTAAATAAAAATTTATTTTCGACCTCAAAGTCGCAGTCGTTAATCGTGTTTTAATGACCTTGTTGTCATGAATGCTGCTAATATTCTTTGAATATTTTGTACTATCGTTTCCGATAAGTTAATACTGACCAGAGGTGTAGTCATGTTTGTTGCTTTTATAGCAAAATAAAAAGTGGTCGTAAAAAACTACATTTAAAAAAAAAATTGAACAAATACCCAATGAACAAGGCACTGGACAATCGGATCCTGACATATATTATAGCAAACACCCATTGATTGAAGCCTTACCAGCAACTGCTCCCTTACCGCTCAATATTACTTTGTCTGGCCTATCTACCATGTCGTGTTCCAACCAATTTGATGATACCGCTCAATAGGAGAAAAAAAAATGTTGCTGGAAAATCGTTCTTAAGGGACTATACGAACACCACAACAACTTCCTGCATGATCGTTTCATCTTCCTCGCTGTGGGTTTAGGTTTTAAAACACCCTTGCGAAATCATATCTTCTCTCTTGCTGCTCTAAACCGTTCTTCTTTTGGTCATGATTTTTTTGGGAAAAATGTGGTAAATGGATTTTTTTAACCTCTGTGATAAAACTTTCATTTATACGATGCCCTTTTTTATGCAACAAAAATGCAACTGATAACATTCTTATACGACGCAGTATATTTTTTGGCGTTATATCTTTTTCACCCCGTGTGTCTTTCACTATAAAATAGTTAATTCACTTACAAGTCATCGAAATAATGCACTGGTCAATCCTCAATTGAATATCACCCCACTAGTAGCGCAATTAGTAAACAACACAACTACTACTCCTTCAACCTATCTACATTGCTAGTTGGTGAGAGTGTTTTGACAGGAAGTTGTTTGGTTTGAAGTAATCTATCTTCGTTGCAATTCCCTCATCTTATGAAAGAACTTGTGTTGTATTAAAATTGCAAAAAATCGTTCCTTGTGGTATGTCTAGAAACCATATACTTCTCCTCCTTTTATTTATTTTTTTTCTATTTTTGACCACCTCTCTAACAAACTGCGCTTCTCCCTCAAACCAGCATACAATTTCATTTCACTTTAAATATATCAACACCGATTAGATCGTGCATGTATTGTTAATTTCCTTATTCATTTCATTTCGATTTCACCCCTTTTATTTTTTTTCCTGCTCACAACGTGTTCGACATAAAGACTAACTTTGTCATTATGCCGCCATTTATTTTTTATGCTTGTTTAACAAATATTTAAACACCAGATGAATAGTCGATAAAATTTTTGAACTTTTTGTCACCTAATCCTTATGTCTAGAAATTAGCATTCGTCCCCCTATTTTGTCTTTCCATTAAGTGGTCCTTTTATGTACTCTAATGTGTGTTATTTTGATTTTTCAATTGTTAATTATGGACAAAAATGACTAACAAGTTTGCCAACATGACTAAGTACAAAAATGGAATTCGTGCTTTCATCAAGCTTGCAAGCAAGCATAAAGACAAACTTGGGAGAGTTCGGTGACCGTGCCGTGATTGCATAAATGGCTTTTGGTTGAGCTTGGGAGAAGTTGATGAACACCTTCATGACAAGCATGGATGAGACATACACCAAGTGGATTTTTCATGGGGAGTTGGACTCATCCGATGACTCTAAAGATGATAGTCTATCGAGGATAACGCCAATGACCAAATGGAAGAAATGTTAGATGATGTATGACAAGGGTGCTTCATGCGAACAACTTTGGCTCAACTTGTGACACAACCGGATTCAAGAAGATGTGGGAAGATAATAGACACCCTTTGTATCTGGGGTGCGTTGAAAATTTTCAGTCCTTTCCTTTGTGGTTGAGTTATCATATTTGAAGACATACTATAGTTGGAGTAACTAGTCATTTAAAGAGTTGTTGTGTCTATTGAAAAAGGCGCTTCCAGTAGATTTGGAGTGTTCAAAGTCATTCAGTCAAACAAGGCGGTTGTTACATGGCTTAGGTTTTAGTTACAAAAGAATTGATGCTTGTAAGAATGATTGTGTGCTTTATAGGAAAGAACAAGCAAGCAAAGACCGTTGCCCGAAGTGCAACGAGCCGAGGTACGTTCTGAACTCTACAAAGCGCAAGCCAATTCCTCAAAAGGTTCTTAGGCATTTCCCTCTTATACCTAGATTGCGTAGGTTGTTTATGATTAAATCCATTGCTGTTGACATGAGGTGGCATAAGGATAGACAACTCCCTAAGGATGGTTTGCTGCAACACTCATAAGATGTTTTAATTTGAAAAGAATTGATAAGAAACATGAATAGTTCTTCTTGGTCTTACCTCTGATGGGTTTAGGCCCTTCCGAAACTTAGACATTGCACATAGCACATGGCCTGTGATGCTAATGCCTCACAATCTAATGATATTGACATGTTCTTAGAACCTTTGATAGATGAATTGAAGGAGCTACGAGAGAGCGGATTGAAGGAGCTACGAGAGAGCGGATTGAAGGAGCTACGAGAGAGCGGAGTAGATACATATGATGCATTTAATGGAACGGTATTTAAATTACATGCTACTCTATTGTGGATCGTAAACGATTTTCCTGCATCGGGATGAGTATCGGGATGCCCCCTATTTTGGACAGTTGGGATGTGTTACAACAACTAGACTGTATCCAAGATGTTCAGTTTGGGAAAACCTCCATAAAAGGAAAAAGGAAGTGGTTGCCTTGTGAGTACAATTGGGATTTATTTGAATTACCGTATTGGTCCACCATAGAGTTGCGTCACAACTTATACATCATGCACATAGAGAAAAACATATGTGACAACTTGTTGAACATGCTATTGGATGTGAAGGACAAAACAAAAGACTCAGTAAAATCAATACGTGACTTGCATGAAATGAAGATCGGTGAGAGTTGCATATGGTGGCAGATGCCAATGGCAAATGGAAAAAACTTTCAACCTGTTTCATGTTATCCAAAGCAGAAAAGACAAAATTCCTACAATGGTTGCAAGAAGTTATGTTTCCTGATGTCTACGCATCTAATTTTTCAAGGTGTGTAAATTTAACTGAGGGGACGTTGTCTAGGTTAAAGAGTCATGACTGTCATGTTATGTTGTAGTGCCTGTCTCTAGTTGCTCTTAGAGGTGTCTTGCCAAGGAAAGTAAGTACTCCTATAATCGAGTTGTGCTTGTTCTTTAAGGCTTTTTGTTCAAGGACAATTACTATTGAATCCTTCCAGCATCTACAAAGTTTTATTGCAAAGATATTGTGCAAACTTTAGATGATTTTCTCTTTTGCATTTTTTACATCAATGATGCATCTGTCTATCCATCTAGCTCAAGAGGTAATACTTGGGGGTCTTGTACACTTCCATTGGATTTATCCATCAAAGAGGTCAATTAGATGATTTAAAGGGTATCCTAGAAATAACGTTCACATTGAGGGGTCAATTACTGAAGCATACATTGACATCGAGTGTCTTACATTTTGTTCCTAATATCTAAAAGGAGTTCCTACTAAATTTGACATCGACCATCGCAACATCGTACCAAGTGAAGTAGGGATGTCAAGTAACACCTCAGTGTTTTCACGTGTTGTTCGTCCATTAGGACATGCAACTAGGAAGCACTTGGATAAAGAGTTACTAGACAAAGCCCATTGGTACATCGCCACTAATTTTGTTGAGGCAGAGCCTTTCTTGCGGTAAGGATTTGATATTGCATATGAAGGTTTATATATATGAAAACAAAAACAAATATACTAATTTATTGATGTTGTATTATATATATATATATATATATGGAGCATTACGATCTGATTGAGATACGCTGCCCATCAAGCATTGATCACACACACTAGACCGAGTTCCCTCATTGGTTCAAAGACCGAGTTAGTATTGTAATGTCTAAGTTTTACTAATTTTTTAAATCTTCAAATATTAGCAGCACAGGGTGTTTACGATATTAAAATTACACTTGTCATCTATACAATAATGTGCTATTACCATTGTTTTAGGTGAAACAAATCCGAATCAACGAACCAAATTGAATTTTCGATAAGCTGCACAATCTTACGTGTGGTTCTGATCTTGATTGCTCTTCATACCATGAGTGTGTCATGAACGAAACTAGATTCCACACTAAGGATTTGGATGTGCATTGACTTACTCAGAATAGTTGAATTGTTGTCTCTGGACTCGACACAACTAATTACTATGGAGTCATATTGGAAATAATGCAATTTCACTATTTTGGTGGGCTTGATGTCGTTGTGTTCAGGTGTGCATGGTGGGACACAGGTGGCAAATCAAAAGGAATTCAAATTGATTACCATTTCACGATGATTGATACTTCCCGTATATGGTACAGTGACGATCCGTTCATTATGGCAACACAAGCAAGGCAAGTTTACTACTTGAAGGACCCCAAAATTGTAAGAGGAAAAAAGTTTGTAGTGCATAAGGTTGCTTAGTGAGCAGTGTACGAATCATTCCCTCCTGTGGAGTACACCTCTGATGGGGATGACAACATTTGTAAAGCTCATGGGCCTTCCATGTATCAAGAGCTTGAGGTTGCTAACAACATTCCAATTGTTGATGAGCCATCATGGGTTGAGGTTGAAGAGCTCATTAGAAATAATATTCCTCCTGAGCATTTTGAGGGAATTGAGATTGACAGGGCCACAATTGCGCCTACGCTTGAAGAAGAATATGACAGCATGTTAGACATGGCCAACGAGTATGAGCTAGGACAATTTTCAGAGTCAAGTCAATCAGTTGCAAGTGATTCTGATGATGAAGACATATGAAGTGTTAGGTAATTAAAATTTGATACTTGTTACAATTTAGAAAAAAATTTGTTCTTAAATTGAATAATTCATGCTCAGCATTTGTGAATTCGTCATTTTTATGATTCTAGATGCACTGTTATGGCTTTATTATTTACGGAAACTTTTAATTATTATGGACTCTAGGATTGGATGATGCGGCAAGTTTCAACGGACTCTAGGATTGGTTAATCGAATACTTAGCAATTTATCTTGGCCCGTTTGCACATTGTAGTCTTGATTGTACAGGATAGTTTGCATGTATTAGATTATTAAAGTGCCAGAATATCATTATATTTTAACAAATTCAGTCATTGTTACAATATAGGATAAAATTGTAAAACTTAAATTTTTGTACTTGTTTCCTTCTTATTTTAATTTAATAACTTAATTTAATCAATAAGATGATTAGTCTTTAACATAACATCATCACTTTTATTTTTATCAGTGAGCACAATGGAATTAGAAGGATAGACATTAATATTATCATTAGATGTTTGCTAATTGGAACACGATTAATTACTAAGCAAACCATAAAAACGCAGAGCAGTAACTTACATAAACACACCACACGATCTGCAGTGACTAAGGATATTCTGCAGATCCAAACTACATAACTAAAAAAATAAAAAGACATACAATTGACATAGATAACTAGAACTTAAAGGCATAAACTGTTTGCGAGAAAATTATAAGAACGTCTATCCAAAGCAACATCAAACATTATAGTCATCAAAACATACTTCAAACTATATATCTCCAAACCTGCACCGCAAAAAATAGACTCAGGGGTAACAAATGCGAATGCCATAACTGGAGAATGCATCACCATGGTCCATGCGGATATAGTTATCATCACCTTTGGAATCATCATCATCCTCGTGCCAGTATTGTTTGTTGAGGGAGCAATGTCTTCAACCTCCTCGGGCAGAACTTCCTCTCCTTCCATTTCAGCAAATTTCCATCCAACGGTTCAACACAAATTGGTGAAAGATTGCGGATCCTTCAGGATTATTTCTATGGTATATTCTCTGCTTGAGCCGAATAATTTTTAACAATCTATTGAGGTTGGTCATAGTTAAAATTCTCCTGAGGTTGCTCGTTCAACACCTTGTTGTCTTCTATTGGTGATGGTGGGTTTGAAGATAGGACGAAAATTTCAGGAGATGGGGAAAGGAGGTAGTTGACAGAGTCATCGAAAGAGCAACTGTCCTGCTTGCTCAACATGGGATTTTGGTGGTGGAGAGGGATGTTATCATACATTCTTCTATGTACTAGCAGCTTTTTGTATTGAGTTGTGAGGAGAATGCTGTTAAAAAAAACACAAGCCCAATCTTTATAGTGTGGCCATATCTGGGGCAACGAAGTGTCTGTTTTTATACTTTGTTGGCCAACCAATGGATCTGAAAAGCCCCAATTCCCTATGAATATGAGCTATTATTTGATTACCATTTAGGGTATTGTCCAAATTATTAACCTTTATGGGACTGAAATATTTAAGTTCATAAAACTACTGGATTTTTTGATGCAACATATATAATAGTCAATTAATAATTAAGGTTGACCCATCTCTTGTAATGTTTGTAAATAAATTACTAAAATTATTTTTCACCTTTGTATCATAAGTACTATGCAGATCTGACTTTCAGGATTCCAAATATGTTTATTTTTTTTGGTCCACTCTTTATATTGAAGTCCACAGAGCATGTAGACAAGGAGTCTTTTAGGATTGTGAGTCTTAAAACGATAAGCGTGGAATATGTTTGGCAATAACTAACTTTAAGTATGGCAATATCTTGTTAATTTCAAGCAGCCAGCTGTATGGGGAAGTCTAAAAGCCTTACGAAAATTTCCAAAGTGTGGATGTGCGGCATACTTATTTGGCTGTTTATTTTTACAAATCATTCTCGAATATTTCATTGCTCTGGCTGGTTAAAAGACAAAGAGTCAAGGGATTTGTAGTCCACTGTAAAAGTAGAAGTCAGTAGTATACAAGGTATCTCTCTCATGCAGGAACGAGTCTGAACAAGTGATGGTGTTTTTTGAATATGACATAAAAATTTGAATTAACATATGCGAATTAAGATTCTCTAAGTATGAGTGTTTCGGTTTTTCTATGATAGTGTTTACAGTTTGTATTTGATAAGGGTATATGATTCTCTCGTCTACTATTATTATATAATGTGTATCATTGTGACTATTTGTCTACTTGTAGGCGTGTAGTGTAAAAGTTGTTCTTTGTTTGGTGTTGTTGTTGGTTAATATACGAAATGTGAATGTCCATATTTGTTTGTTTGATAATATGGAAAATGAAAACTCTTTTTAAACATTTCATATCTATTTGTGATAGTATGCTCTTTGTTTAGTCTTGAAACTGAACATCTCTGGTTGTTTAACATAAGTGTAGATCAATATTATGTTACACAATTTAAGCAGATGAGAAAAAGTATAAAATCAAATGTATGAGAGCTCTAGATGAAATTCTTTGTAAAGTAGATGAGATAATATTCGATATGATTTACTAACTAGTTTTCTTCTTTGGTGAATTACATGATGAACATGAACAAATGTCAGTATAGGATATTGTACAAAATATAGCATCCAAAAACTATCAGGAAAAAATGGAACTTGTCTTCTTGTTTACTGTTTAGTTGTTTGTAATATTTGTTTTTCTTCTTTTCTATTAGTATAGAATGAGCATGAACAAATGTTAGTACAGGATATTGTACGAAATATAACATCCAAAAACTATCGGGAAAAAATGGAATATTTCTTCTTGTTTATTGTTTAGTTGTTTGTAATATTTGTTTTTCTTCGTTTCTTTTAGTACAAATATTTACAATAAATATAAGTATAGTAATCAATAAATTACAGCTGTTTATTACGATTTGAACTTGCTTATATAAATTGTAGGCAGGCTTAGATTGAGTTATGGGAAGGTATGGAACAAGCACTCGTGGAGGAAGAAGGGATGCTGTTCTGATTGGTTTAAAAAAAGTGTAAACAAGTTCATCGAGGGTGATTCAAGCAAGATGCTGAGCAAAGTTGAATCAAGCAAAATGGTGTTGTTGAGGGATGCGTATTATGCAACAAGCACCGAAAAATGACGATAGCGAGACGTAGCCCCACATTGAGTTGACGAATCAAACAAAAGCTAACCCACTGTTTGAGTTAACAAATAGAAAAAACACTCTGCAAAATGAAGGATTAGACAGACATCCACTTATGAGTTGACCAACCAAAAAAATAATAATACACTGTTTGAGGTTAAGAAAAAAACAAACACTCAAAAGAATGATGATTTAGACAAATAGATGAAGACTTTGCAGCCTAATGTGATGACCAAATAAACATAAGAAACAAGGGAGGTCGAGACTGAAACAACACCTATAGTTGACAAACCTTGTAAGTATTCTCATTATATGTCAACTAGATCATTTTTAAGTTCTCATAAATATGACATGTGAAATCTCCCTCTCTCTCTCTCTCTCTCTCTCTCTCTTTTAAAATACGGTTCATCACATATCATTAATGATAGCAAAGAAGCGAGAAAGGGGTAAGGCATCGAAGAATTTGTTTTGAAAAATGAGAATGGTTGGACAAATCCCATTGGATATACCGGAAGGACAGAGGGGCACCATATGTGATAATTTTAATGTGTTTTATGAGAGAGTGTCATATATACTTAGGAACTTTGGGAAAGTTCATTACAAGAATTGGAGGGCGGTGCCTGAGGTTGACAAGACCGAACTTCTTAATTGGGTGATGGTAAGTTTCTATTTTTTTTTTGTACAATTATTTAACATAAATGTTCCATAAGTTATTCAATTTTATGGGGTTTGAAATAATTTGTCTTTAACTGTAGGGTGATTTCAAATTAGACTAGAAAAGGAAAGAAGATATTGATTGTGTGATGACAAAGTGCAAGAATGCATTTGGTGACTACCGACACGAGTTGAGAAAAATTTATAAGAGGTACTCAAGCATCAAAGAAGCCCGGGCAAATCCACCACCGAATGTTGATGTTTAACTTTGGCCAAAGATGTGTTACTTGTGGGATGATTAAAAGTACAAGGTAACGAATGACAATAACATGGTATTTTGGCATTTAAATTACTTGTTTAATATATGAATGTATTTATAATCTCTAAAATAACAACATTACCGTTGTTTTTCCTTGTTATTTTGTTTTCACATTAATTTATAGAAATTGTGTGAGAGAAATACTGCTAATAGGAGCAAGATGGAGATGAATCATACAGCTGAAGGAAATTGCTACTATGCATATGATATGAGAAGGTGATATTATTCACAAAGATATAATTGTGTGAGGGTGTTTATTGAGGTTGATTTTTTATTTTTTGATTGTTTATGTAATGTTCAAATTGAAAGTATAGATGGACAAGGATAAAAGTTTAATTGATTTCTATAAGCATACCTGTAATCATGTTGATGGATCATGGGTCAGGCCTATTGTGGAGCAAAATTATGTGAGTTTGTTGTATGGACTATTATTCACAACTTGGTTTGATGGATTTTGAAAAAATAGACAAACAACAGCTTGATAAGATTGGTTTGTTAAGTTTTGATTGATTTTTGTTAAATATGCAGGCAAGAATGCGTGAGCTACAATTTGAAAGAGATCCGACTTTAGAGGACGAGGATGTAGCAAATGAGTTGTTCCATGAAGTGCTAGGAAAAACACTTGGTTATGTTAGAGGTTTGGGGAAATCCACAGTTGCACCGAAGGTACACAATGAAGATAAAGATTGAGTGATGCAATTTACCCAAGAATTGGAGGTCCAACAGAAGAACATGGACACTTTTAGAGATGAGCATGAGAAAACTAGCTTAAACAATAAGCTGACATGGCGCAATTAATGCTCCTGTGCAAGGAGTACAAGGAAAGTGCGAGATGAAGGATTCACAGGTCCAGATGTTGTTATCTCGTCTCAACAGTTAAAATGATGGTGAATGAAAAATCTGAGAAACAAGTAACAAAGGAATGGAAGAATTGGGGGAGTAGTGCGAATAGCTTGCAGAATTACCCAATTTTTGGTTATTGGTTGGATTTTGATTTTCATGTTTATTTGATTTCGAAAAATTGCATTTGGATTGTTTATTTTAGTATAAGTGATTTTTATACAGTGCTGCACCATTTTATGAAATGCATGCCTGGTTTGAGAAAAATTTAATTTTTTCAATACTGAAAAACAGACCAAATACGTGGTTCGAATATAAATGAAAATGGCGGTTTCATCATAATGGCCATATATAAGGTATATTAGGTGTTTTTTTCCTGTCCAATTAGATGTTTTATCAAATAAAACTCCTTATCGACCATTTTGTGATTTAGTACACTTCGTAGTAATGGCGACTAAGCAACAACGAAGTCGAAAAAAGTGCTTTTTTTGGGAAATAAGTAATAGCAGATAATACCATTTCTTCGGCCATTTCATTGTGGACATTAATGCATTTATTACAAAGAGAAACCGAAGCCAAATATGTTTTCATTATAGTCAATAATATTCCGCTGCGTCCAGTAAGAATTGGCCAAATATTCAAAACAATCAAAGAAGCTTTTGTCGTCGGAAAAAATATTGTAACAACCAACAAAGTATACGGACGATACATGCATTTTTCTGAAGATTTTTGAAGCCGATGATATAAATGTTAATGTGAGCATTCATGATTTCACAAGAAAAGTATGTTACTAGTAGTTTGTGAGTGGCCATTAATGAAAACTTGCCACAAAAAGATATGGTAGGAAAATAAACAACAAATGGTCACAATGGAACAATTGCAGACGAAATGAATATTGGCGAAAAAATTACATACTGACCATGGAAAATTTGGACGGAACAAGTAAAACATTTCCGACCAAACTGTCACTGAGATGGAGTGGTTTTCTCGGCTAGTTAACTACCACAAGTATTTGCCAGAAAAAACAAAATATTTCCGACCAATGCATCATAGTACCGCAATTGCAGAAGTTGTGTCCAACTTTTTTTGGCTAGAGACCGGCCATGATATTATGTCATAATTACAAATAATGCGGCTGGTTTGGTGATTATTACGTCTAAAAAAATGGCCAGAAAAAGTGGTTTCTGTTGTAGTGAATGAAAGGACTTGAGATTTGTTTCCTTCAAACAATCTCATTTAAAACTTACATTAAATCTTTCAAAAAAAAAAAAAAAAAAAAAAGAAGACGGAACCAACGAGTTCAGTCGAACAGTGTAACGAGTCTAAGGAGGGGATCAAGTTTTATAAAATTTTTTTTTTCGTCAAACTCCGTCAAACAAAGTCAACCTAATCCGATCATGAAAAAAAATTCAATTAAAGTATAATGAAAAATTTGATATGCTGCCTTGATCTTTCTTTGTCTCAATATGCTGACTTGAGGCAGAAGATAAGTCATAAAAGAAAGGTTATTGTGTTGCAATATTGAAGTGGTGGGGCCATAGAGATTGTTGAAGGAGAGATCAAGAACTTGGACACCGAGTTTCAGTGCATCTTTGATGGAAGAAGATGAGTCAAGGTGATTGCTGGAAAGATTGAGTGATTTCAACTCCAAGCAAGAACCCAAGTTGGATAGGTCAAAGAAAGAGTCGTAGAGGCTGTTTTCCGAGAGATCCAAGGTGGTGAAGAGCACATTGCATTTGGATCCGGGGTTGATGTGGTGTTAGCTGGGGGAGATGGCACTGACAGGCCACATGTAAGCACATAATTTTTGTGGGGCTACATTAATTGAGAGACGTAAGAAAGAAAACTATTAAATTCAGGAACCTCAGTAGGACAAAGTGAACCTGAACCCTTGTACGTATTTGGAAAAATTTCAAACTCTAGGGACAAACGGATTTATTAAGCCTACTTTTTTTTTTAATGGAATGCAACTTGGGCCAGGTATGACTTGTGAAGCCCTACTCGATTGGCCCAAGCTAGTGACATAGGGTCTCATCCCTTGGGCATCACTTGGGTCCCTTGGGGACCTAAGCACACAGCTGGCCGCCAATAGCCATTGGTCGTTGAGTCTAGCCAGGCTGAGGCCGGTCGTTCCACAGCCAACCATCACACAGCCCATGGTGGTCGCGGGTGACAAAAGCCTACCTCATGCACCCAATTGGGTACACGAATGCAGCGGCTTCCTGTGGCCTCCAAGCCACGTGACACTACTATTGTTGGCACTTAGGACCTTACTAGTCCAATCGGTCGTGGTCCCTGGCCGCCGGCCATGGTGGTGGAATCCAAGAGAGAGTTGCTTTCTCTCTCTCTCTCTCTCTCTCTCTCTCTCTCTCTCATTTTCAAGCAAACATAAATTTTGTTGCCTGATTTTATTTTCCACACAATTTATGCCACGTGGAAGTTTGAATTTACAAAACCAATAGTACGAATTGGCATCTCATAACAAAAATTGGTTTCCTTTGTCTCAAATCACATTTGATTTGCAAATTTCACAAATTTGCCTCTTTAAGCAATTTGAGGAAAAACACTAACCTCAATTATGATTTAATTAATCGTTGAAATCGAAACAGCCCAGTTGTGCTACCTCCTTCGAATTCACATGCACAATTATCGAGAAAAGTATTTTCTCTTAGAAATTTTCTCTGTGAACGACTATCTCTTGAATGAGTGTTTTTGAGTTTATGTAATAGCTCACTTGAAACGTTAACTGTGTTAGTGCAGGAGATTCTTAGGAATCTCAAATCTCGGCTGTAAGTTTATCATGAAAAATTCTTTTTCTTTAACTCTCTTATTCTGTATTCTAAATTTATGAGTTTCAATGTATTGTGATCATGTCTATTAACATATCATAGTGACCCGTATGATATTGAGACTCTTTTTGTGAACTTTGGGAGGGTTGAGTCCTATAGCTTTTTGAGTGGAAGTTAAAGTGGAATAGCCTAGCGGTGTGGGGGCTATCGTTGATGTAGTATTTTATTACTGGGTATCTATAATTCCGAACTTAGATCCGTATAAAATATTGCTTACAAAAAAAAGCAAGTTTAAATTTGTCATGTTTTCGAATCTCATGTCTTCTTGACAATAGTTTAATTTCTTTATAATGGAAAACTAAGGAAAAATGTATTTTTCACAATGCATCATGTTGATCTTGTTGTGAGGTTATATTAATTGATTTTTGAGTTAAATACACTTTGCACCCTCCAATTATGAAGGTCTTGACACTGTACACTTAAGTCTATTATTTTTACAAAATTGCACCCATCAATTATGATTTTACCCTCAGAATGGTTACTGGACAAGAGCAGGATTGGCGAGTTCCTCATAACATGGCACGAAATCAGAGGTTGATGTTGAACTATGGATACTTTTAAGAGAACTGCAGTCTTCTATCATCACTTACGCAATCGCGAAGATCATGAGGTTTTGGTTTTGGATTTGATTTTGATTTTTCTATTGTTTAAGTGGATGTAAATGGGAAGGTAATAAATACCCTCCCCCACGTATAGGGTTCAAAATGTTTCATATCAGTAGTTAGTGAGTACATTGTGACAAAAATAATAGATTGAGGTACAAAGTATCACGAGCCCCATAACTTTTGGGCACAAAATGTAGCTATGCCTTGATTTTTATTTTGCAAGTATTTGTTTTTATATCAAGTATTTGTTTTTAGATTCTGTAGAGTCCAAAGATATTTGATTCCAAGTGTCAATTAAATCTTCTAGCACCTAACATATTTATACTTGCCACAAGCAAAAGTCCAGAAAAGAAAAATAACAATAATGGGGACAATTTCGTAAGCCCAAACATTGGAGTTTAATAACTACAATTACTCGTAATTATATTATTCACGTCTTACAAGAGAGAGCCTGAGCTTAAAATTACCAAAGTTGTGACTTTAAATATATAGAAAATGTTTTCTGTTAAACTAATGTTTCTTTTAGTCTGCAAAAAGGCTCATGTGATTGATGCATTAACGCTTGCCACGGTAAACACAAGATTAAGCATAAAAGATTATCGTTAAAACTCTCAAAAATTATAGATTTTTTGATGTTATATCCTATAAAAAATTTATTATTGGATGGTTGAACCTGATGATACCAAAATCACCAAGAGTTGCAGTCGATTAGACCTGAAAGGGAAAAAGAGGAGGGGTGACGTCGGATGTGGAGACTTCGATGCCAAAGTTAGATCTTAAGAAGAGTTTAGTTTAGAAGTAATTAAGCTTAGAGAAAATATAAAGGGGGTACATGCTATTTATAAGAGGGGACGCTAGAGTCTTAAAAGGAGTCCAGCGGTATAGGCTTTAGGACTCCTTGTCTTACCTAGAGTCCTGATGCCTTTAGAGTCTTGGAGGGATTAACTTATGCGGGTTGGGGTCTAGAAGGCGCTTGTGGTCTTGGATGGGATGGGCTACTGTATTTCAATGGGCTGAGCCTGTCCTATTAGGGCCCATCAATAGTCCTTCCCCTTAAACAGGCTCGGACCGATTGGGGGTTTATCAGACAAGCCATTGTTAGGTTCCAATGGATTGTATTATTGCGCATCAGTAGTCCCAAGAAGGCAAAAATCCTAATGGAACTTCGAATTATGGGATGTGGAGCCTCCCTGCTGTTGTTTGTGCTCATGAAGGTTGAGGAAATGGATTTTTTGCGCCTGTTGGGGCATCATGGGCTGTGGTCTTGATGGGTTGGACAGCACACGCGTAGAGGCTGATTGAAGGAGGCCCAAGTTATATGCTTTTTTGGGCTCTATCTGGATTTGGCCCAATCTTAGTACGCCTGAAGCTCGAGGGGGCGGAAGCAAAGAGGCTGGAACTGTGGGGCCATGAGACATGTGTCCAGTATTTGACCTGGTCCATTTCGAGCCGTTTGAAATAAATGAAAGTGTGCAAGTGAGGAGACACTTATCGAGTTGAATGTTCTGCAAGTCATCACGCGAGGGTTTCATCATTTCTCTCTGTGGTGTTCGATACCCATTTGTGACTTTTGCTGTTTGACATTGTTGCACTGCTTCCAGAATGGTGTGGTTTACTATTGCTGTGGTACGCTAGCATGTTGTGGCCTGTTGATTGTTGTTTTGTGTTGGTCTGTTATGATGTGCTGGTTGGGGGTCGAAAAATCCCGTGTGCGGCTGACCATGCTAACACAATTCTATGTTGTTTGCAGAAGCGAGCGTTAGACGTAAACTGCTGAAGCCTAGAGGGGGTAGGCTACTCAAAGCTGTTCCTGGGGGTAAGTCGAGTCCCACTGGTTTTGGGGCAAAATATTTTGGTGCAGGTGTTCGTGAGATCAAGTCTACTGCGGCTTGTCGAAGGGTGGTATTGCCATCGTCGAGTAGTGATGGCGTAGAGATCGTGAAAGAAGTTCCTGCTCCTGTTGGAGTCTCGACTGGTGGGCCCTGGACAAGTTCTCAGAAGAGGCTGCGTTAATGAACAAGGAGGAAGAGGAAAAGAGTAGGGATCCTCTCATCTGCAAGGCACAGAAGATGGCTTGCAGGTCACCCGAGCAGAGCATTAGTGAGCATAGAGGTTTTGCCGAGGGGTCATCTTCCTCCTCCTCTGAAGGGTTGTCATCCTTTGGACTGGAAGATGCGTTGGCAGCTCTTAAACAGCAAAGCAGGGTGGCTGGCCCTTCTGTAGATCCAGCGGGGACTTCAGAGCCTCCTCCGTCTCCTGTGGCATCTTCGGGGCGAGCTGATATAGAAGGTCCTGGTGTGGTAGGTCCATCTGTTGCTAGTGTTGGTTTTTCCTCTGTGCCGAAAGCATTCGAGCAAGTGGAGAGGATGTTGCCAGAATTTTCATCCTTCGCATCTGCCATGGGACGGTTACTTCAGGACTCCTAGACAGCTGCCGCTGGGTTACAAGCTAAACAAGCTTTTATCCAGACACAGCGCACTGTCCTCGAAGAGTTGCTTTAGGAGTCAAGGAGGGGGAGAGACAATGTCTCGGTCAACCGAGATGGTCCAGGTGTTGTGAATGCTGTATACGTGCAGTTTTGCGCCTTCCAGTTGGAGGTATAAGAGTTGAAGTTACAGCAAACTGCTAGAGCGGCTAGGGAAAAGGAGCTGTCACTCAATGTGTCACAATTTTCAAACAAGTTGTAGTAGTTGCATGTTGATTTGTTGAGGATGGAGACAGATCTAAAGGCAAGCTATCTTGAGGTTGACTAGTTGAGAAAGGAAGGGCTAATGAAAAACAAAGAGTTGACAGAGCTGTCTAGCACTATAACTTTGGAGAAGTCACTACAGGAGAATGATGTATGAGTACGCCTGCATGCTTTAAAAAAGGGGAGACAAGCTTCAATTGAAACTGGGGCTTGCTCAAGATGATGTAAGGGCTTCAAAGCGTAAACTGTGGCAATTACAGCACAAGCTCCAACTTACTAAGACATCCCTTATGGCAGAGTGGTCGGCAGGCTTCTACTCTAACTTTGACACGTTGGTGGAGGTAGCAAGGAGAGGTTCCCTGGTTTGGACTTATCAGGCTTGAAGGCCAAAGACTATACCGACCAGGCTGGTGGTGAAGTAGGCTCTCCCTTGGTTTAAGAGATGTCGGATGTGGAGGTTGGAGGGGTTATCCCAAAGGTTGTGGTTGAGAAGGGAGAGACTAGTGGAGTTGTCCCAGTTCCTATGGCTTTAGACTCCCCCTCTCCAGTTTTGGAGATCTCCCTGGTTGACCTGGTAGCTGTGGATGCATCGCTAGCATCATCGACTAGGCTGCTTTGTCCTTAATGGTGATTTTAGGAGCAGCATCCGAGGATCAGGCAACACCATCTTTCAAGGGAAAGGAAGTAGCTGTTGCCCTGGAGGAGGCCGTACACGAACAGCCTGTTGCTGTTGTCGAATTAGGGGGGGAAAAGTCTGCGAAGTCGGCGCCTTTTGAAGCTGGTGTGGCACCCGAAGAATGATCATGTGTTGCGTTTATGTGCTTTGTATGTTTCTCTGGTCAGTTTTTATTGAAACATTATTGTTATGTATTTCTTATAACGTTAAAAACTCTGGTGTGCTTTTGGTAAGCTGCACTCAACGTCTTTGTGAACCTTGGTATTAAGTTTTAGAATTTCTATTTTGCTCTTGTGTCTCCACATTGCTGTTGCATTGCTTCCTCTTGTGCCTCTATTCTGCTGTTGCATTATTTCATTGAGCCAAATGAGGCCTTGTTGCTTGTGCTGTGAATCATGTATGTTGTGGCGCGGCAGTCGCGATCGCCTAGTTAGGGAAACAGTTCTACAACCCTGATGGGATAGTCATGATATTCCTTTGATCGGACATATGTGCCCTCTCGATGGGTCGACCTCAGTCATGAAAGCCCTAGCCGTGATATTCTTTTCATCTCGTGTTTATGAACTGCTTGCGAAACTGACATGCCACATCATAGATGGCATGGTCCTTTTAATTTGATTCCATCTTGGCTTTGGCCAAGTGTTGCTCCGGTCCCACCGGACGCAGCTTCGGCCAGTGGCGTGGCGGCAACCCACCATTCTGCGGGCCACACTTGATTTTGTGCGAGAAACTCTTTCTCTCTTCTATGAACTTATTTTTTCACAAAAACAAATAGACAAAAAACATACAGACTAATCATGAATCATATGCAACAAATAATCAAGTCAGATTAACAATTGATCTCATCAATACGTAAAAGAAAGAAAAAAAAAACCTTCATACATATATCATACAAATCAAATAGAAACAGAGAAAACATACTTTTCTCCTTCATGAGATTTTAAAGGTAAAAATAATTTCTTCGACTTTGAACAAATAAATCTCAAGACTTTTCACAGTAATCGAATCTTGTGAAATATAATTCTCTCTAAGATTACCAAAATAGCCAAGAACAAAAACAATTTTCTAAATAAATCAAAGATTCCGACTACCATGAATTTTCTAACAAACTGTGATATAGATCAGAAGAGAATGAGGTTCAACCAGCCTATGCTCTGATACAACTGAAAGTTTACCTACAAAAAATAATACTTGATCTGACAAAACAATCTTGAACTTTTTCTGCGATCGAATCTCCAATTTTCGATAATCTTCAGGTCTTGATCTCACACCTTGAGTCTTTGCTTTCACAACTTAGCAACCCAAATGTTCTGCTCTGATCTCACACCTTGTGTTTTGCTTTCACAACTTAACTCCCTTGTATTCTTTTATTTCGAATTTTGACTTCTATTAATTGTGATCATGTCCATTAACATATCACAATTTACCCCGAGTATTTAGTTTTGTGAAATCCTTTTTGCTAACAATTATTTGTTTATTTATCCTTCCACCATACTATATTCCACATGAGTCAATAGGACCAGAATCATATCACCGATTAAGTCTCTAACTCATATAATTCTCAATTTACAATCTGTAACTCGTTGGACTATCAATTATTTCCAAAACAATTTCACATATAAATATAATATATATATATATATATATATATATTAATTTCGAAAAATATTTTCACAAAATACCATTGGCCAATGGATTCTTTTCTAGTCCAACCCTATACAGATATATTGAATATACTGCCTCATCAAGAGACTGGTGGATTCCTTATTTAGCATTTATACAAACTCATTTATTATGTAAAAGACCCAACGTTATCTGGAATATTTGACCTATAAAGATCATCACCAAATGACTTGGTCAAAGCACAAGTACACAACAAATAGATCCATATAAACCTCTCAGTCTAAGGGTACAATAAACCATTTATCTTGAATACCTTCTCAATATCAGTGATCATTTCCAGAAGGTATTCATATTTGATCCCATTCAGTGCATATACTCTTACATTGCACTCACCCTTTTGCTTAAGGTCACTACATCAAATAGAGGCACAACGAGTGTAGACCTATTGTACATCAATATGTACCTTGGTCTAAACAAAACATCAAGTGAATAAGAACCAAAGAGTCATACTTCTCGCCTTTGATTCATTAATCATTGGCATGAATTTTCTACAATGCCACTCAATAATATCTATGTAACATCTTATATCACATCATATTACCCAATAAATAAATATAAATATGTAATCTAAATAACTATTATTCAAACAAATGATTTTTAGAGCATTATTCTTACATGATTAACACACTCTTCAAAGGGATACAAATTAATTTCTCATTAATGCCGAAGCCTCTGAACCACTTCATGAAACGTCCAGGGGAAGATATTTTTGGAGAGGCGTTTCAACTGCTGTTGACAGCCTTTCTTTATATATTGTATGCCTTCATTACTTTAGTGCTCGACTCCTCTTCTACGTCCTCCTTTTTCTTGTGTTGGTCTAAATCTTTAGCCTTTGTCTTTCCTTTATTGTCTCCTTGTTCATTCATGGTGAATTATCTAACTACCTTCTGTGGGAGTTGTTACTGGAGATTATTCTAAAACTAAGTGACAAAGTAAGTGAGGACCTGTATGCAAGTGAAGACTCGGTGTTCAATCTATTAAGCATTTGAGGAACCTGCAAGACCCTTCGTGGAGGAGCTTCCCAATCTTGTGGCCAGTCCCCTTGAAGTAGCCAAGTTTGTGGACTTGCTCTTTATCCATCATAGCCTCAATGTTCTTTTCTTGAGGGGTATTCACACAATGTTTGTGGGGGACAATTATTTCAAAGGCCATGGAGGCTGAAAATCCTAAGGTGACATACTTGTTCTGCATGCTGAAGTTGTTGAACGGTCTTCACTCATAGTCTGATGATGTTGCATGTGTCTTTTGATTTCTTAACCTCCTAAAAGATACTGAGGATTATGATGTGGGTGAAGAGGACAACCATATGATGTTCGACCGTGAATGGAACGACGGGTTAAAGACAGAGGTGTAAGGTTGGCTCGAGTGCCATGGCAACTGCGACATTACTGAGGTTGTGGGGCTGCTCCTTGAATGGGCAGTAGATTATTACAACTATGAACTTTGCATGTACTGCAAGGCCAATCAAGAGATGACCTACTTTGTGTTTATGTTAACTGGCCACTTTGGGTTGCCCTTTGAATATTGCGGAGTCATCCAGTTTGCTGGAGTGGAGGTGCCCTTTGTACTATCGCATTAGACCAGTTTGATAGTGTAAAGGCGCCATTGGCATTGTCGCATTAGACCAGTTTGTTGGTGTGGAGGTGCCCTTGGCTCAAGTGAGTTAGACCAGCCGCCCGGGGTGTTCCTGTCACGGGGGTACTCATTAAAGGTGTCCAAAGCACTGGCGCTTCATGGTGCCATTGGGACTAGTGAGTTAAATCAGTTTGTTGGTATGGAGGTGTTGTTGGCAGAAGTGAGTTAGGGCTGAACAAAACCGGACTGCAGACCAACCGGACCGGATCGGATTTGCGGTCCGGTCCGGTCTTGTTTGTATAAATGCGGTCCGGTCCGGATCGACCCCATTAATAATATAAATAAAATTTTTTTAAATATTTTTTAATACAAATTACAAACTTAAAATTTTAGTTTTAACTTAAACTAAAACTCACATTTTGACATGCCTTTCCCTCTTCAAAATTAACCTAAAAATATGAAAAAAAAATGGAAAAAAATGAAACTAGTCCGGACCACATTAACCAGGACCGCATTAGACCGAACCGGACCACTTATAAAGTGGTCCGGTCCGGTCCTACCATTTATGTACAACTGAAAATCCAGTCCGGTCAAAAAAATCAGACCGAATTTTCGGTTGTGCAGCCCTAAAGTGAGTTAGACCAGCTGCCCGGGGTGTTCCTATCATAGGGGTACTCATTAAGGATGCCCGTAGCATTGGTGCTTCATGGTGCCATTGGCAATAGTGAGTTAAACCAGTTTGTTGGTGTGGAGGTGCCCTTGCATAAGTGAGCTAGACCAGCCGCTCAGGGTGTTCCCGTCATGAGGGTACTCAAATAAGGATGCCCATAGCACTGGCACTTCATGGTGCCTTTGGCATTGGTTAGTTAAACTAGGTTGTTTGTGTGGAGGTGCCCTTGGGACAAATGAGTTAGACCAGCCGCCCTGGGTGCTCCCTTCACGGAGGTACTCAATAAGGGTGCCCGTAGCACTAGCACTTCATGGTGCCTTTGGCACAGGTGAGTTAAACCAGTTTGTTGGTGTGGAGATGCCCTTGGCATAAGTGAGTTAGACCAGTCAGCCGGGGTGTTTTCGTCACGGGGATACCCATTAAGGGTGTCCGTAGCATTGGCGCTTCATGGTGCCATTAGCACTGGTGAGTTAAACCAGTTTGTTGGTGTGGATGTGCCCTTGGCATTAGTGAGTTAGACTAGCTGCCCGGGGTGTTCCCATCATGGGGGTACTAATTAAGGATGCCCGTAGCATTGGCGCTTCATGGTGCCATTGGCACTTGTGAGTTAAACCAGTTTGTTGGTGTGGAGGTGCCCTTGGCACCAGTGAGTTAGACCAGTTGCCCCGGGTGTTCCTGTCATGGGGGTACTCATTAAGGATGCTTATAGCATTGGCGTTTCATGGTGCCATTGGCACTGGTGAGTTAAACTAGTTTGTTGGTGTGGAGGTGCCCTTGGCATAAGTGAGTTAGACCAGCTGCCCAGGGTGTTCCCGTCACGGGGGTACTCATTATGGATTCCATTAGCACTAGTGCTTCATGGTGCCGTTGGCACTGGTGAGTTAAACCATTTTGTTGGTGTGGAGGTGCCCTTGGCACAAGTGTGTTTGACCAGCTGCCCGGGGTGTTCTCGTCATGGGGGTATTTATTAAGGATGTCTATAGCATTGGCGCTTCATGATGCCATTGGTACTAGTGAGTTAAACCAGCTTGTTGGCGTGGAGGTGCCTTGGCATAAGTGAGTTAGACCAGTCGCTCGGGGTGTTTCCGCCACGGGGGTACTCATTAAGTGTGCCCATAGCACTAACGCTTCCTTGTGCCTTTAGCATTGGTGAGTTAAACCAGTTTGTTTGTCACGCCCCGAACGCTAGCTCAGCGAGGCTAATGACAGCCGCGAGCATTCCCAACAAGGAACACTCCAGCGTACTTACTAAATTTTTTTTTTTTTTTTTTTTGCTTTATATCGCTAGCGATTAACGTGCATACGAAACATTAGAACCTATTTCTAACATTTGCATCTCGATCAATAACTTGAAGTAATTACAACACAGTCTCAAAATACCAATCGGTTAAAAACCTTAAACTTTACTAGGCCGAATAACCCATGACCACCACACAACGGAGGCTCATGTCGGCTCTTCCAAAAATTATATCTAATCCTTTAATGAAACAACAAAAAGGGAAGAGGACATCCTCGTCGGTCCCTCTTCTAGATTTCCCCACCTGAAATGTTGTCTGGAATGGTACAATTTAAAACTGTGAGTCGAAAGACTCAGTAAGGGTTTATATGCAATAAATAATGCATGTCTTGCATAAATCATGAATGTATATTGATGCTTGCATATGCATGAGACAATGTACTTGATCTTGAAAAAAAACATTTCTTGCTTGAAAATATTTCTTTCTTGAAAACCTTTCTTTCTTGATTTGGCTACTTATCACGCTCCATTTACCCCTGAAGTCAGGGTTGTGCGTTCCTTTCGGAACTATTCCCTTTTTCCCTTGGGAACACATCATTTGGTTGAGCTAGCCCTTGTTGTGGCCCCAGGCCTGATGGCTAGACTCAACCCTTGGAGGTTCACACCTTCTTGCAAGCATCCTTCGGTGTGATTGCACATACCTCGGGAACTACCCATCCTTCTCTCATTCGTCCTTCGGAGTGGGTGCCCCTTAGGAATCATCCATCCTTCTCGCATTCGTCCTTCGGAGTGGATGTCCTATCTTATTGGTACGGTACCGACCATCTTATTTAGCCCTTTAACTTGACTTGTGATAACATACTTATCATTTTTCATTTGCACAAAGAAACTTATGCAAATGCTCATGTCATGTCATGCTTGATAATGCCATGCTTGATAATGAGAAATCATAATACTCCTCATGCTTTCATTTGCACAAAACTTTCTTTTTCATTCAAGAAAATCATGCAAATGCTCGTGTCATGCCATGCTTGATATGCTTATTCATAAATACTTTTCATGCTGTGTATCATTCCAGTTTTTCGGAAAAACGTAAGTTTCTACTTACAAATTCCACTTACCTCCGTCCACTTGAGCGAATGGCAGCACCTTGCCTACAATTGATTCATACTAAAGTTATTCATAGGCTTACTAAATGTATAGAGTAGTCACTCAATTATTCACAACTCATCATACAAAATCACCACCCATATTGTTTGACTTATCAATGGTGACCCTATAATGCAAATGTTCTTCTAAGGATGCCGAAGCCATAAGAATTGGATTCTAAACTGATCCTTACACAAATTTTCATAACATATCAAAATTCTAAGTAATTTGAAGCTCATTTGCTACTCAAAACCTTCACCCGAAAATACAAGCTGCTGAGGACGTCCAAGCGGGCAGCCCCGACGTCTCCAACTTAAAAATTCATAACTTCAAAATCATGGCTCCAAATTACATGAAATTTATTCTGAAATATTCAGCTTTCATAGGTCAAGATTGGGGTAAAATTCACAACAGCAGGATTTACTATACATTTTCACAAACACTTCTTATTAGGCGAAAATCCTACAACAACGCTGTTGCTGATTCCAGCTCGGCCCTCCATTTTCAAAATACTACAACTCATTCATTTTACCTCTAAATCACACGAAATTTATCTTAAAATGTTCCTCTTCCTTAAACTTAAAATTCAAGACCAACCTGTAAAATTTGGACTTAAAATGATCCCTCAAAAGGTATTGAAATGAGCTAACATTCCGGACGTGCAAGGCTGCTGGCAGCTTGACGTCCGGGCCTTGAACAACGCATATCTCACTCGATAGTTATCGGAATCATCCAAGGTATGGCTTAAAATCTTCCTATTTCCTAGGCCTACGATCTAGGATCCTCTTAAGATCAAGGGATAAGCACAAGTGCATCAGAACACACTCCAAATTCGAGCCTTGAAATCTGCAGAGATTAAATTTCAGCAACAACAATGATCTTCTCAACCTTCCAAACCTCCAACAACCAAAACCCTAATCTCTTCATGTCACAACCAACATCCAAGGCTAATTTAACATCTCATAACAGCAACCATTCTCTCACATTCTTCCCACTTTTACAACTCCAATTCAAAGTTTACAACAAAAATCATGATTCCATCTTCATCAAGCTAAAACTATTGCATTTACCCATATCTTTTGGGCTTTTTATCAAACACCTAGGGTGCATTATTGATCCTCTTGCATATTTTTCAGATCTGAACATATATCTAACACTTAGGGCTTGGTGGTTCTCAACAAGACTAACATGCATAAACCTAATACATCAAACCAATAAATTCGGCCATACATGCTCAAAATAGATTTCAACCTCTCTTAGGCCTTTTATCAAACACTTAGAGCACATAAACGATTTCTCTTGAACCCTTATTTCAGATCTAGCCATATTTTCCCATGTTTTCATGTAAGATCTATACTACCCTTAAATACTTGCAAGATCTACACTAAACACCCATGAACACAAGGAGAAAACAACCTAGACAACTACCATCAAAACAACAACCAACCATCAAAAGAAAACAAGAAGAAAATGGGAGAGATGGGGTAGTGTTTTTTCGGCCAGCAGAAAGGGCCGGATTTACCTTTGTTTTTCTCCTCTTTCTCCTTCTTCTTCTTCTTCTCTTCTTCTTCTTCTTCTTCTTTTCTTTCTTCTTCTTCTTCTTCTTCTTCTTCTTCTCGGTTGGGTGTCTTAGGGCAAGTGAAAGGTGCGGTTTTTAGGGCAAGGAGAAATGAAAAATGCGGCGTGAAGGGGGGGGGGGGGGGAAGACAAGGCTGCCCCCCCCCTTTCTTTCCCTCCTTCACGTGATTTCCCCCTTTTTCACTTTTTTTTTTTTATTACCTTTTATTTCCAGCTACCATATAAATTACCCCAATCATGCCTTCCCATTTTAAATTCTAAGTCTCACACATTTTCAAGGTTAAAGCCCTAATTAAATTCTTCCAAATATTGTAACTTAGGGACATATTCCATTAATTAAAATAATTAGCCTAATTAATCTCAATTACTCAAACTTTAACAATTGCAAATAATATAACATTTAAATCCTAGCTTAAAACTCATAAAAACGCTAGGGGAAAATTCCACCTAGACATAACTTTAGATTAATCTCCCCATACATGCCTCTCTCGAAAATTAGAGTAATAATAATAATTAGAGCAATACAAACTTAGGGAGTCATAATCCTTTAAAATGATAGAAATAAGGTTGGGGTCTCACATTGTTAGTGTGGAGGTGCCCTTCGTACAAGTGAGTTAGACTAGCCACCCGGGGTGTTCTTGTCACGGGGGTACTCATTAAGGGATTAAGGGTGCCTGTATCAATGGTGCTTCATGATGCCTTTGGTACTAGTGAGTTAAACTAACCGCCCGAGGTGTTCCTGTCACGGGTGTACTCACTAATGGCTGTGACATTGTGACAAAATAGAAGGTGGCGTGGCAAAGAAAGTGCTTGGTTTTTTTTTAAACTTAATAACATGTCATGGTATCAAGAAGAATTAAAGAGTCCCAAAGTTGGTCTCAGCAAAAATGTAATGTCAACTTACTAGTGATAGTGCTTTAGATGGGCCGCATTCCGTGGATGAGTGAGGCGTTTTCCCTGCATGTCTTCCAAGTGGTAAGTTCCTTGTCGAAATGTTTCTATGACTTTGTAAGGTCCCTCCCAGTTGGCATGGAGCTTGCCCTCAGTAGGATCGATGGTTGGTGGCATCATTTCTTGTATGACTAGGTCGCTTATGGAAAACCTTTTTGCTTTGACACAAGCATTGTAGTATCTTTCCACAAATCGCTAATTGTTATAGTTTAGCATGCTGGCTTCATTTCTTTTCTCTTCCAATAAGTTGAGGTTAGTGCTAAGATCAGCGTTGTGTTGTTCAAGGTTGAACGGCGTCTCTCTAGTAGGAGTTTAAGCTATTATTCGGTAGGCCCAAAGGACTCTTGGAAGTTCTTCTGCCCATGCACCTTTTCTACTATCGAGCTTAGCCTTGAGTATGTTAACAATTGTTCGTTTTGTAACCTCCACTTGCCCATGGGCTTGAGGGTATGTCGGGGATGAGAAATGATGTTGAATACCCAGCTTTGAAAACCTTGTTATTGATATCAGAACTCTTGGTATGCCAAACCTACATATGATGGAGGACCACACAAACCTCCGGATCTGCTCTTCTGTGATGAAAGCTAAAGGTTGGGCTTCTACCCACTTAGTGAAGTAGTTTATCGCTACTACCAATAACTTCATTTGCCCTTTCTCGAGTGGAAAAAGACCTATGATGTCGATCCCCCATTGTGAGAAGGGCCGTGGGGAACTGATCGGGGACATATTTTCCCCTGACAGTTGTTGGATGGTTGCATTGCGCTAACACTTGTCGCAGCTTTTTACCATGGCCATGGAGTCTTTTAATACGATCGACCAATAATAGCCTACTAGGATGGCTTTGTTAGCCAGGGACAGTCCTCTTGCGTGGTTCTCGCATATCCTTTGTGGATTTTCGGAGAACATAGTCTACTTTAGGGGGAGCCAAGCAGCAGAGGAGAGGTCCGGAGAAACTTCGTTTGTAGAGCTCATTTAGTTGTATTATGTACCGAGCAACCTTCATTCGTATTTGTCGAGCCTCTCCTCTATCAACTAGGAGTTCTCCGGTAAGGAGAAAATGGTTGATCGGTGCACCCCACCATTCCATGTGGGTTATCTACCACACCGCATGCTCGAATCAGATAGAATGTTTATCCAAGACTTCTAGGAAGACATCCACATAACTCTCCACACAGTCGGGGTCTGAAGCCATTTGAGCCAAGTTGTTAGCTAGGGAGTTTTCCTCCTGAGGTATTTGTTCTATTGAGAAGTGATTAAATAGGTGTGTAAGCTCTAACACTTGAGCCAAATACTCCATCATATTGTTTCCTTTGGCCACAAACTCACGTTTGACCTAGCCAACCACTAGTTGGGACTCGATGTGCATGTCAATTCCGTTAGCGCCAAAAAAACGTTCGATGCTAAGGCCAGCTAGGACGGCTTCGTACTCACCCTCATTGTTAGTGGCTTTTAAGTTGAACCAGAGGGCATATCGGATGATCATCTGATCAGGTGACATCAAAACCACGCCCACACCACTGGTCCACTTGTTTGAAGGGCCATCGACATGAGCAGTCCAAACATGTTTTGCTGTTTGGGCTCCGTGTGCTAGTCTTCGATTTCAATCATAAAATTTGCTGGGACCTGCCCGCAAGTGCCGTTCGAGGTTGGTATTTGATGTCGAACGCGCCTAACTTAATGGCCCATTGCGTCAACCACCCTAAGGTTTCGATATTATGTAGTGTTTTCTTTAACGGCAGGCAAGTGAAGACAACAATTGTGTAAGCTTGGAAATAAGGTTTGAGCTTCCAAGTTGTTACAAGGTGTCATACCCCAAGCTTTCAAGCATCACATGCATATGGTTTATGCTCTCTTGTTTGTGATTGGTAGTGCATTTGGGGATACTTTAGTGACTAAGAGAGAGTATTTAGTACTTGAGAAACTAAGTTCGAAACCTTGGTTAGGACATGATTTAGTGAGAATTAGAGCTCACGTGCAACTGAGTTATTGTTCAAGAGATTGAGGAGTACGCATTGGATCAATTTAAATTTTTAAGCTAGTCGGATCTTTTTGTCTCGAACCTTGTTTAGGACATGATTAAGTGAGAATTAGAGTTCACATGCAACTGAGTTATTGTTCAGAACATTGAGGAGCACGTATTGGAGCAATAAAATTTTTTAAGCTAGTAGGTTTTTTTTCTCGAAAACCGAATCATATGATTTTTATTCTTTTAAGATGTTGGGAGATTATCCACATGTTTATGGTTTAGATTTGGAGATTTTTTGATAATTGGAAGCAAGTAAATTAAGAAGTGAAAGCAAGTAGGTCACTTAAGCGATAATCGGCGATTATTGGAAGATTAGTTAAGCAAATTAGCATTTTAACCTCTGATTAAAGTGAATTTCGGCTGCCTTAGGGAGTGACACCTAAGATGGCTAGGAAGCATGATAAATCAAAGCTAGAAGTACTACAAATCGATGCAAAAAGCACGACACAAAAGGCTAGGACCTAGGAAGCTCGAGGTGTCGACCACCGGTGCACCTAGGCAGCGACTCATCAAGCCTATAGGGAGAATTTCGGCCATAGCCTTTCCATGCAGCTGCTGTAGGTTGCTAGGTGTCAAGAGGAGAGAAATGTAGCCTAGTGACTCACCAAAGCTAGCCTAGCTAGGCCGACACATGTCGGAATGCAACCGGCTGTGTTTTCCTATAAATAGGGGTGGATTTCGACCTTTGAAGAGTACACCATTCAATCTGAATTTTTGTGAGTTAAATCTTGAGAGACAAGAGTGAAGTGAAGTGGGAGAAAGAAGGAAGAAATCGATTAGTGAAGTTTAGCAAAGATCAAGCACGCTTAGAGGTAAAGTTTAGTTGGTTATCTTTGATTTCAATTCTTAAGTTTTCAAGATGATATTGTGAATCTCTTGTCTTTATTATTCTAGCATTCTTGATGTTGATTAGCATTTTTCTATTTTCATATTGTTCTTGATGTTCTTGTGTTCTTCGTGTTCTTGACGAAGAACAAGCTCGTCCTTTCGAAAAATTGTCATTTTCAAAGTTCGATTCGTTTTCAAGTTGTTTTTAAACTTTGATCCGTTTCTTTTCAAAAATTTCTTTCAAAAGTTGTTTTTCAAAGCTTGAACATATTTCTTTCCTTTTGATTTCAATACTTTTCATGTCAAAATTAATATTTTCTATGTGGTGATTAAACCGGTTTTTAACCGAGAAATCAAAGTGTCATTTTTGCCTTCACAACACTTTCCTTTGAGAAATGTTTTATAATTTTGTGATGATGGAAACGAGTTAAGGTGTTGCATATCATAAATGAGATGTATGGGTGTTGATATGAGACATGCACACTTAACTTATACGTTGGAAAGGAATATTGTGATGTTCAAGTATGGTTAAGGTGTTGCATATCATGAATGATATGTATAGGCGTTGACATGATTGTTTGCAAATACTTAACATTTAATCCTAAGTTAATACTGACATATAAACGCTAGGGAAAAATGTGTTCACTAACATAACTTTAGATTAATCTCCCCATACATCGTCTCTCGAAAATTAGAGTAATAATAATAATTAGAGCAATATAAACTTGGGAGTCATAATCCTTTAAAATGATAGAAATAAGGTTGGGGTCTCACATTGTTAGTGTGGAGGTGCCCTTCGTACAAGTGAGTTAGACTAGCCACCCGGGGTGTTCTTGTCACGGGGGTACTCATTAAGGGATTAAGGGTGCCTGTATCAATGGTGCTTCATGATGCCTTTGGTACTAGTGAGTTAAACTAACCGCCCGAGGTGTTCCTGTCACGGGTGTACTCACTAATGGCTGTGACATTGTGACAAAATAGAAGGTGGCGTGGCAAAGAAAGTGCTTGGTTTTTTTTTAAACTTAATAACATGTCATGGTATCAAGAAGAATTAAAGAGTCCCAAAGTTGGTCTCACAAAAATGAAGCCTCAACTTTCTGAGTGAGCATGCTTCAGATGGGCTGCGTTCCAGCTTGCCCTCAGAGGATCGATGGTTGGTGGCATCATTTCTCGTAGGACAAAGTCGCCTATGGAAAACCTTTTTGCTTTGACACGAATGTTGTAGTATCTTTCCACACGTCGCTGATACTTATAGTTTGCATGTTGGCTTCATTTCTTTTCTCTTCTAGTAAGTGGAGGTTGGTGCTAAGGTCAGCGTTTTGTTGTTGGTTCAAGGTGTGAACGGCGTCTTCAGTAGGAGTTTAAGCTGTTTTCGGTAGGCCCAAAGGACTCTTGGAAGTTCTTCTGCCCATGCACCTTTTCTACTATCGAGCTTAGCCTTGAGTATGTTAACAATTGTTGGTTTGTGACCTCCACTTGCCCATTGGCTTGAGGGTAAGTAGGGATGAGAAATGATGTTGAATACCTAGCTCCTCGCAAAAGTGTTTGAACCTGTGGTTGTCAAATTGCCTTCCATTGTCAGATATCAGAACTCTTGGTATGCCAAACCTACATATGATGGAGGACCACACAAACCTCCGGATCTGCTCTTCTGTGATGGAAGCTAAAGGTTGGGCTTCTACCCACTTAGTGAAGTAGTCTATCGCTACTACCAAGAACTTCACCTGCCCTTTCCCAAGCAGAAAAAGACCTACGTTGTCGATCCCCCATTGTGAAGAAGGGCCATGGGGAACTGATCGGGGTCATATTTTTCGCTGGAATTGTTGGTGGTTGCATTGCGCTGGCACTTGTCGCAGCTTTTTACCATGGCCATGGAGTCTTTTAATACGATCGGCCAATAATAGCCTGCTCGGATGGCTTTGTTAGCCAGGGACGTCCTCTTGCATGGTTCTCGCATATCCTTTGTGGATTTTCGGAGAACATAGTCTACTTCAGGGGGAGCCAAGCAGCAGAGGAGAGGTCCGGAGAAACTTCGTTTGTAGAGCTCATTCAGTTGTATTGTGTACCGGCAACCTTCATTCGTATTTTTCGAGCCTCTCCTCTATCAGCTAGGAGTTCTCCGGTAAGGAGAAAATGGTTGATTGGTGCACCCCACCATTCCCCTTGGGTTATCTGCCACACTGCATGTTCGAAGTAAATAGAAGGTTTATCTAAGATTTCTAGGGGACATCCACATGACTCTCCACACAGTCAGGGTTGAAGCCATCTGAGCCAAGCTGTCAGCTAGGAAATTTTCCTCCTGAGGTATCTGCTCTATTGAGAAGTATTAAATAGGTGTGTAAGCTCCAACACAAGCCAAATACTCTTTCATATTGTTTCCTTTTGCTACAAACTCGCCTTTGACCTGGCCAACCACTAGTTGGGAGTCACTGTGCATGTCAATTCCATTAGCACCAAAAAAACTTGATGCTAAGGCCACTAGGACGGCTTCGTACTCACCTCATTGTTAGTGGCTTTGAAGTTGAACCAGAGGGCATATCGGATGATCATCCGATCAGGTGACATCAAAACCACGCCCATGCACCACTGGTCCACTTGTTTGAAGGGCCATCGACATGAGCAGTCCAAACATGTTTTGCTGTTTGGGCTCAATGTGCTAGTCTTCGATTTCAATCATAAAATTTGCTAGGACCTGCCTGCAAGCTGCCGTACGAGGTTGGTATTTGATGTCAAACTCACCTAACTCAATGGCCCATTGCGTCAACCACCCTAAGGTTTCGATATTATTAGTGTTTTCTTTAACGGCAGGCAAGTGAAGACAACAATTGTGTAAGCTTGGAAATAAGGTTTGAGCTTCCAAGTTGTTACAAGGTGTCATACCCCAAGCTTTCAAGCATCACATGCATATGGTTTATGCTCTCTTGTTTGTGATTGGTAGTGGATTAGGGGATAATTAGTGACTAAGAGAGAGTATTTAGTACTTGAGAAACTAAGTTCAAAACCTTGATTAAGGACATGATTTAGTGAGAATTAGAGCTCACGTGCAACTGAGTTATTGTTCAAGAGATTGAGGAGTACGCATTGGATCAATTTAAATTTTTAAGCTAGTCGGTCTTTTTGTCTCGAACCTTGTTTAGGACATGATTAAGTGAGAATTAGAGTTCACATGCAACTGAGTGATTGTTCAGAACATTGAGGAGCACGTATTGGAGCAATAAAATTTTTTAAGCACGTCGGTCTTTTTTGTCTCGAAAACCGAACCATATGATTTTATTCTTTTAATATGTTGGAGAGATTATCCATGAGTTTATGGTTTTAATTTGGAGACTTTTTGATAATTGGAAGCAAGTAGATTAAGAAGTGAAAGCAAGTAGGTCACTTAAGCGATAATCGGCGATTATTGGAAGATTAGTTAAGCAAATTAGCATTTTAGCCTCTGATTAAAGTGAATTTTCGGCTGCCTTAGGGAGTGACACCTAAGATGGCTAGGAAGCATGAACAAATCAAAGCTAGAAGCACGACAAATCGATGCAAAAAGCACGACACAAAAGGCTAGGACCTAGGAAGCTCGAGGTGTCGACCACCGGTGCACCTAGGCGGCGACTCATCAAGCCTATAGGGAGAATTTCGGCCATAGCCTTTCCATGCAGCTGCTGTAGGTTGCTAGGTGTCAAGAGGAGAGAAATGTAGCCTAGTGACTCACCAAAGCTAGCCTAGCTAGGCCGGACACATGTCGGAATGCAACCGGCTGTGTTTTCCTATAAATAGGGGTGGATTTCGACCTTTGAAGAGTACACCATTCAATCTGAATTTTTGTGAGTTAAATCTTGAGAAAGAGTGAAGTGAAGTGGGAGAAAGAAGGAGGAAATCGATTAGTGAAGTTTAGCAAAGATCAAGCACGCTTAGAGGTAAAGTTTAGTTGGTTATCTTTGATTTCGATTCAAGTTTTCAAGATGATTATTGTGAATCTCTTGTCTTTATTATTCTAGCATCTCTTGATGTTGATTAGCATTTTTTTATTTTTCCTATTGTTCTTCGTGTTCTTCGTGTTCTTGACGAAGAACAAGCTCGTCCTTTCGAAAAAGTATCATTTTCAAAGTTCGATTCGTTTTCAAGTTGTTTTCAACTTTGATCCGTTTCTTTTCAAAATTTCTTTCAAAAGTTGTTTTTCAAAGCTTGAACATATTTCTTTCCTTTTGATTCAATACTTTTCATGTCAAAATTAGTATTTTCTACGTGGTGATTAAGCCGGTTTTTAACCGAGAAATCAAAGTGTTGTTTTTGCCTTCACAACATTTTCCTTTGAGAACTGTTTTATAATGTTGTGATGATGGAAACGAGTTAAGGTGTTGCATATCATAAATGAGATGTATGGGTGTTGATATGAGACATGCACACTTAACTTGTACGTTGGAAAGGAATATTGTGATGTTCAAGTATGGTTAAGGTGTTGCATATCATGAATGATATGTATGGGCGTTGACATGAGACATGCATACTTAACGTAATACTGTGAAGACGTGACAGTACTGTGCACAAGAGATGTGTTCACTTGTTGTGACATTCTGGCCTCTCCGTCGTACGCGGAAAGATCTTTGTTAGGATAACTCACTTGGGAGTTTGAGGCGTATTGTACTCTGGAGTACTGCTGCAAAGATACGGAAGTTACTTGTAACCCGTCACTCTGGCCAAGTGATTCACTCTGGGAGTGAGAGTAGTGGTGATCAAAATTGAAAATGGAAAAAGGAAAAGATCATTTTTTGAGAAAACTGAGTCTTTTCATTACTTTCTTATTCTGTTGAGATTTTATTGTTGAACGGGTTTCTTCAATATCTTTTATTCTATCTGCTATTCTGTTGTACTAACCGCTGGCTTTACTGAGTCATTTGGACTCACTGTTGTTTGTTAAATATTTCTTTAGCAGATGTCTGAGGTTTATTTGGGAGAGTTCACCAAAGCCATTCAACATGGCTTTATCACTCTGGAGCTGACTTTCCGTGTTATGTCACACGTGACCTAGATGTCCTGATAGAGGGACGAGGACATAGATGGATCACTCCACTCAGATAATTACATCAACATCTCAGACTTGGATAACACTGATGATGAAGATTAGAGATCTTCGTTTTATGTTTTCTTAGTTTTTCCGCTGCAGTTTTTTTTTGTAGTATGTACATTATAAAAGTGGGTCTCTTTTGTAATACTTCGGTATTAATAAAAGGTCCTTGTGTGTTTTGCTTAGTATCTTGTTGCTTTGTCGATCTTCCCATAGGCCGTAACCTCAGCTTTATAGCTGTGTCCATTACTATAAGACAACGCTTGAGGTCTTCACGGTCCGGGCTATTACAGATGGTATCAGAGCTGTGTTTTTAGGAAAGCAAGGATAGTTAGCAGAACCTAAGAAAACGAGAGTGTTAGGAAAAGCACTACCTCGTTAGTAAGCTTAGTATGATCGTAGGAATAGTATGATATTGTCTTTTATCTTGTGGTAATTTGGAGTTTATAACCTACCCTTGTGTTTCAGGAGATAATGGCAGCTAGAAGGAATAGAGATAGAGGAGGGGAGAACGTGCATGAAGGGAGTTCGTTTGATAAATTTGCCAAGCACCATCCCCCTAGTTATGAAGGAGGTACGGAACCCTTAGTGGCTGAAAATTGGCTTATGAATATTGAGGAATTAATGCAAGTGTTAGAGTGCACTAATGATCAAAACTGAACCACATGATTTTTAAGCAGCAGGATGTTTTTATCTCGAAAACTGAACCACGTGATTTTTATTCTTTTAATATATTGGGAGTTCATCCACGAGTTTATGATTAAATTTTGGGAACTTTTTATTTTTGGAGGCAAGTAGGTCGATTTCTCGGGAGCAATTCGGTTGATTTGCGATTATCGGAAGATTAGTGAAACGATTAGCAAAACTTAGCCATTAAAAAGTAAATTTGGCACACCTATGAGGGCTAGATAGCACGACAAATCAAAGCTAGAAGCACGACAAATCGATGCAAAAAGCATGACCAACATATTATTATTCTAGCATCTCTTGATGTTAATTAGCATTTTTTTATTCTTCCTATTGTTCTTGATGTTCTTTGTGTTCTCGACGAAGAACAAGCTCGTCCTTTCGAAAAAGTATCATTTTCAAAGTACGATTCGTTTTCAAGTTGTTTTTCAACATTGAACATATTTCTTTTCAAAATTGCTTCCAAAAGTTGTTTTTCAAAGCTTGAACATATTTCTTTCCTTCTGATTTCAATACTTTTTCATGTCAAAATTAGTATTTTCTACGTGGTGATTAAGTCGATTTTTAACGAGAAATCAAAGTGTTGTTTTTGCCTTCACAACATTTTCCTTTGAGAATTGTTTTATAATGTTGTGATGATGGAAACAAGTTAAGGTCTTGCATATCATAAATGTGATGTATGGGCGTTGATATGAGACATGCATACTTAACTTGTACGTTGGAAAGGAATATTGTGATGTTCAAGTGTGGTTAAGGTGTTGCATATCATGAATGATATGTATGGGCGTTGACTTGAGACATGCATACTGTGAAGACTTGACAGTATTGTGCACAAGAGGATGTGTTCACTTGTTGTGACATTCTGGCCTCTCCGTCGTACGCGGAAAGATCCTTTGTTAGGATAACTCACTCTGGGAGTTTGAGGCCGTATTGTACTTTAGGAGTACTGCTGCAAAGATACGGAAGGTTACTTATAACCCATCACTCTGGCCAAGTGATTCACTCTAGGAGTGAGAGTAGTGGTGATCGAAATTGAAAATGGAAAAAGGAAAAGATCATTTTTGAGAAAACTGAGTCTTTTCATTTACTTTCTTCTTCTATTGAGATTTTATTTTGAACGGTTTCTTCAATATCTTTTATTCTGTCTGCTATTCTGTTGTACTAACCACTAGCTTTACTGAGTCATTTGGACTCACTGTTGTTTGTTAAATAATTTCTTTAGCAAATGTCTGAGGTTTATTTAGATGAGTTTACCAAAGCCATTCAACATGGCTTTATCACTCTGGAGCTGACTTTCCGTGTGTATGTCACACGTGACCTAGATGTCCTAATAGAGAGACGAGGACATAGATGGATCACTCCGCACTCAGATAATTACATCAACATCTCAGACTTGGATAACACTGATGATGAAGATTAGAGATCTTCGTTTTATGTTTTCTTAGTTTTCCGCTGCAGTTTACTTTTTAGTATGTACATTATAAAGTGGGTCATCTTTTGAAATACCTCGGTATTAATAAAAAGTTTCTTGTGTTTTGCTTAGTATCTTGTTGCTTTGTCGATCTTCCCATAGGCCGTAACCTCAACTTTATAGCTGTGTCCATTACTTTAAGACAACGCTTGAGGTCTTCAGGGTCCGGGCTATTACAGAGCTTCATGCGATATTTGTTTAAAACGTGGAAAGTTTCCTCAAGGTCAACCAAATGATCGTGAGCTCGGATGCTTTTGACTAACTTGTCATCCATGTAGACCTCGATGTTTCTCCCGATCTGGTTTTTGAACATGAGGTTGACAAGCCATTGGTAGTGTTAGCCCAAGGTTGGTGTCGACACATAGCACAAAAGATAGATATCCATTTTGATGGTATCGACACATGTGAAGATGGTGTCGACACATGGTGAAGGAAGTGTCGACACATGCCACAGGCACCTGTGAGCAAGTTCCAGACTCGATGAAGGTGTCGACACATGGGGATGCGAACCAAGACGTCATGATACTTAGGGCACCTCTCCAACATTCCAAAAAGGCCCTCTGGACCCCCAAGACTGAAGACCTATAAAGGGAACCTTATGGAGATAGGAAAGAGATCTATTGCACACCTTTTGCCTCTCTACATCATCAATCCTGACCTAGCCTCCTTTAAGTGATAGAAAAACACAAAAGACAAGAGCTGCACGTTTTCCACGAGATCTGGTCTGCCATTGCTGTCGTCATCATCGGATCTTGTCTTGTAGCCATTTATTGAGCTTTGTTTTGCTGATTTGGCTTTGAGAGCTATTGTTTATTCATTCCTATCATTAAACCTTGAGAAACTTTTTGAGTATAGGAAACATTTGGGCCTGCCCGTGAGGATAGAAGAAATCTCATAGGCTTTGAGATTTGTGTACGAGTTGAAGAGTGAGCTCGAGAAAATCTTGTAACGATTACTTAGCACGTGGAAGCTAAGTTGTAAATACTATTAGAGTATAGTGGAGAAGCCCAATGAAGGCAATAGCCTTTGGGGTGGATGTAGGCAAGTCTTGGCCGAACCACCTAAAATAGCGGTGTTATCTCTCTTCACTACTCTTTACATTATCCCTATTATTTATTGCCTATATTTAGCTATAGCATTAAACATATTTAGATCTACATTTTTATTTGTTATAAAATGGGGATTTTTGAGATTTTTGTTTTTATAAAAAGGAGCTAAGTTTTTTATAAACCTAATTCACCCCCAACTTGGGGTTGATATTTGGACTCACAGGTAGGTGGCTCACGCATTCTTTAGCCTGAAAGGCATGACTTTGTAGCAATATAGGCCTCTGTCAGTAACAAACACCATTTTCTCTTGGTTGGGGATCACCATACGTATTTGGTTGTATCCTGAAAATGCATCGAGGAATGATAGCATTTCTTGCTCGGCGATGGAGTCGACCAGCAGATCGATGCGAGGCAGGGGGAAACTGTCCTTTGGGCACGACCAGTTAAGATCCTTGAAGTCCATGCACATCTGCCATTAACTTTCTTTACCATGACCACGTTGAAGAGTCAGTTTGGATAGTGCACTTTGCGAATAAAGTTGGTAGCTTGTAATTTGCCGACCTCCTTAGAACCTGCTTGATTGCGTTTGAGTGCGAAGGTCCTCCTCTTTTACCGAATGAGTTTAGCATCTGGTAAGATGCATAGCTGGTGGGCGATGATGTCCAGATCAATTCCTTATATATCAGAATGGGACCTCGCAAATGCAATGCGATGTTGCACCAAGAACTCAACCAGGCTATCACATAGGGTTCTAGTCAATGCGACGCTTATGCGTAATATCTTTCCTCTTTTGGTCTTTGGGGTTGGGCCATCCTCTTTTGGTCTTGGTTATCAAGCTCAAGGTTTGTGTCAATTGGGGGGAGCTTGGCGGGAGTGTCATTAGTAGTCTTGCAGCTTTTCTTCACAACCTAGCAAAATTACCTTTTAGGGCAGAGTAGTAGCAATCTCGAGTAGCTCCCTGATCTCCTTTGACAACACCTAGCCATAGGGGTGGGAAACTTCAAGGTTCAATGATAAATGGAGGAGACGGCGTGGAGGGTGACCAAAGCAGAGTGTTTGATGATGGCGTTGTATGGGACCCGTTCTTGGCCACGAGACAAGTCACGAGGGTGGTGGCAGAGGTAAGGTAGTGTGCCATAGTTACTGGGGTGTGGGGTTGCAGGACTCCTTTTGCATCGACTTATGTGAATGTAATGGGTACTCCCTCTATACGAGGTAGCTTGGAGTGCTGTTTTGCAAGGAAACCTGTTGGTGTTGTGCTTCCTGCATGTAATTCCTTTGCGCTCTGCTATTAGAGCCGCCAATGCTGTGCCCTCTCATGATCGTCTGGACCTGCCCTTAGGGAGGAGGTGGCGGGGGTAAGTTTGCATGTGTGGGCATATTGTCTGTGATGGGTTGGCGGTCCTTGGCATGGGTACATTCCCATTCTCGGCTGCGAGGGTCTCTTGTCAAGGATTGCCGCTCTAGTATGAACACCCGCAACTTTCCTTGTTGGAGTAAATACTAGATTTGTCACTTAAGCTCATAAGTCATCCGTGTTGTGCCCATGGTCTTTGTGGAAATCACAGTACTTGTTCCAGTCTCGTCTCTCTGGTGGCGTTTTTAGTTTTCAGAGGCCACTTGACATTTGGGTCTTGCCTTATCTACATCAAAATCTCCTAGGGGTAGGTTGAGAGCTGTGAAAGTAGGGAGGAGCATCGCTTGAGGTGGTTGATCACGCCGCACGGGTCGTGGTGAACTATCCCTTCCAGTTCGTCGTGGTTGATCTTTATAGTGAAATGGTCGATGTCGCAGTCCCTTTTGTCCCCCTGCTGGTCGGGAGGTGTTGAATGGAGACGTGCAATAAACATGTCCTCGAAGTCCATGTGTTTCTGTGCTTTGTCATAGCATCTACAAAATTGGTCGGGGCTTTCCTCATGAGTTTTGAGGAAGTCGCTCGGCTGGAGGCCTGTGATTAGAGCCATAAGCTTGGCCTCATTAGTAACTTGGTAAACTGTGATGACCTAGCAATTGAAGCGCGTTATATAACTGCGTAGGCTTTCCTTAGAGTTTTGCTTGACGCTGAACAGGTAGGAGGTCGGGCGTTTTATCTGTTGATTAGATATGAAGTGGTTCTTGAACTGTGTGTCGAGGGTGTCGAAGTCATCGATGGTTCCAACGGGTAGACCAGAAAACCATCGTTGTGCTGATCCATTGAGGGTTAATGAGAACGCACAGGGATTTGCATATGACTGGACGTGCATGTGCAGGAGGAAGATCTCTAGGTGGTTGTTGTGGTCGCCGGAATTGTCAAATAGGTCGATTTGGGGTGGTCAGAAGCGTGGGGGCAGCGGGCATGTGAGCACTTTTAACGTAAACAGGAAGTTGTCAACGTTTTTTTGGAATAGAGGAGTCGTTGGTTTTATGGTTCTCCACCTTGCTCAACTTTTGTTGGAGTAGTTGGATTTGTTCCACCTGTTCGATCATCTGTTCGTAGAGGGCAGCCCGCTAACTATTTGTCCCATGCTACTTGGGGGGAGATTGATGAGCTAAGTGGTTGTTTGCATTTTCTTCGTGCGAGGGAGATACAATTGACGGGGGAGGTTTAGAAGGTGGAATCGTGTTGAGTTGGTTGGTAAGGTTTTCGATGGTTTGGACCAAGGTGGCTAACAACACGTCCCTGTAAGGGATGAGTTCATGGTTTACCACCGGAGGTGGCTGGTCGCCATCCAATATATCAGTGGAGGAAGTCATCATGGCAAAAAGAAATGCAAGGGGGACGGCCGGAGGATGCTGTGGTGAGCGTGCAGTGTTTAGAGGAAGCTTTTTTCGAGAAGTTCTCATAGATGGCAACTGATGATGCCAAAATCACCGAGAGCCAGAACCGATTAGACCTGGAAAGGGAACAAGAGGAGGGGTGGCATTGGATATGGAAACTCCGATGCCAAAGTTAGATCTTAAGAAGAGTTTAGTCTAAAGAAGTAATTAAGCTTAGAGAAAATATAAACGGGGTACCTGCTATTTATAAGAGGGGGGCGCTAGAGTCTTAAAAGGAGTCCAACGGTATGGGCTTAGGACTCCTTGTCTTACCTAGAGTCTGAAGCCTTTTGAGTCTTGGAGGGATTAACTTATGCGGGTTGGGGTCTAGAAGGCGCCTGTGGTCTTGGGCGGAATGGGCTAGTGTATTTCAATGGGCCAATCATATTATGGCCCATCAGAACCCAATATCCATTGCTACTAAAAAAAAAAAAGAAAAACGAATAAATGAATTTCAAGGGTCCACATAATATTTCTCCTTTATTATTGTATTTCTCAAGATTGAATAGCACAACATGTAATATCCGGTGATTTTCAACTTTGCATGCATTCGAGTTTTATTAGGTAAAATTTAAACATTACAATAAATTTGACTTTTTAGAACAGTTTTTTTTGGGATGACAAAAAATTTGTCCCAAAAAATAAATTCACCCTAGAAAACATAAAAGTTTCTCTTTTTGGGACAGAAATTCAAATTGTCCCAAAAAAAAATTCTGCGATGGTTTTTAACCTTTTTGGGACAAAATTCCCCATCCCAAGAAGAAAGGTTAATTATTTGGTATGGGAAAAAAATCTTATTTTAACGACAGATACGTCCGTCCCGAAATAGACATTTGAATGACAAACTATACGTTCGAACACTAGACGACATTCTTTTACAAAACTTTGAACGAAAATTACCCATTCTAACGCCAAATTGAATTCACGTTCGAAATAATAAACGTCGTTCGAACGGAAATGAAAGTATCAGAACTAAGAAACTGGCGTTCATTCTAAAAAATTTACACTTGATTGGAATAAAATCTTTTGGGATGAGGGTGCGCATCCTGAAAAGACGTCAGATGTTCAAAAGGCTTCGAAGGCCACTTTTCCAACTAACCCCATAAATGCAAGTCCAATTACCATATATTTTATATTTTTATATTACTGTTCAAATGCTTAGTGTTATCTGTTCCAATGATCATTTGATGGTTTAGATATAAAAAGTTGGGTAATGAACGGTTTCAGATGATTTTTCCCTAAACATTCTAACCCGTTCGAACGCTTGTTTGAATATTAGAACACCCGAGCCTCATTTTCACATATCACGTATCTCTCTCTCTCAAATTCTCTCAAACTCCTCTCAATCTCCATTGCCATTTTCAGTCCGGATTGCATCCTTTCTAATCCTACACACTCTAAGTACGTTTGTAGTGCATTTTAACCGATAAAAATGTGTTTTTCTAAGTTTTTTTTTGTTTGATTTTGTGTATTGAATTTGGCTTTGAATATGTTAATAAACTTGTAAAATATTATGCATGTTGATGAATGTGGGTGTTTGTAGTTAGTTTAAGATTGTTTTTTTACTGATTTTGATGTAGAAAAGTATAGACTTAGAGAGTTTCAACATAGTCGCTCAACCATGATCGTTTTCAAGCTACAGTGTTCGAATGGTATACGTTATCGTTCGAACGGTATTGCTAAATTATATTGAACTTCTTTTCCGTTCTTCAAAGGAATATTCCATTTGATGCTTTGATTTATATCCGTTCGATATGTTATGTTCCGTTCGATGGGTAAATATTAATGTCCGTTCTATATTCGTTCGATGACAAGTTTAATTAATTGGTTGAAATTTATATTCCGTTCAATGTTTCTGATTTTTATTCGATGCTTCTGATTTTCGTTCTTTACACATTCGATGTTTCTAATATCTGTTCGAATGTATAATCGTTTGATGTTCTTCAGCCATTCTAGCATTTTTTTTCCTTTTTCAAATTAACTTATTATGGCAAAACATTCGAGAATGTCTTCCTCTTCTTCCACATAGCAAAGGCTATTGACTATAATTGAGAGGCAAGCGATTATTTTTATGTGCACAGTAGTGACAGAGAGGCTGGTTAGCACATACGACTTCTCGGAGTTTCAGTTTGAGGGCCGCATGATTGACCAGATATTCAACCATTATGGTTGGGAGCACGTGCTCTCTTGGAGGGGCCCACCATACACAAATATGGTCCAAGTTTACTTAGTGCCTGCAGAATGAAGACACCTACGAGGAGGAGTGGGAGGTTTACATCCGTCGACGGCCGATCAAGATCTCCCCGACCTCTCCATCTACTTGCGCATTCCGAGGCAAGTGGGTGCCTATCCTACCGTGAGCTTGCTATGACTTGTAAGCCGAGAAGATCTTTAACTGATGACTGGGGAGGACCAGTACTTAGTAATCATCAGTTTCGTAGAGCGCTTACCTGCCTTTTGGAGGATGTTCCACCTCATATTCAGCCACAACATCTTCCCAGAGCAACATCACATAGAGTTGATGGCCAAGCATGCACAAGTGACGTTGATCATGGCTCGTCTCGAGCTGTTCGACCTCTCGCTCTTCATCGTCCAGACCATGAGGACCGAGGCTTAGTCAACGAACAAAGAGGGCATGCCGTTCAGAAACATGTTGACCCAGCTGATTATGGATTTCATTTTTTTTTTCTCTTCCTGTTCTTCATTCTATTTGTAAAGGATTACATTTTGAAGTGAAAAAAATATGTTTTTTTCTTTCTAGAAATCTTTGTCTGAGTGAGAAGATTGATTTCTTTTTATACAGACATATTTTTCAAAAGTTGGACATCTTTTGAGAAAGGGGGGTAGTAAAATCGAAATGTAATATCTTGGCCTAAAACTTGTGTAGGGATTCCTTCCTCAATGACAGAAAAAGGGTAAAGTAAGGCAAGGAAGGGATTCCCTAAAATTAATTTGAAGAGAGGATTTTTACTAAAACAAATGTAGTTTGGTAGCAAACTCTGTCATTGCAAACATGAACATTAGGAAGTTTGTAATTTATGATTAATTTTCCACCACCAGCCTGAGAAAGTCATTCGGTGGATTTTTCATAATATTTTGAATCAGCAAGAGCTTCTTGGATACAATTGAAATCTGCACCAGAGTCTAACAAAGCAAAAGAAGTAAATGTTAAGTCTTTTATTTTAATAGTGACTTCTGCATACCATTTCTGAAAAGTAATGTGGTCAATAGTTCGGATAAAGTTATTAGGAGTATCAGAGGTCCTAGGGATATCAGTGTGCATTTTCTGAGGATTTGGTTGAGAAGATTTGTCTTTTTCATTTGTCATCATGAGGAGCCAAATTTCAGTAAGGAGTTAGTCAATGATTTTCTCGTAATTATGATGGGTGTTTTGTAACTGTTTTACTTCTTGTTTAAGAACGTGGATTTTTCTTTGAAGGTCAAGGAGAGTCACAGGGGAAGAATTAGGAGAATTGAAACAAGAAAGAATATCTTTCATATTGTAATGAGGAGCAAAAGACTTTGGTTGGAAGGTTGCAGACGAAGTTGTGTCATTTTGAGAGAGGATATTTTTCATTTTGAGGAGATACTCTTGTTGCTTTTCTGGATCAGCAATTTAAGTAACTACATCAAACAATAAATCTTCAGTTTTGGTAAGGACCAATATCTTTTTGCAGGTACATGCATTGTTGGCACAATCACATATTTGTACAGTATCCTTTTCTGAAGAAGAAGAGAAGGAAGGTGAGGAGGATGAGGAATCCTCATCTATTTGCTATATAAATAGATCATCATCAGAGGTAGTTGTTTTGTCATTAAGGAACAAGGAAAACAATTTTTCTTTGATTTCAACGAAGACATCAAGTTCTTTGATTCGTTTTTTTGTAAAACATTTAGAAGCGAAATGTCCTGACTTGTCACATCACCAACACACATTTCTATTTTTTGAAAAGGATTTGGCTGGTCTTTTTGAGGCTTTGAAATTTTTTGCAGTGGATGGCCTCCAAGAATTTTTTTCAAAATGTTTTCTCCGTTTGGAAGGAGGAAGGAGAGGAGAAAATCCATATTGTTCAAAAAGGTTCCTAATTCTCGACGACTGTTTCTTGTCAAGTTCTAAAGTCTTTTTAAGCCTTAGGTCATTGCAAATCCATAACCTAGCTTTATTAACTGTGTTAATGATATCTCCATAGGTTAGAGTATCATAATGGACAAGTCCATTAGTTCCAGTCAAATTGAGTCGGACCTTTTGGGCAAAATATTCAATTTCTTTATTCTCCTTTTATGAGGAGGAAAACTAGAGGAAATAATAGTACCTTATATATTGTTTAATAGTACTTTATACATATTATTTAATATATTGTACCTTTTGCATATTATTTAATATATAGTATTTATATATATATATATAATAGTACCTTATACTATTACTTAATATAGATATTATGTACCTTATAGTACCTTATGCATATTATATCATTATATAGTATATACATATTTATATATAGTACTTATACATATTATATAATAGTATTTTATACATATTATGTAATAGTACCTTATACATTTTATATACCTTGTACATAATATATAATAGTACTTGTAGATATTATTTAAAATATAGTACCTTGTATAGTATTTTTTACGTATTATTTCAATTATTCCAAAAACGTATGAACATATATGTCACGTCCCGTGCCAATACTTACCCCCTAGGCTCTCTATATAATGGAATGCACATAAGCGGGGATTACGACACGAATAAATTAATAACTGGCCTTTAAAAAAAGCTTAGCGGAAACGGAAATTATAAGTATATTAAGGAAGAAAAATAATAGTTTTCAGGGATTTAACAAACAAGTCACACTGAATTAAATAAGGAAAAATAAAATGGATTAATTAAGGAGATGTCAAAATTACAGTTAAAAAATTTGAAAGTAGGTTGTGGCGTAAGGAGGGACAGAATAAAAGGAATTACAAATACATATTATTTTTTTATACTGGTAGCACTTTACAAAGAACAAAAAAACCCTTTACGAAGATACAAAAGTAACGAGATAATAAATACAAAAACGGAAGTTGTCTACAACTTTCTGTCCTACCACATCCATGAAACCGGCTAACTGTAACAGGACCTAAAACAAAAAGTGACTACCACTGATGTCTAGTCAATCTCCGACTTAGTGTCGGAGGTTAGGTCGATAATCTCATTATCCCCATTGCCCTCCACTGGCGTCGCCGGTGGAGGAGGGACAACGTGCAGAAGAGCCGGATCAACATCGAACCAAACCGAAATCCTCAATTCGAGGAACTGGAGATGCAGGTGGATCCTTGAGGTACCATTGGGGCTCGTACCCCACGAATACCTCGAAAGATTGGTGACATAAGTCCATAATTTAAGCACTACTATGTAGGGATCAACATCCAAAGTCTGCTCGTTCATAAATGTCAGCATCTGATATGTCCGATGTCCACGGCAGTACATACAAGAGATTAAACAATAAAAGGGGTGAGTATTGACTCAGTAAAGGGGGAAAAAAAGAATATGCCACACAAAACAGATAAGCATGAATAATCAAAATAATCTGTAAGCATCAATAACACTAAACAGGAAAATGCAATGCATGATGCTGTTTCCCGGTCACTGTACTTTCTTTCTTTCTTTTTTTCTTTGTCGAGGTGTCCTTTCATCGCTCTGTTTAACCCCCAGAGTCAGGGTTGTGCGTCCCTCCTCTCCTCTGGGACTGTCCCGTGCCCCGGCACCAGGACCCTGTCAAGCGTATATTGTTTCACGCCAGGGATACCAACCACTATCCTTTCAGTGGTGGCTTGCACTATCCCACTGTGAACGGTACCGTCACCCTGTCATAGGACCACCTCTGGGTATGAGTTTCATTTTCATTTCGGTCATTCAGATTCCCATACCCATGATGATTTATGCAACATGTATCTTATGTTTATTAAAAATCACTTAATCAAAATGCAATAGATTTCATGGACCAATGGCATATAAAATGCATATAAAATAAAGAAATTCACATTAATTTTCTTAATCCATAAGTGACCAGGTCTAAGCTTTCGTACCCTAAGTGTTCATTTCATGATATTCATGCTTGGGTCCCTAACACCTACCAATGCTGTTAATAGGCAAGTCCAACAACTTATAAATTAAGTTTTTTATTTATTGCTAAACCCAATAAGGACTGGCTGTATTTAAAAGAAAGGATTTTAGGGCTCTTGACTATTTCTCCTCCCGGGCATCATAAAAAAGAAGCTTCCCAGCATTTTTAAAATTAAAAGGCTTTATTTTATAAAATGAGCAAGCTTAATAAAACTTCCTGGGTAGACAACAGGCTCCCTGGGTATTTATTAAACTCTTCTCGGTATTAAATTTTTTATTTCTTGGTATATAACAATCAAAAAACAAGGCCTTCAAAAATAGCATGCTTTAAAAACATCATGCAAAAACAGGTGACTGTTGTTTTTCTAAATCCACTGAGGACTGGCGTTCAAGGATCCTAGGGTTCGCTAGGTCAGTATATTCAACTTATGTATTTCTTTTTCCACTTTCCTCATTATTATGCCTCCTACATGCATATGACTATTCCCAAAAGAAAGAGCAAAACTCCCCGGGCTCATCAGTCTATATAAGTCGTGACCCTTAAAACATTTCTCCCCTTACTACCAATCCCCCGTAATGTAAATTGGCTCACCCTTACCTCAATCGAGTTTATACTGCCTTTCCTTGAATAAAAACACCTAAAAACAGTAAGACACTACGTTAGAAAAAGAAGAGATAAAAGCTAATGGGAAGGAAAAGGTGCAAGACCGAGACTACCTCGGTCTCTTTTTCCTTTGGTCCTTCTCCTTCCTCTTTTCCTTCGGTAAGCTGGTCTCTCTCACGTCACTCTCCTTCCTTTCTCTCTATCAGTTTGGTGAAAGTTCTCGGTTTCTTTATGCTCGAGTACCAGGTCCACTCCACGTCTCTCTCTTTTATTCTTCTAGTTGAAAACTTAAGCAGAAAAAACAAATTCACGTGAACTCCCCCTGACCAGTCTATAGTTATAGACCCAATCATTAGAGAGAGATAGCGAGATTGTACACGTCTGCTGCCACCAGAATATTCATCTCGTACATCTATTTTGCAAGCAACACGTCAAAAAGAAAGAGCCAATGGCCAAACTTCATCTAGGCGGTCAAATAAGAAGGAGAAAAGTAAAACGTAAAATGGGATAAGAGTGCATTTAATGCACAGCATAAGGTTAGGACACGTAAAAAGTAGCATGCAAAAGGAAGCTTAAACCAACGTAGAATTTGGGCATAGGAAGCTCAAACAGCTCGGGGTCCAAGGCTTAAACAGCCCGAGGTCCAGGGCTTAAACTGCCTGGGGTCGAGAACTCAACTACTTGGGGTCGAGAGCTCAAACTGCTCGGGGTCGAGAACTCAATTGCTCGGGGTCGAGACTGCTCGGGGTCAAGAGCTCAAACTGCTCGGGGTCGAGAACTAAACTACTCGGGGTCGAAAACTCTGCTCGTCTAATCAACCCGGGCGTGCAGCACTCAGACCTGTCTTACCAGGATTTTACAGGCTTGCCCCGATCATCCCAATTACCTTCTTGAATGTAAACACAAATAAAAATTTCACATGAGCACTATATACTATAGCTCTATACAAGGAAGGGGCGTTACATCAATGATATAAAAACAAATATAATCACCTAGGTGTAAATGTAGGAGAATTAAAGATGTACGAAGAATAATTGAAGTAAGAAAATTCCACAACGTATTATTTAGATTATCTCACATATATACCAAATAGGTGCAAAAGAGCTGGGTGTTACAATATAAATATCGTTCGAACAATAAAAAGGATGAAACGACGTCGTATCAACTATAAAAAATGTTTGAACAGTACTTCGATAACCGTTAGAATGACGCCAAATGCAAAGAGGACATTGTTCAATTGGAAAAAGAATCGTTTGAGCGTGTGAAACAAAATGTTCAAACGCTAGTTTAGGCGCGCTTTTTTGTTACCCCTTTTTTGGCATACCATTCTAACACATAATATGATTCAAACGAATGCTAAAGAGCACGAAACGACGGTATTTCCTTTTCTAGATGCGTTCGAATGTTTTTCCAATAAACGTTAGAACAATTTTGAAAACTAATGACGTCGTTCAGATAACAAGGAATTGTTCGTAAATTTGAAAAATGAGTTCGAACGGTAGTTTAAGCGCGCTTTCTCCCGCCCATTTTTTGGCTAAACATTCTAACAGATAAAAACGTGTTCGAACAGAAACCACAAACTCAAATACCACATAATCAACAGTAAGACCTCATTTCACCCATAACCTCAAAACACCAAAAATTCGCCTTGTTTTTTCTTCTATCGAAATCTTACTTTTTTTGTCTTATTGTGGTAGGAAAATATTGAAATGGAGCTTCTTTGTGTTTTAGAGGTAAGATTTATCATCTTTAACAATAAGTTTCTTACATTTTTATGTATAGATTTTTTGTTTTTGTGATTTGGATTTGTGGACGAAATTTATGTTTAAATGCTTATAGTTAGTTCATACGTGTTTAGGGGTGTTGAATGCATGTTTTACGAATAAAAAAAAAAGTTTTTGGGATTGATTGAGAGATTTTAGGTCGCTATTTTTCGTGGCTTTTGTGCAGTCTTCGAACCATGTAAAAGTTTTCGTTTGAACGAAATTCTATAATGGTTTGTTTCCAAGGATGACAAATACGTTCAAAAGATAACTTTATACCATTTGAGCGTATTGTAGTCGTTCGAACAAATTCGAACGTTTTTTTTCTTTAGAAAAATTAAAAGTTTAAAATTATGCACAACAAATCTAAATTTAAGGCGCTGGACCTAAAATGGATTTGCATCCCTGTAAAAATATTAAATCCACACGAAACTAATAGAGAGAATGACAAAAGCTAATACAACATTTTTCAAGCTAGCATCTTTTATTGTATGGAAAGAAATAGAGAGCAATGCTTTGGTCAGTAGGTCCTGACTTCTAAAAATCTTTTGGCCACACATCCGACCTAAAAAGCAGTTCTTTCCTTCCAAACTAGAACATGCAAATAACTGCTTTGTAGGTCTGATGTGTGACTAAAAGGTTTTTAGATGTTTGACCCTACTGACCAAAGTATTGCTCTTTATTTCTTTCCATACAATGAAAGGTGTTGGTTTGGAAAATGTTGTATCAGCTTTTGTCATTCTCTCCATTTTCTTGTGGATGTTAACATTGTTATAATGATGCAAGTCCATTTCAGGCCAAACATCTTTATATTTAGATTTGTCGTGAATAATGTAAAACTTCTAATTTTCCTAGCAAAAAAAAAAAAAAACGATTTGAACGTCCACGATAGATCACAATACGTTTGATCGGTGTAAACATGTTACATATAATCCTTCAGTTGCATCAGCCTTATCTGGGCCTTAGCTTTTCCTATGCTGATATTGGATCACCTTCACCAAAAATGACATCGAGTAGATGTATAGGTAAGTTATTTGATTTTTTCATTTAACTGATTTTTTTAATGTTTATCTTTTGTCAATTATTTAAGCATTATATTGATTACAATTACTGATGTAAGAAGATAAGGATGCAAGCAAAGTTGGAAAAAGTTTTGATGCATGCGATGACAAAGATAGATTATTTTATTTATTGCGTATTATATTTTATTGTTTCAAATATTGTGATTAATTATTTAATTGTACATTTTGTTAATTAATTTTTTTATTTAATAATATATTTTTGAATAATTTTCTAGCAATTTTTTAGTTTCTTAAAAAATAAAAATAAGCCGTTCTAACATTTGTTTTAACATTCGAAATACAACGTGCCTCCCCTACATTTGAATGTTTGCGTTTCGATTCACAAGATGTTCGAACAACAATTTTTTATTCCCCGCTCTGTATATCGAACGTATTCAACGATATCCATTGGAATGTCATAAAATGTTTGACCGTGTTTCCACTTTCCGTCCAAACGGTTTTCACATGAATCGTTGTAACCAAATAAGAACGGTTACGGACATTTCAATTTTAGAACGGTACCTTAAATATCAAACGTAAAAAAATTTAGGGTTGTTCGAACGTTTATTTGCATTATCGAATTCCGTCGAAAGATGTTCGAATATGATCCTCAACTGTCCGTTCTAAAGAGTTCGAACGATGATTTTATTTGAGACAGAATCCTTCCCATCTTGAAAGGGCACTTTTTGGGACGGAACATCATTTCCGTCCCAAAAAACCATTTGTAATAGGTTTATTGGGACAATCGGGGCGACGGACAGAATTCGGATTTTTTGGTATGGAAAAATCCGTCCCAAAAGGCAAAATTTGTTGTAGTGAGTGTACCTTTGGCCCAAAAGACCCTGCAGCTCGGCTTGGCATTGAGCTATACGTTTAATTTTGCATGTCACGTTAAAGGAGAGAGCGAAGACCAATAAAACAGACCAGAGAAAAAGAGGAACAATAAAACAGACTAAATCAGTACCCGCCGGTTTTGACTAAGCATGTCGGTAATATGGGGATTAATTCCTGTTTTAGTTTCTACTTCCCAGTTCTTTTCAATGTATATTGAGGAACATATATAGAGACATTGTCATCATGGACCACCAAAAAGTGAAACTTCTGGATGTCTTTTTGTTCTTTTGGGTAAACAGAAGTCCAAAACTTCTCGATGTAACGTATTTGTATGATAGTCAACATTGTAGCCATTTTTCTTATGTGAGGATAATATTTTTATCTTCCCGATGTTTCCCATTATCCTCATAAATGTCATAATTAACAAGCCGTTAATGTTGGTATGTTATATAAACTGAAAAGTGCTTGATGATTCCAAACCCACCACGCATGTGATTAATTAGCTTTAAATTCTCAGAAGGAATGTTGAATCGTATGGCTACCACAAGCAATATTTGTGTTCGTTTGGCAATGCTCTTGTTCATGTTTGCTTGCCTCTTCGCTCTTCATGAAAGTACGTACGTACGTATGTGTATATAATACGATCTTATAACGTTATATATATATAATATAAGAATACATATATAATTGCAGGCGCCCGATCAGCAACATTCATTGCAGCAGGCCGATCAGTCAGCGGCTTTAACGAAAGCAAAATTCATCTTCGGTTCTGCAAACAGGATCCGGATGTCCAAAATTATTGGTGCTGCCTGTTTGACCCACCCGGCAATGATCTGCCTCCCCGGCCGGCCAATGGCCAATCCGCCTACTGTCAGCCATATCAATTATGAACTACTATTGTCTACTGTACATATTGGATGTGAGAATAATACTTTTTATGTTGTCCAATGCCATGTGCATTAATAAAAGAAACTCCTTTCTTCTTCCCCCTTCCTCTTCTTGTTTTGGTGAGATTTTTGCATGTTTTGGCATTTGATCATGCGGCATGACCAGTACTTAATGTGGATCTGATTTGCTTAATAATATTTTCTTCAACTTGGAGGATTTTGTGTCTTATGCAAAAGTTAAGAACATAATTGGAGACCTAGAAAACAATCCATGTTCATATAAATATATAACGAAGGACGTTTCTTTGTGCAGCCATTAGTTAAAAAGACAAGAACAAGGGCCAAGGGGAGATAATGACAAGAATTACCACTACAACAAATTTGATTTTCAGCGACAAGTTTTTCAGTGGTGAACCACAATTCGTCGCTGAAAGTCTACTTTCGCGACGACCTACACTTTTCGTTGCTGATAAGGTAAACGAAATATTTTTAGTGACGATGACCAAAACTTGTCGCAAAAACATCCGTTCGAACAACAAAATCCTGTTCGAGCCAACTTAACCATTTGAACGCTGTTTAGCGACGCTTAATGAATTCCGTTGCAAATAATTTAGTAGTTGTTGGTTAGAATTTTTCAGTGACGAAATATTTTGTCACAAAATTAAATATACCGTTCGAATGGGGCCATGTGGTCGAACGAGTTTTTTTCGCAATGACATATGCTTATCGTTGCAGAAAAGAAACATCTACGACGACACGCCGTCATCACAGAATATTTGTACAATTCGTTCGAACCATCAATTGCGTTCGAACGAATGTCGATGATCATGGTTGAACGCAAGGTTTCGTGCGAACGGTTGTGACATATGTCCAATTTTAATTACCTGCTGAGTGAGGCGTCGTAGGCAACGTCTGAAGTTGGTCGAATGAAGAGCTTTGTTCGAACGAAGGTTGAAAAATGTCTTATTGTCAATGCTTGGTGAGTGAGGCATTGCAGGAAACGTCTCTTCGTTGCCTGCAACGCCTGAAGTTCGTTGAACAAAGCACTCTGTTCGAACGAAGGTTGACAAATGTCTTATTGTCATTGCTTGGTGAGTGAGGCGTTGCAGGCAACGTCTCTTCATTGCCTGCAATGCCTGAAGTTCGAATGAAGGTTGACAAATGTCTTATTGTCATTGCTTGGTGAGTGAGGAGGCATTGCAGGTAACGTCTCTTCGTTGCCCACAACACCTGAACTTGTTCGAACGAATAAGTAGTGTGCGAAAGTTGTTCGAACGAATAAGTAGTGTGCGAAAGAGTGTGGCAGGATTGTGCCACATGTTTATTGTAAACACTTCAATTTGTGGCATGTGTCAAATCCCGTTAGAACGAGAATATGCTGTTCGAATGAAAATGAATCGTTGTCTACCTCCCGAAACGTTCTGGTTTTAAAAGACTTTGTTCGAACCAAATATCCACGCTACGTTTGGTGCTATATTTTGCTCAAAAAAACTCGAGGTTCTTCATTTTCAGCTTTCAAATTGCTCAACCTCACTTCCTCAGGTACATGGATCATCTCCGTTCCCTTTCATTATTTTCCTCCGTAGTTTTCTTTAACATTTAGATTACAAAGTATCATTTTAAGTTTTGTCTAGTTTGTTGCTTACAATACTATAGTTTTATGCTTACAATATTACAATATGTTACACTATGTTCTTGTTTTTTCCTTATTGCGAAGATATGTTTTCCTCTATGTTTTTATTAGTCGGAGTCAGAATTTTCAGTGTTGTTATACGATTTATCCAATCTAAGTTTTCACAGTGATGTTTTCATCTATGTTTTTATTACTCGATGGGTCAGAATTTTACACAGTACTATTATACGAATTTTCACAAATGCTTACAATATGTTACGTTTTATGCTTACAATACATTGTTCTTTATCGAATCTAAGTTATACGATCCTTTTTTTCCTTAGTGCAAAGATGTTTTCATTGCAATATATGCGGTTTAATGAAAAAACAAATTGCTAAAAAAGTGACTATGCTATGACTATTTATTGAGTGCAAAGTGTGTGTATTTTTTAATCACAGATCAATATTCTTACTAACTTAGCCAACTTGACTTGTAGACAGTAGAGTAGATTAGGACTAGTGATCAGTTTCTTCTTTGTTTTCTTATTTTAATAACAATTGTATGATAGAATATATCCTTATGATTTTATTAAGATAATCACTTTATTTTGAATATATAAGAATTAATTTTAGCTCGAATTATTTTGCAGCTTGAAAATGGCACCAAGAAGACGTGCTTCATCATCTTCACAAGTGGCTCAACAATCATTGTCTCTAGCTCAGCATCAAGCGTTGATTTACAAGAGACCAGTTGTTATTGAGCGAGTTTTTTACTTGAGGGATTTCAACGATTTGGAGTATGAAGGTCAGAGCATAAAGTCTAACTTTGAGGAGAGGTGATGGGCTCAGTTTCTCGAATCTACCGGTGATGTATACGTCGATCTTGTGCGTGACTTTTATGCACAAGTTCTCACTGTTGATGCTAATGTCGAAGCGCTGACTATCCAAGTGAGGGGAGTCTTTTTCACATTATCTACTAATATTATTGCTCAATTTATTGGATTACTGAGACCCCAGGTGCTAGCATACCCTACCGTTGGCCCTTTGTTTGACATGACACCAAAAGAAGTGTGGAAGGAAGTGACAGGTGAAGATATGACTGTGTCATCTACATTGATATCCCATCGAGATCTGACGGCATTCTTCCGAATGCTTCATCTTATTATCGTTTGAGACGTGGCCCCGAAACATCACCGATCCGAGCTTAGTTTCGAGCGAGGATTCCTTCTCGTTATGGTTGCGCGTCGGACTCTGATTGATCTCCCAGCTCTTATTGTTTAGCAGATACTTCGAGATGCACGATATACATTCGAAAGAGATGGTCCCCACATGGCTTGCTGATCTCGCGCATGTTGGTAGCTGCAGTGTTCCTATTTTGCCTGATGAGAAGATACGATCTCCAATTGGGCCATTATGTCATAGTACTTTCAGTCGCAGTGCAGCTCATCTTCCTCTTGCTGGAGCACATGTTACGGGAGATGTCGATCCAGATGAGGTTTCCATGGATGGCAGACCGCCTCCTCATAGCCATCCCAAATGATGAGGAGGAAGGTCCGCTTATGAGGTTGGTCAGAGCTCCTCGAGCTAGGTCGCGCATCCTCCATGGATGGACATGCTATTGGATGAGTTTACGATGCGGATGGGCGAACGAATTGAAAAGATTGAAGCGGAGATCTGTGAACTAAGAAAGGAGCGAGACACTTGATCATCTACTATCTTAGTATTTTGTGTGATACTTGATCAGTTAGTGTTTTGAGTATGTTATGTCTTTTACCGTATGTTTTTATTATGACTATCTAGACATTATAGTATTTCTGTATCGCACATTTTGGGATATTATGTATTGACATGCCTTTTTATGTTATTAAGACGTTTTAGTATTTCGGTATCACACATTTTGAGATATTATGTATTCACATGCTGTTTACGTTATTATGATCACCCACTAGTGTTGGATTCACATTATAAGAAACTTTTTTGCCCCTTTTTATGATCAATTAGATTATAAAGATATTATACATTGATTCTATAATTGCAATATTTAAATCCACTACATTAGTCTATGAAAAAATTTGAAAAGATATATATACATTACATATAATAAACTTCTTGGGAGCATAAACGTATACATTTACTATACATATATATATAATGAGACATCTAATCATATGACTAAAAAACAATGCCACAATATTAATATTTTTTTAATTTTTCATATTTAAATCCACTATATTTTTTACCTTTAATATTTAAATCTAATATATTTGTTAAACGAAAAATAACTTCTATATTAGTACATGAACTTAGTTTAATATAAGTATATTAAACATGATTTTATCATTACAAAAATTTAACTTAGATTTAACTTAGTACTATACGGATTAATAAGTGCACATGTCTGCATTCGAACGGATACGTGTCGGTCGAACGAAAGTACGACGCACCTAATTGCTTAAACGTAACGTTTAACTTAGTTTCTCAAATACAGTGGGTAAAGCAATTAATATTAACATTCGAACAAACTGATTCATTCGAACAGGAGTCTCACGCACCGTTTCACTTAATTGCTTAAACACACAGTAAAACATAATAGCATTTCCGTTCGAACGAATTTTTATGGTTCGAACACAAGTATCACGCACCGTTTCATTTGATTGCTTAAGCGCACCGTTTAACTTAATTGCATTGGCGTTCGAACGAAATGATCCATTAGGATGATATTGTTCGCTCATTTATACGCACCGTTTAACTTAAATTCGTAGTTCGAACGAAATTTACAGGTGGTTCGAACGAAATTGCCGGGAAGACAAAAAAAATGAGATGGGTTCGCGGGATTTCTGAAACACGCAACCCATCTCACCTGAAGGAGAAAATGCGCCAGAACTCTCTCCGTCGTCTGTAAACTCTGGCTTGAGTCTTCCATCTCCATTGAAGAGCATATTTTTGGATGGAAAACCTTGGTAAGTGAACTGCTACTGACTTCCATTCTATATAGTTTTTAAATATTTCTTCTCATTGATTTAAAAATGCAAACTTTTGAAGGATTATACCCATTTCGGTTTGTAGTCGGCGGTAAGCTCTTGATTGCTGTAAATCCGGGCAAACAAAGGGGAAAGAACTATCAAGTGAGCTTTTGACTTTATTTGCATGTTATTTTATTTTTTGTTTTGTACAATGGGTCACCCGTTTGAGTTCCTTTGCTCCTCGTATTGCTTTTATTTTTTTTTTTCAGATAGTTTCCTAGCTGTTTTGTTGAATTCTTTATCTTGGTTTTTTTTTTTTTTCTGATTTGGGAAAATGGAATACATATAGCTGACTTGCGTAGAGATTTGCCTTACTAATACTCTGGACTGTTGGTATATAGCTCTTTGGTTTGTAGAACCTAACAACTGGATGAGGGAAAGGAAAAATAACATACAAGAAGGGACGTGGAAGAGGAAAGAGAGACCATTTGGGTGACACGGCAACAAAAAATTAAAAAATATTTTTATTGCTGTGAAATTTAAAAAACAAAGGGGAAAAATAAAAAAGAAGACATTCACAGATTTTGCACCGTTTACATTGTAATTCGAATGGATATTGGATTATGTAAGACCATAATTATTTGGTCTTCTGTTGGGCAGGCTAAAGTTTTACTAAGGATAAGTAGAGGAATTACTTCTATTGGCTAGTATCATACGTCGAAGTCAATTTGAAGTAAATTGTTCAGTGAGACAAAAAGAAATATGTAGCAGTCGGCTTAGGACAATGTAATTGCAGTAGAGAATAATACGGGAAATTAGAATTTTATTGAAGTTCAATTGAAATACAAGAACAGAATTGGCCAAATTCGAGGTTTGGCCAACCTCCTTACATAATAGAGAGATGAGAAAAGAGACACTACGCGTTTTGGTTTTTCGATGGCTAAAAACAAAATAACATTTGCCTTATATAGCATAAGCAATTGAATGCGGCTGGATTCTAATGCTCTGAAAATAGGTTAGATGGCAAAAGATTTACATGTAGTGCTCTATTATAATTTATTCCATTTATATATATAAAAGGTTGGCATGCATTTTGGTTTCTTGCCGTTGTTGGGAATTAAAAGCTTTTTTTCCTCTCTGCTTTTTGTTTTTTTTTTAATTTATTCTTGATTTTCATAAAATCAAGTCAAACGGAATGACTTTTCTAGATATAACCTTTATTAACATTTCTAGGGCCTTAGAATACTTGCCCCTTTTAAGTGTTTACTTTGTTCTTGGTTGTCTAAGTCCTTGAAGGAAGTTAATTACTTGATGTTTGTTTAATGATTATGTTAAATGATTTTACATATCTTGATGTATGGTTTGCATGTATCATATTAGCCTTAGACCCATTTAAGAATTATTGTATGACATGCACCAAGAATGTCATACAGTAATTCTTGAATTGTCCAAGTTTGGACAGTTTGAGATTATACTCTCTGTATTGCATGCAATTGACTGATGTTATATTTTGTCTTGTGATATAGAGATTTCGGTAGGATCTTCCTTTTGTTCTCTGAGTATATCGGTACTAATGTGTTGTGAATTGTCGAACATAGTCGACAATTCACAATGATTTAGTACAACGCATATACTTGGAGAACTATAGGGAGATGCTGCCGAAATTTCTACCGAGGTGAAGGATAACATCACTCATTTACAATGCAATATAGAGCATCTAATCTTGAATGGGATAGGACCAACTACCTATTAGCAAGTACATGAAAGTCATATTGCATGTCTTAGTAAGTTTTGTTATTTGTTGTGTTTTTTAATGGTGAGAAAGATGGATAAGAGTTGGATGAATGAAACGAATCGATTCGGGAAGAGGTATTTAGAAGGGGTAAAACAGTTCATGGTCATGGCAAGTGGAAGTGTGGATAGCAAGAATGCGATTAGGTGACCATGTCAGCAATGTATGAACATATACTTTCAGGAAGTGGGGAAAGTTGAGGATCATTTGATTGTGCATGGGATTGATAAAAGTTATACTAAATGGGTGTTGCACGGTGAACCATATGTTGAGTTTAATCATGCCGATGCTACTGTAGATGATATCAATGAGGATGAAGTGAATGATGCTGATGAACCGATCGAGGAAATAGATGAAATGTTGGAGGATATTGGTGCGGGGATGTTTACGGGTACAACATCAGGAGATAATAATGATGAACCAACTAGAGAGAAATATGGGGCAAAACACTTTGATCACCTATTAGAAGATGCAAGACGTCCTCTTTATCCGGGTTGTAAGCGTTTTTCAAAGTTAGCATTCATGGTACAATTGATGCACATAAAGACCCTACACAATATGAATATTGCAGCATTTAATATGGTGTTAGATTTGTTTAAAGAAGCTCTTCTAGAAGGAGAGACCCTGCCTAAATCATATAGGGAGGCAAGAACATTAAATCGGGGTTTAGGTCTGATTATATACCCATACATGCATGCGTGAATGATTATATTTTGTTTTGGAAGGAAACAGAAAAGTTAGAAGTGTGCCTTGTATGTGGTGAATCTAAGTGGGTCAATAGTTCGACAAAACGGAATAAAGTTCCTAGAAAGTCTTGCGTCATTTCCCATTAATACCAAGATTGCAAAAACTATTTACTTCAAAGAAGATGGCTGAGGACATGAGATGGCATAGGGAAAAACGGATCCTAGATGAAGACAATCTATGACATCCGGCAAATTCATTGGCGTGGAAAGAGTTAGATAAGGAACATGAATGGTTTGGATGGGAAGCTCCCAATGTTCATCTTGGATTAGCCTCCGATGGATTTAATCCATTTGGCAACATGAGTACGAGTTATAGCATGTGGCCAGTGGTGCTTATGCCATACAATTTGCCACCTTGGAAGTGCATGAAGGATCCATTCTTTATGATGACGTTACTTATTCCCGGGCCAAGATCTCCAAGGAACGATATTGACGTTTACTTACAACCTTTGGTGGAAGAATTGAAAATATTATGGGACGAAGGTGTTCGAACATTTGATGCGTCAATATCTAGTTATTTTGAAATGCATGCAGCAGCGATGTGGATTATCAATGATTTTCTGGCGTACGGTAATTTATCTGGGTGGAGTACGAAGGGAAAATTGGCATGTTCGGCGTGTAACCAATCTACTGCTTCTAAATATCTTCGACACGGTAGAAGGATGTGCTACATGGGTCATCGTCGTTTTTTACCAATGGATCACAGTTGGAGGACGAATTGAACAATGTTTGATGGTAAAAAAGAGTATGGGCTACCACCAAGTGAATTGTCATGTGGGAATATATTAATGCAGTTGATGAGGGTAGGACCAGTACAGTTTGGTAAAGCTTTGAAAAAGAGAAAACATATTGAGGAGGACTTGAATTGGACAAAGAAGAGTATCTTTTTTGAGTTACCATACTGATCAACTTTGAAAGTGCACCACAATTTAGATGTTATGCATATTGAGAAAAATATATGTGAGAATATTATCGGGACATTGTTGAATATCGAGGGTAAGACGAAAGATACAGTGAACTCTCGGAAAGATTTAGCTATTATGAAGGTGAAGAGAGATATACATCTACAACCTTGTGGTCAGTCATATGTTGTGCCGCATGCATGTTATACTTTAACAAAGAAAGAGAGGGTTGAATTTTGTAATTGGGTGAGAAATTTAAAGTTTCTAGATGGGTATGCTTCTAATATCTCTTGTTATGTAAAAGAGAAGGAAGGTAAAATCACTGGCATGAAAAGCCATGATTGTCACGTATTTCTACAGCACTTGCTTCCGGTTTCCATTTGTGGTTATTTGACCAAAGATGTTTGGGTTGCAATAACGGAGCTGAGCCTATTTTTAGGGATTTGTGTTCACGTACATTGAATATGGATGTCTTAAGGCGTTTGGACGAAGATATTGGCATGATCTTGTGTAAGTTGGAGAGAATCTTTCCACCATCATTCTTTGATGTAATGGTTCATTTAGCTATCCACCTTCCTCATGAAGCTATTCTCGCTGGCCCAATAGAATATCGGTGGATGTATCCGATAGAGCGGTTTTTGAGGAGACTTAAACGATCTGCACGCAATAAAGCACGAGCAAAGGGGTCAATCACCGAGGCGTATGTGGACTATGAGTGTCTGACGTTCTGTTCTATGTATATTGGTGGTGTTAAGACACGTTTTAACAAAGGGGACATAAATATTGTTGGAGTTCATGAGCATCTAATACGTGATAAGTTTAGTATTTTTTCACAAGATGTCAGCCATTAGGAGCTGAAGCAGGGTATGATTTGTTGGGAGCAGAGTTCAGAAAAGCTAGATGGTACGTGTTGAACAATTGCTCTGAGATTGATGCATACCTGAAGTAAGTTCTCAATTATATTTCATATTGACTTGTTTAGTTTTCAATTTCTTTACGTATGTTTTTATTGATTAATGGTATAACTATAGTGAGCATATTGACATTCTAAAGAGACAAAGTTCAACCAATGTCGAGAATGAGCATGAGGAACAGTTTCCAGAGTGGTTTAAGAAACGTGTATGAATTCTTAACTAAGAATACATTTATTCCGTTTATATTTATTATTTCGTACGATTTGTTTGTCATGTACTATTAATATGTTTTGCTTTCATGTTTATAGATTAACAACTTATGTGATGAAAATCCCTCGAATGTGCATGATGATTTATATGCATTAGCATGTGGTCCTGATGAACGTGCTAAAAGATACTCTGGATGTATCGTTGGAGGGGTAAGGTACCACACTACTTACCGAGAACAATGCCGTAAAACTCAAAATAGTGGAGTAGTTGTTCCGGGAGATCACGAAGGGAAAGATATTGATTTTTACGGTGTAGTATTAGATATCTTTGCATTACGATATTTACGAGTGAATGTCATCTACTTGTTCAAGTGTGGTTGGTGGGATGTGGAAAAATAGAATGTCGGTATACGCACAGATAAACATTTTACAAGTGTGAACACATCTCGTAAATGATACCAAAATGATCCATTCATACTTTGTAATCAAGCTAAGCAAGTGTTTTATTTACTAGACATTGAATTAGGTGGTCACTGGCGGGTGGTTCAAAATCTTGGTCATAGAAATATTTATGATATTCTTGAAGTGGTAGACAATGTGATAAGGAGATTGAAGAGGCAATACCGAATGAATCGTATCAAGAAACTGAGTCCTTTTAGCTCTTTGTGGATTTTGGGGATTATGATTTGATCCCATTGCATAGAAATGATGTTGAGCCCGAAACTGTAGATGCTTTTGTAAATCCTAGGATTAAGGCAACCCAAGAGGGGGGGTGAATTGGATTTCAAAACATTTTCAAAACTCACCCTTTAAAAAATGTTTGCTAGCTACAAGTCTCACAAAGAGAAATGATTGCAATAAAAAATTAAACACAAGAATATCTATTGCAGCTCAAATAGAGAAATAAAACTTAGAACAAGAAACTAGTAGCACAATGTAAGGAGATAAGGGAAGAGAAGCAAACACAAGATTTTTAGGTGGTTCGGCAAATCCGCCTACATCCACCCCTCAAGCTCCTTTACCGAGCCTTGAGGTTTCTCCACTATGCTCCCTTCAACCAAGGGAGAGCTTTCCTTACACTTGAGCTTGAGAAACACCTCTTCAAGCCTCAAGAATGAGTTTGAGAACAAACCTCTCCAAACTCCTTCTTTTGATGAACAACCCTCACCAAAAGGAAACAAGAGAATCACTCTCTTAAAAGTGTATAGGGATGAACAAAAATGCCCACTAAAACTCCCTTGATGGAGTAGATGTTACAATGAGAAATTTCTATCTCTTAGGCTTCACACAATAACAAGGATGTGAAAGTGTTGATTATGTGTGAATGATGTTTGAACAAGGATTGAAAGGTTTTAGATCACTCTTAGCCTTAGTAAAATGATTTTGGTCGTTCAGCAACTTTTAAAAGGCATAGGAATGGCTTTATATAGGCCTCATAAGAAAAATAGCCGTTAATAGCCGTTGGGAGTCGAGCTGTCAAAAACTCACGACGAACCGATAGACCATTGCAAGTTTACATTACCCAACGGTCATAATGTCAAAGGTCAGAACGGCTCTTTTCTTCATTTTTCAAACTAACCGGTCGACCGCTTCACAGTCAACCTCCTCAACTTAAGCACATGATCCAGTTGTTTTAAAAGCATGATTTTGAGCAACTTAAAATATTCAATTTTAAAGACTAACTTCCCATAAGTATATAAAAGGTTTGGGAGTTTAATTGGGATATTTTGAAGCCATTTAAAACATTTTTAAATCTTCAAAAACAAGTCGTAAAATAGTCATGCACGTTTTGAAGAAATATGCAAGTGTGTGGTTCAAATCCTTGTTAAAGATGAAGTCTTAGAGTTACAAAGATTACCCTAGCATCTTGAGTCTTCACTTTAAGAGCACTTCCATTGAAGGGGATGTTGCTTGATCGCTTCGTGCTCATTTTGGATCGCTTTGCTTCACATCTCAATTACTTCTATTGTTATCATCAAAACATTAATTGTGACTAAAAGCTAACAGCTTTGACCGAAGTAGCGGAAATAGTTGAAGAAGATGACTTTATAGATGATGAAAGTGAGGACGAAGAAATTACCACCGATGAGGAAGAAAGTTTATCTATTTCTACCGTTGATGACATGTCCGCTGATGATATGTAAAGATTAAATTTTAATTTGTCAGGTTAGCATCATGGCGATTGGTGGAAAACGTCAGCGATCCGCTCTTATCGTTTCATCAAACCATGTGGAGACTTCCCAACCTATGTAGTCTACCCCAGGTACAGCGTCACATGCCCCGAGGGTATCGGGTGAAATACCTATAAGCAATCCTGGTCTCGCACAGAGTAGTGTGGCCTGTAAGTGCTCTAAACATTATACTACTTTCGGTTAGATTGAATTCGACTATGCATTCATTTTTAGTTTTAATCTTTTAACTCACTTGTATTATATTTGTAGCAACTACACTTGCTAGACGCGTGGGAAGTCAAGAGGAGTGACTTTTGCCAAAGTGCAAGCAAATGGTAAGATTCTAGTTAGTATCCCCGATGGGCACTGGGGCACAGATGGTGATGAATCTAGTCGTCTTGCAACATTGATTGGAACCCTAGTTCGAATGCATGCTCCATTTGGTACGCCGACATGGGCAAAGGTTTCAAATTCTGTAAAAGAATATATCAAGGAGCATGTATTGGTATGTAACTCACTTGTTTAATTACATCGCCCTCACATATGTTACTAATTTGTTTTTGTTATCTTTTTACAAGATGACTTCGACCTCAATTATGATTGATAGGAAGATAGAGAAACTATGAATTCTATAATGAATGCGGCTTTCAAAAATCACAAAGCAAAACTACACAAACATTTTAAGAAGTTTGGGAGTAAGGATGAAGCATTGGAACATCAACCAGCAGATACATCTGTAGAAAATCGGATTGCATGCTGTGAACTATTCTCCCAACCTTCTCATCAGGTAATTGTTTCATGAAAAGCAATGACGTTTTCTTAATGATAAGCAGATTATGGATGTTATTGCATTTACAGGAGTGTAGTTGAATTAACACCAATAATAGAGCAAAATTGAAGGTACACCACACTGGTGGTTCAAGACCATTTGTTTGGCATAGAAAGAAATTGGTAAGTATATTACATAATTATTCTAACATTTTAATTTCATAGATTAGCTAAATTTTCTTTCTTTTGACATATGAATTCTGTAGCAAGACTTCGAGGTTGGAACACCAACAGCTGCAGATTTATATAGTAAGATGCATCATAAAAAAAATGGCGAAGGGTGGGTGACTGATGTTGCTAGAGAAAATTATGTAAGTAAATTTTTTCATATTATTTTGAAAGATTAGTCTATTATGTTATAGGATCTATAATTTAGTTTTATGATTGTAGGAGAAGATGGTGGAGATCCAATCCCAATCAACTACAAAGTCAGGAGCACTAAAAGACATTGACATTTTTACTCAAGTCCTTGGGAAAGATCTGGTTATGTGAGAGGTTTGGGTCGCTCTGTGAAGCCAATTGGTGCCTCATCCTCTACCGTGTCCATACAAAGGGATCTCGATCTTGTTTGTGAGTTAGAGGCAACTAAAGCTACAATAGACAAAGTCAAAGCGAGTATGATAACCTAAAAAACCAACAAGTAGAAATGCAAGAGGCGCAAAGACAAATTCAAGAGCAACTTCAACTACTTAAGGCACAATTCGCGCAACGAGATTCGTAGGTAGGACTTCATTGGCAATTTGTAAGGTTTTCATTGATGGTTTTGATATTGTTGATAGTTTTTGGTATTGTTCATAGTTTTGGATTAAGTTTTTGAATGTTGGAACATTTTCTAGGATTTGAACTTATGTGAACTAGATACACTTGTTTTTGCAATATTACGACTTGTACAACTTTGCTATTTTTTTTTACTTCATCTTACATTTGTGTACTGAGATATTTGTGTTGGTTGAGAGATTTATGGAATATTTGAAGTTTGTGTTGATTGAGAGATTTATGGAATTATTTGAAGTTTTGTTGGTTGAGAGATTTATGGAATATTTGAAGTATGTGTTGGATGAGAGATTTATGGAATATTTGTTTTTGTATTTGTAAATTGTGAATATCAGGTTTCATTTGCAGATTCTGTCAAAAGATAACATATTCGAACAACTTATCGAACGAGTAACTCGTTTGAACGAACATTATTTTCTGCGACGAAATTATTTCGTTGTTAATATAAAAAATGAAACACACCAAATTGTGTTAGAACATCAAACACCGTTCGAACAGGACTATAGTTCAAACAAAACTAAATGTTCGAACCAGAAGCATTCATCAAACACAAAATTGTTTCGTTGCCAATTTCTCATTCGAATGGGATTAACTATTCGAACTAAAGTATTTGTGACGAAGTAAATGATCGTCACTGAATATGTCAAAGGTAATTGCGACGAGAATATTCGTCACAAATACCTTTGTTTTGAACGGTTAATCCCGTTCGAACTAGAATTAGTGACGACACTGTCGTCACTAAAGGTGTAACTTTGTCGGCTGGCCATTAGCTTTCAGCGACGAACATCATCTTTCAGCGACAAAATAAATTTCGCTGCTGAAAGTGAAATTTTCAGCGACGAAATAAATTTCGCCGCTAAAGATGACTTTTTTTGCGTCGACATGAAATTTTGTCATTGATGACTTTCAGCGACGAATTGGCGACGAAAAAAATTTGCCATTGATAATCTTTAGCGACGAAATGCCTACCTTCAGCGACGAAAATTTTCGCCACTGAAGGTGAAAATTGTTGTAGTGTACCCGCGGAGCCCCCCCCCCCAAAAAAAAAAAAAAAAAAAAAAACAATCTGGATGAATAATAATATTTGATCTAAGCCAAACAGGCTATATGGTAGGCGTTAAAGTTAATATTAAAAAGTTAACAAAGGGATTTTACAAAATTAATTTTCACCCTCTATACAGGATCTATTGAAATATCTATATATGATCAATTGAAAAAGATTACCAGTTGAACAGACTAAGTTAGTACCCTAGCTACCGTCTCAAGCTTCTTTTATGGCGTGTGGCAGTTGATGCTCTTCCGCCAAGAGCTGTATCATTTTCTTTCACCTTCGTTGATTTCCCGCCTTCGTGTGTTACCTGTGGAGATCACGAAGAATCCATCTCTTTGTTCACTGCCAGATTGCAAGCATTCTCTGGCGAGAGTCAGCGTTCCTTATGGATTTGGCTCGTCTCCCCTATGGACACCTTCTGATCTTATCCGATCAATTATCTAGACGTTTTCCTGGACATTCCTGATAATCGATTCAGAGATTTATTCTCAATGCCGCTTTTGTCTTGGATGAAATCGGGTTTTGCCGGAACAAGCTCATCCACGAAAATAGTCAGATTTGCTTGCCGAAGATCATTCAGTCTCTTTGTCGTCGTTATGAGCATTGGGCTGCTTGGTTCCAGGCGAATAGGGAGCATCTCAACGTTTGAATCCCTCCTGACCCTGGTTGGACGTTGAAGATCAATACTAATGTAGCTATAGAAGGATCTTAATTAGCTGTCTAGTGCAAAGACCATACTAGTTCCCTCTGTATCTCTTACGTGGAGCGCTTAAGGGATCCTCTTGTGGGCGAGACATTGGTAGTGATCAGATTTGTGGGAGTAGCCACAAAGCGTGCTAGGAAATGAGTACTCTTCGAATCTCATTCAAAGCTTCTTGTTTCTGATATCCAGAACAGTCACCAGTCTCCCTGCTGCAAGATTAAAGTGTACTTTCATATATAGAGGCTGTATGTTAGGCTTAAAAGAGTTAGTTTTTGAATTTTAAAAATTGGTCTCCCTTTTCCACTTTTATACTAAGCTAAAAGGAGCTTGAAAAGCAATAAATTCTCTCCCCATTTAGGCTAAAATCGATTGAGAGAACTGAGAAGAGGCCAAGTTTTTTCGACGAATTTTAAAAAGATAAACGAAAATAAAATTCTTAATTTCTTACAAATTCCCTAGAAAGCAAGAACAGAGCCCTCAGATTCTTCCCCATCTTCTCTTAACCAAGCACTTTTCTCCCTAGCCTCCATTCTTTTGAACTTAGCATCTAGCTAGGGCTAGAGAGAGAGGCAAAACAGAGGACAATATTTTTACCATCTTTTTCAAGGTTTATCAATTTAAAATATATTCATTAATTTATGTCTTATCATGTTAGGATCCTCAGGTTTTAAGTTCGTGAAGTTTGGAGATGATTTAGGTGGGTTTTCTATTTTATCAAATGTCAGATTTCACTGAAACCACCCCAGGTTTCTGCTGACGTAACATACTCCTTTAGATTTTTATCCACGTCTATGATCGTTAAAAAATTATAATTTTTGCACCACAGATAGTACTGGACTCCTGAAAAACACTGGATTTAAAATTTCATAATTTTTAGAGGTCATCATTTGATATGGTTTGGATTGTGATGAGATTTATGTTAGGTTGTTGTTAGGGTCCACGAACAGACCCTATATTTTTAGTGACATCCCATGATCAATGAGACTCTGAAGACAAAACTTTTAGGGCTCATAAGTAATACCCTTAAGGGTGGAGAAACACCTTTAGAAGTGGACAGATTTATCATGAATTTACGAGGTCTTTAAGATGTTCGTTCCTATTATTGAATCTGTTCTTGGAGTTTCTCGAAATGGTACTGCCAACTGAATAATGTTCAACTTTAGAAATATGTCGTACGAAGTTCAAACGAAAGAATTTTATCTTGAAAGTTCTAAGGATTGAGAGATCACTGTTTTGTTAAAATCTCCTGATTTTTGGAGATCTGGTAAAATAATTATAAATTAGGGAAAAATATACTTTTCACCCACAATTACAATAATAGGATTTTTTGTACTTTATATTCTCAAGCAATTGACTTTTTTAAGTAAAATGACGATTATACCTTTAAATATAATTTGATATTTATTTTTTTAAAGGCAAAATCGATATTTTATATTAAAAAATTATTTTTCTTTTAATTTGATAGAAAAATAGACGTAAAGTACAATGTATTAGGGATAGATAGTTTGAGGGTGTAATGTCTCAAGTGTAATAGTTTAAAGTGTAAAGTGTAAAACACATTATAGTTATAGTTATAGTTCATGGCTGAAAAGTATTTTTTTTTCTATAAATTAAGTGAGTAAAGGTCAATCTCTCAGGTAATATTGAATAATAATTTGAAGAATTATGTCATAATGATTACGACACGCAAATACTTTCATATGCTAAAATGACTAAAATGTCCTTACTCGATAAAAGCGGAACTTTTGAGGTAGAGCAGCTTAGTCTCAGAAGGACCTAGTAGCATCCGAGGAGAAGAAAAATATTATTTGAATATACAAATAACAATTCTGGAATTTTTCCTATCGTCGAGCAATATCGATAAGTAATCTACTTGCGCTTAACAGTAGAATAAAATCAGATCGATAAGTTAATTACTTACGCTTTATAACAAAGTTAAAAGAGTTGGAAAATAAAACTCCAAAAATTTTAGAGGTTAATAATTTCCAATTTGCAATACGATAGAGGGAAAGAAAACAATCCATAAGCCTTTTTGGAAATAATTTTCAAATCCTTTACCAGAGGATTTCTACAAAAGATAGGTTTTACAAAAATTGAGCCTATATTCAAGCTTATCTAGCTCCTAACAAAAGTATTTTCAAAATAGGAGAAAATACACTTTATACCCCTAAACTATGGGGTGTCTGATACTTTGCACCCCCTTGTCTTGATTTCGTGACATTGAGCCCACGATCTTCTGATTTTCGTCGATTAACACCCCAAAGCCGATTTAGCCGTTAATACTGACGGTAATAAGCCCACGTGCCGTCTACATGTGTTACTTATTTTTGTCTTCCCGTTTTACCCTTCTTACATTCGCGAAGACTCTATTCCCTCCAACACTTAGCCCAGATCTCTTTTCCCTTCGACACTTCTCCATTTGCACTCAACACTCGAACTTACCAGGGCAAGATTTTCGGCGCTGAGCATTATTTCCCATCTGTTGAACAATCATCAATCAAACTGTCTTAAAGGTATGCGATGGGCTTCTTCCTATTTTTTGATGGTGGGCTTCTTCTTATTTTAGGATTTTTGCAATATATCCGTTATAGATTTGGTTTTGAAAATTTTAGGGTTAAACTCATTTTTTCGAGCAATGTTCAATAGGTTGGGTTATTTTGCATGGGTAGCACATTTTTTGACTTGCATGCATTGCATTGAATCATAGAATTTGTCTTCTCTGTGTGGAATTTGTTTTGCTGAAAGTGTCCCCCATCTTTGTACACATTTTTGTTTATTGCTTCAACTGGCATTGAATCATACCAGCATTTGTTCACGTTTACTCTGTGTATGGTCGATGTGTATCTATTGTTGTGAGCTGAAGGTGTGGTCCTGCTTTCCTCTCCCCTGGTGTCCCCCTCTTTGTACACATTTTTGTTTTATTGCTTACCTTTTCACTTAACAAAACCTCCCATAACCCATAATGTAAGTTGTATCTATGATTTTTTTACCTTTTTGAAAGCACTTGTGTCTCTTTTGTTCACGTTCTACGAATTAAAAAAATGTTGCTGCAACCCACCACAATTACACTTATTTTAATATTTATGGTCGATGCACTCAACTCCTACTGTATCTATTGTTATATTTTATACCATAATACATATTGTGAGCTGAATTTTATATTTTACTTGGCAGGTGTGGTATTTTATAAATCATAAACATGTCGTCTAAGTTCCTTGTATTTGAGGTGCACTATGGCGGTAGATTCAGTAGGCACTTTGGGTGTTCTTACATGGGTGGAGATCTCTGCGTGTATGATGAACCATACGATCCAGATTGTTTGTCATTTTTTGAGTTAGAGAACATTGTGAAACCATTTGGATATAAGCCTGGTGTCCTAGAAGGAAAGTAGCAATGTTAAGACATCAAGGCATGAGTGCTGCAGCTGCCCCATTTGTAGACGAGGAGTCCATTTTCCTAGCCTCAGAGTTTGGCTTGGACAATGTATGTCTTCATTATTTTTTGAATATATAACTTTTCATTTATGCTAATTGGAGTTGACATTGCTGACAAATATGTTTTGTCCTTGCTGTAGCTTTTTTCACTTGCTGATGACTCAATGTTGACTTCAGCCTCTGTTCAGTAGGCTCCCCCCACCACTCAACCTGGTCAATCACGTAAGAACAAATGTAAAAAGTCTAGGGCAACTTCTTCACAAGCAGCTGGGTTCCAAAGCTAAAGACTGAGACAATTCTAATCCAAATTTTAGTGACAGTATGCCCATATGTAGATAATTTTGTATCATGTTCTTGTATTAATAGCTTCCATTAATAATTTTGTATCTTGTTCTTATATTAACAGCTTCTATTAAAAATTTTGTATCATGTTCATACATTAACAGCATCTATTAAAAATTTTGTATCATGTTCTCATATTAATAGCTTCTATTAAAAATTTTGAATCTGATTCTTATATTAACAGCTTCTATTAATAATTTTTGTATCTTGTTTATAGAATGAAGCAAATACACAAAGTCAACCTCCTATAGCAAGAACAAGAAGTGGAGGAAGAGCAGACTAAACTATACCACCACCTGCAACACCTCAAACTATACCAGTCACTGAGGTTGCATCTCAGCCTACACTTGCTGTCACAAAGTGGACGAAGAGCAAACCAACGAATGCATCATAGCCACTGTCTTCGATTGGATCTAGGGTGCATTGAAGGTCTGGAAGATTAGCGAAGCAAGTAGGTAGCTCGTCAAGTCATGGAAATTGGTAGGAGGATCCAATTAATGTGGAGGACATTGCTAGCAAGGTTGAAGTTACTCATAAAGCAACTCGGCAACCAGAGGGACTGGTTTGGGGCTCTCTATAAACATTATGGGCTCAATTTGGGAATGGTTTCATTGCTAGTCAGAGTCAGACACATGCAAACTCCTTTAGGATGGTGGTCCCTACCATTGAGCAAGCCATTAAGAGGATTGAAGAGAAGAGGAAGAGGAAGAATACTAACAAGCAGACCTAGGAACAATTTATGGTTTGGATGTAAGCCCATGGGTGCTTTTTGTCACAATGTTGTTGTGTTTTTTGGATGTAAGCATATGGGTTCTTTTTGTCACAATGTTGTGTGTCTTTTGGATGTAAGCCCACTGTTTTTTGTCACAAGTTCGATGCTGCTGATATGGGTGCTCACTGTGTATTTGACACATTTGAATATTTTGGAGTAGTTTGATGCTACTAATATGGGTGTTTTGGATGTATTTGATACATTTGGATATTTATTGTACTGATATGGAGTACTTCATTGTTTTAGTAGCTTCATTGTTTTAGCTTCAATGTTTACCATACCTGCTTTAAGGTTATACAGGGTATACAATGTTTACAACAAATGCCTTCAAGGCATAAAAATAATATAGGTTATACTTCAGATTTCATGCCTTGAAACAATACAAATATTACATAGTAAACAGATATATTTCCCTCATTTGCATATTCCAAAAAATGCCTTGAAGGCACTTACAGGTTCATCATTAGAACATATATATTTCCCTTAACAAAAGTTGCTTACAGCTTCCACTACAACATATGTCAATACTGCTGCAAATACAAAAAAAGCCTTCAAGGCAACTACATGACCAAATTCGAACTTCAGTTTATGGTGCCGAGGGTAGGGAAACACCCACTTCCTTTTTGTCACATACACGGAAGGCAACAACAACAAAACAATCAGCACCACGACAAAGTCAACATCCTCCCATAGAATTTATTCTCTTTATTGTGACTATATTTTGTGGAAACCAACTCTAAGTGGAGCCGTGCCATATTGTGTTCCATCATCGCATTGTGCTTCACATACTCCTCCTCCATCTTCAGGCAAGAATTAACTCCACAGTAACAAATAAAAATTTTAGTTGAATCTCCACCTACGCTTGTCGCCGAACTTGCAGTACTTGGCAATGGAGGTGAATTGCTTAAAAAACATGTGAGAAGTCCATTAAAAGCATTTTTGGTAGTTACTATGCACTATTTAAACATGATTCTCAGAAAGTGTAACTTGACACTTATATTGAGTAACCCAATTAATACAACCCATAACTTCCCAAATGTCACTACAGAACCAAGTTAACTTCCCAAATGTGCACTGCAGAGCAAGTTAACATCCCAAATGTGCACCACACAGAGCAAGTATATAACATATGTTAAACAAGCAATTAATTATAGCAAAGCAATTACGCAAATTAGTTGTCATAACCACATACCAAAAGAAGAGAAAATCAAGCACACAAAACTAAGAAATGCAGCACCGGGGAAAAAGAATGTCATTCCCATTTTGCACTGTTTTAAAACAAGGCAGCACCGTGGAGGTATATGGGTGCAAAAGAAGAGAAAAACCAGAACACAAAACCAAGAAAAAGAAGGGGATAGAATCAAACACAGCACTGCGAAGGTATATGGATAATGCAAAACATATAGAGTAACAAGAGGAAAAAATGCAAAAGCGTTACCAGTGTGACGCCATTTCAGGACTATTTCTTCGGTTAATCTAGATTTCAGGCACCGCATCTACAACTAGGGCTCAGCGTAGTCAGAGGGGAGGGGATGAATACCAGATCTTCGACTGCTGGGCAAAATGCAAATTTGAACTTCTAAACAGATAGAATGAGGGTAAAACAGGAATAAAAAAATAAAGTAACGCACGTGGGCTTATTACCATTAGTACTAACAGCTAAATCGGCTTTGAGGTGTTAATCGAAGGAAATCAGAAGATCATGGGCTCAATGTCACGAAATCAAGACAAGGGAATGCAAAGTGTTAGACACCCTATAGTTCAGGGGTGTAAAGTGTATTTTCCTCTTCAAAATACTTACAACCCTAATAAATACATAACGACATAATAACTATGGGTCCTTGACAGCACCCGTAAGATCAACTACATTATCCGACTCTTAGTCTAGATTAATCGGCTCTAGCAGCATATCAAACAGCAATGGTGTTGGTGGAGTGGTAGGAGGCAAGTCGTTTGATGTCCAGTAATGGTAGTGCTCCATGAGTACTTCGCATGAATCCAACACCTACATTCGAATTTGCAACGTCAACGTGTGCATAAAAAAGTCACAAATATGAAGGATCTCGTGAACCCTCATGGTCTGCTAACGAGATAATACATATACAACACAAAGAAATAAAAAGGATGACTCTTAAGGACTCAGTAAGGTAGGAAAGGAGGAAACATAGTAACGAAAAGCAGTGAGTAACTAAAACAAATATAGGCATGTAAATAATAAAGCATAAGAATACCACAGTAAAGGATTATGAAATGATAAGCAGTACGCATTTCATATACTGATCCTATTGTCATTTCTAGATGATACTTCTTTATCTTAGTTCTCATCGATCTCCACGCTCTGCTTATTCCCAGAGTTCGGATTGTGCATGCCTCTTCCCTCCCTTCAGGATTGTTTTGTGAAGGATTCTACTCCATGCCTCCTGGAGGCCACCCGAAAGACCCAGTCAAGGCAATGGTTGCACATCCTCCAGGGATTGGTACCATCACACTTCACTTGTCCTCTTTGACATTTATTCTTATAGATGGGCTTTCAATAATTACTATGTCTATGGAAACATCGTTTTCCAAATTTGATTTACCTCATTGTGTTCATGGATTTATCCACTAAATCCTTAATATGCTCATGATGTATGACGTATTCAAATACAAATACAGTTGCTTAAATAAGACTAAAAGGTTTTCACTAATTTAACGGAAAGAAATGTATTATAGTTCAGCGCATTACTTATTTATTTTTCTTACTTTATTGCTTATTATTTAATTCCAACTTAGATTATTAATCCTTCAGATATATTTTCCTCAAGATTTCAACTTGACTATTTAATTAGGGTTTTCTACTTTTGGGCTTCAATAAGAATAAAGGCCTATGATGCCCCTCATCTTTTGTGGTGCTTTTATGATGTTTGCTATAAATATTTTAAGAAAATATGTACTTTGATATTAGTCTTGATTTCCTTAGTTTCTAAGTTCATTATTATTAGCACTTAGATTTATTTCTTGCTTAATTAAATTCTTTTTTGCGATTTCTTCTCTTAATTTTTATATCCTTGCATTATTTCATTTTATTTCATGTGCTTAAAATTATTTAATTTATTTGAGTTATGTTTCCTTATTTTTTCAGATTAAATTGGATAAATTTTTACTTGGGCCGAAATTCATCTTTCTTGATTAATATTTTATTTTCAGTTATTGTTTTAATCATTATTCCTTACTTATATTAATTTAATGTTGCTTATTCCATGTAATTGATTTTATTTGCACCAAATTATACCCCTAGGAGAAGTAGTGAATGAGACAAAAAAAAAAGAGATTTAATATAAAAGACACAAGAGACTCACGGCAAGCACTTTGCTGTGAGACAAGAGAGAAAAAAGGGGAGAGGAGAAGAAAGGGAAGAGAGAGGAAAGAGAAAAGAGAAAAGAGAGAAGAAAGGAAAAAAATGAGGAGGTCCGGCCAAGAAAGGAAAGAAAGAGAAAGGGGAAAAAGGCTACCAAACAAGTAGAGGTAAGGGTAGTTTTGTGCAATGAGTTGGGATAAAAATGGTGTCTTTTCATGCATATAAGTTGCTGTTTGAATCAATATTAATATCTAATGGTTAGACGGAAGAAAAATAGTATAGAAATGATGAATATCATGATATCATGTAGTGATAGTGTTTGCATGTTAAAATAACTTGATTTTCCTAATGATTCTTGCTTGAAATAGTTGATGTGCATGTATGATATGATCTAAATGGGTTATAAGCCACATCAGTGGCCAAAATAAGAATTTTTGAGGGACAAGGGGCCATGGGTTGGCAAAGGATGATGCTGGAAGTTTTGCATGTCATTCCTATTGCTCTAATGATGTATATCTCTTATGTTTATTGCTAAATGACATGAAATGAAGCCCTTGATGATGGCCGAATGGCAAGTTTATATTTTTGTGAAGAAATGACAAAATAAGGCTATGGAAAGGGAGTTTAAAAGACTCAAGGATCCATGTACATCAACTAATTCAAGCAAGAATAATGAGGAAAATCAAGTTATTTTAACATGCAAACACTATCACTTCATGATCTCATGATATTCATCATTTCTATACTATTTTTCTTGCATCTAAAGTACCCGGAACCCAAACCTAGGCGAGTTTGGGCGACCTGGAGCATCCCCGTGGGATGTCACTTGTACCCGGGCACCGTTAAAAGACTTAAGCTAGAGAAGAAGAGTGAAGAAGAAACAAATCCTGTAGAGGGATCCGATGTAGAAGAGGAAGAAGCGGGAAAAAGTAATCCTGAAAATATGATGTTGTTTCTCAGAGAAGGTAATGGCTGCGAACATAGGAGGCGGGAACCCAGATCAGAATTAGGGTCAACCGAACCCAAGGTTCAATGCGGAAGAGATTCTCCGTATTTTGGCAGGTTTCATGGCTCAGCAAATGAACCAGAATCCCAACCGCAATGAGGACCAAACTGAAGGGTGTTCCTTTGACTAGTTTAACCATCAGCATCCAGCCAGTTTTAACGACAAGACTGACCCAGTATCAGCTGAGAATTGGATTCTCGATATCGGGGAGCTGTTCAAAGTCTTGGGATGCACTAATGAGCAAAGGGTGATGTATGCTGCTTACAAGCTGTCAGGAGAGGTGAAGAGATGGTGGATCTCGAGGAGTGCGCTGCTCAAGCAAGAGCTTCAGGGAGCGCCAATCACCTGGGAGAGTGGGCTTGGGTGGGTTTTGGGCTTTCATGCACTAATAGGCTTTGGCACAACTTGATTTCCTAGGCCCAAGTCCACCTTTAACAACCCTAGGCCCAATTGAAATTTAAATGCTATAATTAAGTATTTTAAAATAATTAAACTCAATAAAATCAAGTGCATGAAATAATTAAAATCAAATTAGATCATTTACATCACAATAATATAAGAAAGGAGGGAAATTTGGCCATACACTAAAAGAATAATGAAATTACTCTAAAATATTAGAGGAAATAAAATCAAGTCAATTAGAAAATTTAAACGCATGCATTTGCAATAAAAATAGTGATATTAATTCAAAGATTTAAGTACTGTTGTAGGCAAACTCCACCAATGGCAAGTAGTACCTTCAATGACCCTTGAAATCCAGCACACAAGCTCTGAGCATATCTTCAAGTATCTGAATCTTCCTCTCCGACTGTCCATCAGCTTGAGGGTGGAGAGCCATACTAAATTTCAACTGAGTGTCCATTGCCTTTTGAAAACCTTCTCAAACTCAAGAAGTAAAGCGGGTATCTCAGGCTGACACTATGGAATTGGGAATTGCATGCAATCGTACTATCTCCTGAATGTATAACTCTGCCAACTTCTCTGCTGAATAACTAACCTTGACCGGTATGAAATGAGCTGACTTTGTTAATCAGTTCATAATCACCCATGCAACATCTTATCCCGTTGGTGCTTTTGGCAATCCCCTTACCAAGAAAATACCATTGGTGAAAGTGCTATGGAGAAGCTAATCTAGGTTATGATTTTGCTTAAGTTGACACATTCATTAGTGTTTGATTATTGGATGGAATCGATCTTTGTTAGATTTTTGTTATTCTTATATTTGTATATGTGCAGCAAATGGAGAACTAGACTACCAAGAAGCAAGCCACTACAAAGAAGAGGGAATACTCGAAACCCAAACCAAGGCTATTTTGGGTGACCCAGAGCATACCTGTGGGATGTCACTCGTACCCAGGCACCATTAAAAGACTTGAGCTAGAGAAGGAGAGTGAAGAAGAAACCGATCCTGAAGAGGGATCCGATGTAGAAAAGGAAGACGCTGGAAAAAGTAATCATGAAGTCAAGAAAGAGGACCTGCCAGAGGAAAAGCTAGTGAAATGACTTAATTTCTTTTCATTTTGAAAACTTAAAAAACTACTTAACTTTTTGAAACTTATGTAATTCAGACAGGATTGTTCTTAAGTGGGGGAGGATGTGATTCCCCTCATATTTTGTAGTGCTTTTATGATGTTTGCCATAAATATTTTAAGAAAATATGCACTTTGATATTAGTCTTGATTTCCTTAGTTTCTAAATTCATTATTATTAGCACTTAGATTTATTTCTTGCTTAAGTAAATTCTTTTTTGTGATTTCTTCCCTTAAATTTTAAATCCTTGCATTTTTTTCATTTTATTTCATGTGCTTAAAATTATTCAATTTATTTGAGTTATGTTTCGTTATTTTTTTAGATTAAGATGGATAAATTTTTACTAGGGCCAAAATTCATCTTTCTTGATTAATATTTCATTTTCAGTTATTATTTTAATCAGTATTCCTTACTTATATTAATTTAATGTTGCTTATTCCATTTGAATTTATCACTCCATGTAATTGATTTTCTTTGCACCTAATTATTATTTTAAAAGGGCTTATTTAATCTCATTTAGATTGTATTGGGCTTAGGGTAGTTAATTTTGGGCTTGGGCCTACAAAACAAGTGTGGGCCGAAGCCCATTAGTGAGAGAGGAGCCCAAGAGTCACCATGCCCCCTCAACAACCCCCTTGGCCAACCATAATAGTGTAGATCTCCAAATCCCACCTTTTTGACACGTGGCCATAACTCCATTTTCTAGACTTAATTGCCCAATGTGATTAATGCCTTGTAGAGCATTTTGTCTCCCTAATCATTAAACCTCATAAATATTTAGCATACCCCTAGGAGAAGTAGTGAATGAGACAAAAGAGGGGATTTAATATAAAAGACACAAGAGACTCATGGCAAGCACTTTGCCGTGAGACGAGAGAAAAGGGGAGAGAAGAAGAAAGAGAAGAGAGAAAAGAGAGAAAAAGGAGGAGGATGTTCAGCCAAGAAAGGAAAGAAAGAGAAAGGGGAAAAGGCTACTGAACGTGTAGAGGTAAGGGTAGTTTTTGTGCAATGAGTTGGGAAAAAAATGGTGTCTTTTCATGCATATATGTTGCTGTTTGAATCAACATTGATATCTAATGGTTAGATGCAAGAAAAATAGTATAGAAACGATGAATATCATGAGATCATGTAGTGATAGTGTTTGCATGTTAAAATAACTTGATTTTCCTAATGATTCTTGCTTGAAATAGTTGTTGTGCATGTATGACAAAATAAGGCTATGGAAAGGGAGTTTAAAAGGTTCAAGGATGAAGTTACAAGTTGTATACATTACACACATGACTTGTGTGAGGATTGTGAAATTGTTCATAGTTTGCATGTGTTTTGCTTGCTATTTTTTCTCCCCAAATGTGTGCTATGATTTCACTTGTGTGAGTAAGGTGAGTGGATCATGAATTTAGAAGCTTGTTGATGTAAGATCTATAACATGCAAGTGATTATTTTAGGGTTTTACTTAAAAACGTGCTTGCTTTCCAAAATGACCACTAGATTCCTTTGGATTATTTACATGAAGCTTTACAGATATGTTTTATTAGGTCTCGGTATGTCCCAGAAAAAATTTCAGCTCAAAATAATGTAGGGGAAGGTCGAAAATGCCCTTGGAGTTCTCTAAGGGCAGTTTCAGCATTTCACCCAAAACGTTAGGGTAAAAAGATCCAAACGGGGAAAATAAGTACATGGCTGTGTAGAGCATGACAAATATATGGGGAAGCCCAAATTTGAGTCCAAATGAGTAGAATTAGGGGCTCAAATCACAAAGCCGTTAGCAGCCTAAATGGACTTTAGGCCCGTTAACCCTAAACAAGCCCAAAACACTTTGAAACTTTAGGGATAGGCCCAGTAGGTCTAAGGAGGCTCAAGAGGCCCTCATTTGAAGATTTAGGCCAGATTTTATATTTAATTATAAATTTCATGTTTAATTCTCTAACTAGTGTTATAAAAGGAAAAAGTTTATTAATTCTTTACTTAAGGAAAAATGTCTAATAATTTGAAACCATATGACACAGAAAACTAATTGAGTATTTTAAATTTAGTTTGTTGATTTAATTTTGGAATTTACATTTTTAATTATTCATGCATTGAAATTACAAGTACTTTATTGGTTTACAAGTCATATCGTGGGATGTTTGGATGTGTACTTTGCACATGAATGATATTCTTGCATTAATTGCATTAACATCATGAGAGGGAAAACAAATGTGAGGAACCCCCAAGCCTACGAGGTGATTCCAGAAAAAAGAGTAACGGTACCGGGCACATGTGGAGAGTGCAACCCCTTACTATAGGGAGTGGGTGGGCTCCTTCTGGGCGCTACGGCGTCGTTTTTAAAGTTCCTGGTGTAGGTGGCATGGTACAGTCTCATGAGGAGAAGAGGGACGCACAACTTTGAAGGTGAACAAAGCAGGCACCGGGGATACCTCAGGAAACCATATGATGAGCGAATGCATTTCAATTGCATTGCATGCATTCTCCATCCAGTTTCTATGACTTGTATGACTTAAAATCATTGCACTGGTACTATTAATTTCAAAGCATGAATTATACTTGTATGAGCATTCCTTTGCAATGCCATGATTAAAATCTTCCAAACCTTTACAAAATCCCTCCCAATCAACCGGTTGTCTCTTCTTGCATTGGGCCAGTTTTCCAAGCCCAATCAAGCCTATTTCTAGTCCACTTCTAGTCGCAAACCGTCCAGCCCACTATTCCAGCTCCTTTAAGGTCCATTAAGCTCAAATAATCCATGATCCAAGCCCTAAATAAGCGTTTTACTAAAACCTTTAATTTAATCAAGCTCTAAACCTATTTTATTCACTATTAAGACTAGAAAAGAATCATCTGTGTAAATAAAATATAAAAGAACTTAATCCTACAAAGTTTACAAGTTTAAAGGTCTTGGGAAAAGTCTCTTTTAATCATTTAAATTAATTGAATTAATTAATAAGAGAAGATATTAACAGAAAATTTATATGATTATTTTTGCATTTAATTAATTTAAAATATTCTAATTTAATACAAAATCTCGAAATTATCCATAACATATTATTAAATGATACTTAATCAAAAAGGGGTACTACAATTATAGAGCCCTGCAGGCAAAGATACGAATTGAACAAAATTTTGGACAAAAGTTCCTTAAAGCCAAATTATTTGTCGTGCGAAGAGTAGAAAGAAAGAAATTGTTACCCAAGGTTGTTTTGCAAACAATCCGTATTTGATTTTGATGATAACAAAAATTCTAAGTGTTTTGAAGACTTTTAGATTTTATTTTGTCAATCCACAATTTCTAAAAAGTGTTTCAAAAGATCGAGGTTATCTCTCTTAAATATTTCTAATCAGACTTAAACACCATGATACTTTCAAGAAGTTGATTTTTCTCTCCAGCACTGATTGTATCGACACATTGAGGAATGATATCTACACATTGCACTGACACCCGAGAGCAGTTTTTGGGGTGTTGACACATTACACTGACACCTGAAAGCACATTTTCAGACCAATATTGTGGTGTTGACACATGCCGACTATGTGTCGACACATGCTACGATTCTGCAGAAAATACTAGAATGTCGTCAACTCATTTATATTGCTCCAAAAAGACATGGATACCCTTCCAATGGTACTCTTAAGGATTTTGAAGATCCTTGAAGAAAATAGGACTAGAAATAGAAGAAGATAGAGATGTGAGTCCGAATATCAACCCAAGAGGGGGGTGAATTGGGTTTATAAAAAACTTAGCCTTTTTCGATAAAAATGCAGATCTAAAATATTTAATGCTATAACAAACGAAGAACAATAAATGATAGCAATAAAGTAGGAGAGTAGAAAAGAGAGATAACACTGTTATTTTTAGGTGGTTCAACAAAGACTTACCTACATCGACCCCCAAGGCTATTGCCTTCCTTGGGCTTCTCCACTATAACCCACTAATGTCCACAACTTAACTTTCGGGTGCTAAGTAACCGTTACAAGAGTTTTCTCGAGCTCACTCTTCAACTCGTGAACAAATCTCAAAGCCTATAAGATTTCTTCTATCCTCACGGGTAGGCCCAAGTGTATCCCACACTCAAAAGGTTTTCAAAGTTTAAAGATAGGAATGAATAAACAATAGCTCTCAAAGCTAGATCAAGCAAAACAATGCTCAATAAATGGCTATAAGACAAGATTTGATGATGATGGCAGCAATACTGTAACAGATATGTTGGAAAACGTGTAGCCCTGGTCTTTTGCGCTTTTCTCTCACTTTTTGGAGGCTAGGTCAAGATGTGAGTCCAAGGATTAAGGCAACCCAAGAGGGGGGGTGAATTAGGTTTCCAAAATTTTTAGCTTTTAACCCCCAAAACCGTGTTTGCAAAGTAAAGTCTAATTTAGCACAAGTATATTAAAACAACAAGTAAATAAGTGCTAAATGTAAGGAGTAGGGATAGAGAAGCAAACACGTGATTTTTAGGTGGTTCGGCAAACCCGCCTACATCCACCCCTCAAGCTCCTTCACCGAGCCTTGAGGTTTTCCCACTATCTTCAAATAGCATACACTCTAGCTTCCGGGTGCTAGAGAACCGTACAAGTGTTTTCCCGGGCTTAACACTCAAACCCACCCAAGTGGTTTTTCGGGCTCACCACTCACAACCTAACCAAGCTTGAGATATACCCTCTCTAAGCTTCTTCTTTAGTGAACAACCTCACTAAAGGAATCACCTCTTTTGGATATGAAGATTGAAGAATAAACTCTCTCAAAGAGTGGATATGAAATTGGAAATCTCTATCTCTTGATTCACACAAAGACAAGGATATGAAAGTGTGTTTTGTGTGAATGATATGAGAAATATAGAATATGAAGGTTTGGAATATTTCTCAAGTGATCTAAATGATATGTGGTCATTGTGTGTTTTTTTTTGGACGTTATGAAGGTGTATTTATAGGCCACATATGAAAACTAGCCGTTTATAGCCGTTGGGAGTCGTCTGTTAAAATGAGCCAGTCGACCGCTACATGAACCGGTCGACCGCTTCAAGTTATCGTTACTCAACGTCATAATGTCAGAAGCTCAACGGATCTATTTCAAAATCAACCGGTCGACCGCTATACCAAGCGGTCGAAGACCGGTCGACCGCTTCACCAGCCGGTCGACCTCCTCAACTTAAGCACATGATCCGGTTCAATTAAAACCACGTTTTTGACCTCTTTGAAACACCCAATTTTAGAGACTTACTTCCCATAAGTATAAGAAAGGTTTGGGAGTTTGATTGGGGTGTTTTGAAACCTTTAAAAATATTTTAATCTTTCAAACAAAAGGTAAAACGGTTTATGCACGTTTTGAAAGATATGCAAGTGTGATTCATAATCCTTGTCAAAAGTGAAACAAAAGTTACAAGGTTTATACCCTAAGGTCTTGAAACTTCACTTTTGAGCTCCTTGCATCTTCTTGATCTTCTTTCTTCAAGTCTTTGGCTCTTTCATCAAAACGTCTTTGTCTTTGAAGATGTCTGTTTTATAAACTTGATCAATTTATTGAAATCATCAAAATCTCGATTGTGCACAAAAGCTAACACAAGATTGATTATGTAGAGAGGCAAAAGGTGTGCAAAAGATCCCTTTTCTCTCTCCATAAGGTTCCTTTATAGGTCTTCAATCTTGGGGAGTCTCAATGGCCTTTTTGGAATGTTGGAGAGGTACCCTAAGCGTCATAACGTCTTGATTCGCATGTTGAGTCATCTTTTTAAAAAATGTGTTCCTACAACATGTCTCAACACATATATGCCTATGTCTTGACACCTTCATCAAGTTTGGAACTGACTCGTAGGTGCCTGTGTCATATGTTGTCATGTGTCAACACTTCCTTCACCATGTGTCGACATCATCTTCCATGTGTTGACACTGTACTTCCCATGTGTCGACACCATAAAAATGACAATCTGACAGCAGTGCAATGTGTCGACATCATGTCAACCATGTGCTGACACCATCTTGGCAGATAAAGTTTTTCAATGCTTTTTATTATGCAATCCGTTTCGTTTCAACATGAAAACTCCTACAATGAAAAATATCATAGTTTAGGTGCATGCCATGGTGTTTAAATCGAATATAGGCATAAAGAATTAAGAGAGATATAAATATAATTGAGTACTCTCGATTGAATAGTGGATTGACAACCACGTATTCTAAAAATATTCCAAAGCTATTTTCTCATTTGTTATCATCAAAATCGAGTTAAATAGCTCAAGGATCAACCTTGGGCTAACAATCTCCCCTTTTTTTATGATGACAAATTCATTTTGTAAGATCTTTGCTATGAAAACAAAAAAGCTCCCCCTGAGAACAAGCAGAGGTTTTTCAAAATAGTTTGTTGCAAAGTGCTTTGGATTTTTAGAAAATTTTGCAAGAGTCTCCTTTGTATTTAGAGGTTTCCAAAAAATTTTAAACCTGTTAGAAACACTTCTATATCATCCTCCAAACTTCTCAAACTCCATAAATAATCTCAAATCACAAACACTTCAATATTCTTCAAATAAACGGGAGTTTAGAGTTTAGGAATACTACCTCGTAGTCAATGACGAAGCTTTGCAAATTGGAGAGAATATTATATCAAATAAGATACCATTTTCAATCAAAGTTAAGTAAGGATAGAAAAAATTAACACAAACTCATCATAACAAATAATCATATATCAATCAAGTTCAAACAATTACAAAGACATATGAATAATGCAATGGAATGTTTTCTCTACAAAAAAAGAGTACGACATTAATTACATATACTTCTCCTTTTTTGGCATCCTCAAAAAAAGAGGGAGGGTAAAGGTAAGGAAAGGAAGGGGTAAGATCACTACGCCACGAGCATGCGTTAGGGACCCCGGTCTAGGCCACCTTAACAACGCCAACTCCCACCAAGCGATTCGAATGCGATCACCCCAATCGATCCTCCTAAACTGTTCTTGGCAACACACAAGCTGAAATATAGGATATAACACAAGAATTGGAGAACACTCAAGATATTATTAATAAGAACGAAGAATGTGGTTAAGGGTTAATTAGCCCAAGAACCACAAGAACACAAGAACAATCCCGATCAAGGGTTAATTAGCCCAAGAACGGGTACCCAAACTAGGTTATTAGCCTAAAGTGAATCCCAATTACAAAGTTATTAGCCTTGACAACGACTTAGCATATACATGCCTATGCTTGGCCAAAACACTCCCCAAAAGCACTCAGGCTCTCCAAGACTCTACTATTCTGAATGATCCACTCTAATGCACCTAAGGTGTTTATATAGACATCCTTACGTGCTTACAAACCCTAACGGAATCAAATCACAATCAAATCAAATCAAATCAAAACTAAATCAAATCACCGATCTTTAGGAATCAATCCCTTCAATCAAGGAGATTTGATATTAAATGCCTAAAACTCAAAGGAAATGAATCTTCTAAAGTTTAGGAAAGGATCCCTAAATCTAGAAGATATGATTTATTCAATCTGAACAAGAAAATAAAATAATCCCTAAGATACCTCCATGAATGCCTGGACTTGCCATCGTCCGCCACCGTCCACAGTGGCGTCGTCGCCGCTTGCGCCTCCATGGGTGGTGGTGCTCCTTCGACTCCCTGGCCTTCCTCTTCCATTCCCCACCTAGCACCGGTAGGGGTGGTGGTGCTCCGCCACTAGTGGTGCTGCTGTGGTGGCCATCTTGTGTCATGGCACTCCTTTGTCTGTTGGCCCGCTGCTCCTGCTTGGCTTGGCTGGTGGCCAAGGACTTGCTGTGGCATCGTGTCATGGCAAGGCCATGGGTTGTCATGGCATGTCTGTGGTAGGCTAGCAAGCATGCCAGGCATGGGCGTGACTGGGGCGCCATGCCTTGTCAAGGGTGCTAGGACACTGAGCTTGCGCCCGCGCGCGCTGATGCCTTGGCATGGTTGTGGTGCTCTCGCCGAGCGCGCTGTGATCGTCTCAAGGGTGCCCATGGGTGTCACTGGCGCCTCATCTCGGCACCTATCCTCCCACGCATGGCTATCATGGCCCATATCACCACTGGGGATCCTTTCATTCCCCTTTCCTTGAAGAGTACCCTTGACCCCAAGGGTAACTTTTGGAACTCTAGAGGCCATGCCATCATAGTCCTCCCAAGCCATCTCCTCTCTAGGTAGCCCACCTATACTCCAAGTAACCAACCTACCGCCTAGGGTAAACTCCATACTCCTCCCACCATAATCAAGTACGATCTTGCCATGCCCTTTAACCAAGCATCACCCAAGACCACATCCAACTCATCCAAGGAAAGCACATATAAATCAAGCAACAACATGCATACCTTGGACATCAATGGGAACGCCTTCACTATCTTATCACATCTCATCTTCCCACCGTTGGCAAGCTTCACCTCAAAGGCCTCTATCTCCTCTCCATGCAAGGCTGCCTTAGTAACAAGATGGGTGTTGATGAAGTTGTGGGTAGACCCACTATCCACCAACAAGGTGACATTATGCTCGCCCATCGAAGCCATGAATGTCATGGTTGAGGATTTTTCAATGCCCGTCATGGCATTAAGACTCAACTCACTATCACTTGTGTGCTCCTCACTTGACTCCTCCTCCCCCACATCAATCAAGCACATGATCTTGGCCTTGTTGCATTGGTGGCTAGGACTCCACTTGTGAGACCCCAACTTAGAGACTAGTAGCATCAATTAGTTTAGGTGTCTTCGATGCCAATTTAGACATTTAAAATCTTCCTTCTTGACTCTTTAAGGTCTGCACTATTCTGAATTATTGGGAAAACAAATGTATGGTTGACTTGATTTAAAATTATATCTAAGGTGAAATTTTCCTTTAGCACTTCTCTTGCATCCTTATTAATAATTTACATGTTATATTGTTTGCAAATTTTTAATATTGATAAATTGTATTATAGGTGTCTATAAAAAAAAAGAAATAAATGAATAAAGTGAAGGAAAGAGGCGTATGGTGAGAGACACACGTGACCAGGAGAAAAAAAAATAATAACAAGCAGCCGCATGATTCACCAATTGTGGGAGGCGTTACTAACAAAGTTTGGGGTAGGATGGTCTTTTCCTCCCTAACACTTTGTTTCATGCTATTTTTTCCCCTCCCCATTTTCCTTCTTTGGCTCCTTTTGTCACTCACACACTCACGCACTCATGCACACAAACAAGAGGAGGAAAACGCTGAAATCAGAAGAAGAGAAGAGGAAGAAGAAGAAGAAAAGAGAAATAGAAGAATAAGAAGAAGAAGAAGAAGAAGAAGAAAAAGAAGAAGAAGAAGGAGAAAAGAAAAGGAAGACTGCTGTATAGAGTTGGGAGAAGGTGTAGTGCAGTAGGAGAAATCAAGAGAAGCTAAGGTAAGGGTGTTGCTCTTTTGTGAATTTTCATGAGAACCGTGGATGTCATGGAGTCTTTGTTTGGGTTATGCTGTTACCTCTTCTATGCTATGCATGTTGGAATAGATAAAAAAAATAAAATTTTGGAGTCTAGGATGGCATGCACTGTTAGATCTTGAGTTAAGGTTTCAAGGGCAACATTGATGTACCATAAGTGTATGATGGAAAGCCTAAAAGAGGAGATAAGGCATTGGCATTGGCTTGGTGATGATAGAATTGTTGTATTGCTTGAGGTTTTTGGATTTGACGTTATAATAGAATTTTTATGAAAACAATCTGTTAAGAGGTATTTGGCAAAATCTGAAATTGTTTTGCACATGCATGGCCGGATATGTAATAGTTGTGACATTGGGTGTTGTCCTTTGATATTTAAATGGGTTGAAGTTCAAATGAGTTTTGGAAATGAGTGAGGTTACTAGGGAAAAGATGTGAACCAAAAGCATGCACGGGTAGGATAAGAGCAGGTTTGAAACAGAAACTTATTCATGTTAGGATCTTGAGAGAAAAACCGGATCTATTGGTTTGTAGTGTTGCACGTATGCTTTCAACTACTGTGTTAAGTTCTAATTTAATTTGCTAAGTTGCTGAGAAATAAAACTGAGGTTTTAAATCTAGAAAAAAATGGATGAAGTTGCTACATGAAGAAGGTTAAAATAAAAAGGAAGATAATTTGCAGGAAAAAGAAAATGGTATGTTCTGTTTTACCTGTTGTAGAATTTGGGTACACTATTTTAGAGGGGCAAATTCGCTCCCTTGTTTTCATAGATGTCCCTGTTATTTTCAGCACCTCCTTAGGGGTTTAAATTGGTTCTTGAGTGTTGATTATGACATGAAGAAGTTTGGGTGATGTAGTGAATAAAACCTTTCAAGATTTGATGAATTCCTTGAGGTATAGTTGCCTGAAAAATTTCCAGACTTGAGGGAGGTGGTGTTAACGTGTGTTAGACTTTAATTCTGAGGGTGCCTTATGACTTCTGAGTTGCTTGGCAATTGTTGGGTTGCTGCTATTAGTGATCTTGCTGTCAATGAAACTAGTAGAGCGGGTATAGTTTGTTTTTGTAACAAGCCACAGAAATAGTCCAAATTCTTGAGTGAATGGTTGCTGGGAATTATAATGCTTGAAGAGACCATAGTTTGCTGCTGTTACATCTATAGAGGTCAGACCTTATCTATTACGAGCTATTGTTGTTGTTGGAGAACCCGTAGCATTGATAAGCTTGATCTATAGTGTTGGAAATTATTAAGAATTATAGAGTAGACTTGTTAAACTAGTTGTTGAAATTTAGCTTCTGCAGATCACGAAGCTCGGATTAGGAGTAACCTTGATGCAATATTTTTATCCTTTGATCTTGAGAGAATTTATGTTATAGGCCTATGAAATTAAAAGATTTTAAGCCATACTTCAGGTGATTCCGATAAGTATTGAGTAAGTTATGGGTTTTTAAAAGTCCAGACGTCAAGCTGTCAGCAGCATTGCACGTCCAGATTTTTTGCTCATTCCAAGTAAATTTTAAGTGATCAATTTAAGTCTGATTTTTTGGGTCTGGTCTTGAATTTTAAGTTTATGAAAGAATAACATTTTAAGGTAAATTTCGTGAGATTTAGAGGTGTATTGAATAAGTTATGGTGTTTTGAAAGTGGAAGGCCGAGCTGGAGGCAGCAGCAGTGTTGCTCTAGGATATTCATCTGCTATGAAGTGTTTTTGAAAATCTAAAGTAGTTCCGATTGTTATGATTTTTATCTTCAAGTTTGAGCTATGAAAGCAGAGAAGTTTAAAAGAAATTTCATGTAATTTGGAGCCATGTTTTTGAAGTTATAAATTTTTGAAGCTAGAGATGTAGAGGCTGTCTGCTTGGACGCCCCCAGCAACTTGCATTTTCGGGTAAATCTTTCGAGTGGCAAACAAGCTCCAAATTACCTAAATTTTAATATGTTATAACATGGAGTGTAGGATCATTTTGGCATCCAAGTTTAATGGGTTCAGGAAACTTAAGATAAAGTTTTACATTCGTAGAATCACTGCTGGTTAGTAAAGAAACATGTGTGATTTAGTATGATGTGCTAATTTTAATTGAATGATTATTTCCTGTATCAAGTAAATCTTTAAATTATTTAAGTGACGACATTAGTATGACTCATTTGTAGGCAAGGTGCCACCATAAGCTCAAGTGGATAAAGGTAAGTGGAAAAATTATTTTTCTGAAAACTGGAATGATACACAACATGATTATTTGTCATCGAGCACGTCATGAGCATTTGCATTAATTTTCTCAAAAGGAAGAAAGGGAAATTTTATGCAAATGAAAATGAGATTTTATGTTATAGGATATGTTATGGGGCTAAATAAGATGGTCGGTACCGTACCTAAGTATGATAGGTGCATCCACTCCGAAGGACGAATGAGAAGATGGATGACTCCTAAGGCACCCACTCCGAAAGGACGAATGCGAGAAGGATGGGTAGTCTTGAGGTATGTGCAACCACACTGAAGGATAAATGCAAGAAGGTGTGGACCTCTAAGGGTCATGTGTCTAGCCATTAGGCCTGGGGCCACATCAAGGGCTAGCTCGACCAAATGACATGTTCCAAGGGAAAGGGGAACAGTTCCGAAGGGAACGCACAACCCTGACTTCAGGGGTAAATGGAGCTAGATAGTAGCCCAAGGATGAAGATTTTAAGAAAATTCAAGTACAAGAGTTGCATACATAAACATGCATTTATTTTGGCATATATATACCTGTCATTCATGATCATGTCATGCATATCCCTTACTGAGTCATTCGACTCACAGTATTTCAATTGTATCATTCCAGATGATGTTCCAGGTGAGGGAACTCATGAGGAGGATCTAGAACCCGAGGAGGGGGGCTGACGAGGGTGCCCTCCCCTAATTTGCAATTCTTGTAGATCCTAAGTTATTTTTGAAAGAGCTGATATGAACCTCCATGTGTTGTGGTCATGGTTTGTTCAGCCTATGAGACTTAAGCTCTTAAGCAACTTATATTTTGGGACCATGATGTAATTATAATTTATTGCTTTAAGTTATTGCCTGAGGATTTGATTCTAAATGTTTCCTATGTGTGTTATTTGATATTTGATATAGTTATATGTTTTTATTCGCCTATACTTATTACATATTCTTATACTTCAGTAGAGCGTTGAGGGTCTGCATGTCAGCTGTGCATAAGAAAATAAACTTTGAATAGTATTTTCATGAACTAAAGAAATTCATATTTTTCGAATTAGTAATAGGCAAGTTAGTTTTAAAAAAAAAATCCGCTACAAGATTTTAGTAAGTGCGCTAGAGCGTTCGTTGATGGGAATGCTCGCGGCTGTCATTAGCCTTGTCGGGCTAGCGTTTGGGCCGTGACACCACTTCTCTCCACACTTAAAGCATAAGTGTTTCTTAATGCACTCCTCAAGCTCTTCCCGGCTAAGCTTCTTTACTTCATTCTTCTAAATCCTTGACTCTTCCACCACGTCCCTTCCCTTCGAAGGCCTCTCGGATTGCAAGGGTTCATCTTCCTTGCTAGCCACTTCTTTCTTGACATGCTTCTTCTCAAACCGGTGGCTATCTTCAAGAATCTCGGCCATCCTCATGGATTCTTGCAATCTAGTGGGCTACTTCAACTTGAGCTCCTCAGCTATCCAAGGCTTCAACCCATCCACAAAGGTGCCAATGAGTGGCTCCTTAGAGCAACCCCTCACTAGAGTTTGGAGTTGTCAAAACTCCTCCACATATGTATGCACCTTGCCCTTTTGCTTGAGTTTGGCCAATTGACCATGATGGTTGACAATGAGCGAAGGCCCAAATTGCATAAGCAACTCTCTCTCGAAAGCCGTCCACCCAAGCTTTCTTCTTTCCTTCTCATATTGGGCTCGAATCCACCTCCACCAATTGCTTGCCTTGCCATCAAGATAGAAGCATGCGGTGGCAACTCTTTCTTCCCTTCGCACTTCATAGACATGGAAGTAGTGCTCCACATTGTCAAGCCATTCATGTGGATCACCTCCACTATACTTTGGGAACTCTATACTTTGTCAAGACATGGTTGACAATGAGCGAGGGCCCAAATTGCATGAGCAACTCCATCTCGAAAGCCGTCCACCCGAGCCTTCTTCTTTCCTTCTATATTGGGCTCGAATCCACCTCCACCACTTGCTTGCCTTGCCATCAAGATAGAAGCATGCGGTGGCAACTCTTTCTTCCCTTCACACTTCATAGACATGGAAGTAGTGCTCCACTTTGTCAAGCCATTCATGTGGATCACCTCCACTATACTTAAGGAACTTTACCTTCGGTCTCCTAGGTCCTCAGTTGTGAAACCGATTTCCATCTCCACCTTCTTCATCATGATCACCTCTATGATAGTTTGGTCTCCTAGGTCCTCGGTGGTTAAACTGATTTCTATCACTATCACCATCACGATCATAGTCACGATCTCTCCTTCTAGCATCTTCATAGGTTCGGCCATAGGGTCTCTCCTCCCTATATCGGCTACCTCCAACTCTATCTTCTATCCTTGCATGATCATCACCATGGTTGGACTCCTCTCGTAGCCACCTCTTGACTACCTCATGCTCATTCTAAGTGGTTGTCGAGGTCTAGGCTCTTCTCTTGTGGACTCAAATAGATAAGTTTCTCTCCCATCCTCGAGATGAACATCTTCCCTCCTATTCTCCTCCATCCATGCGGCTTGTACATGGTTGCCTCCCCTTGGCTCTCCGCCAAGTCTAGCTAACACAGCTTGTAGGTCTTGCCTCATCCCTTCCACCGCTCTCCTATTCTCTTCGGTGGCCATGGTAACCGTGTCTATGGCTCCTTGCATGTGAGCCATGGTTGTGGTGGTCTCCTCCATCTTGTCTTTCAGCCATAAAGTAGATGACTCCAAGGCTTCGAACCGGTCTCGGTTGGAAGTAAGCGAACTTGACACTGCCTCCATTGCAATACTTGGCTGCAACAACAAGTCCAACCTTGGGTTTTCTCCAAAATGAAGATCGAACCCCTCCCGATAAAGAACTTAGCATGAACACTTCCGACCTTGGGTTCTCTCCAAAAGAAGATCAAACCCCTCCCTCACTCAAGAACTTAGTAAGAACAAACAAGTTCCCACTTTGGGTTCTCTTCAAAATGAAGATTGAACCCCTCCTCAAGTAATATCTCCACAAGAAATAAACAACTTTGCAAACCAATCAATCCAACAAAACGAACCAAACTAATGTATGCTCGTGTTTACCTCTCTTCATGCGTAGACTTCTTCAAGAACACCTCGATGAAATCTCCACACAACTCTCAATGAAAGCAACAATTTGTTAAGGACCCCGGTCTAGGCCACCTTAATAGCACCAACTCCCACCAAGTGATTTGAACGCGATCACCCCAATCGATCCTGCTAAACCGTTCTTGGCAACACAGGAGCCGAAATATAGGATCTAACACAAGAATTGGAGAACACTCAAGATATTATTGATAAGAACGAAGAACGTGGTTAAGGGTTAATTAGCCCAAGAACCACAAGAACACAAGAACAATCCCGATAAGGGTTAATTAGCCCAAGAACAGGTACCCAAACTAGGTTATTAGCCTAGAGTGAATCCCAATGACAAGGTTATTAGCCTTGACAACGACTTAGCATATACGTGCCTATGCTTGGCCAAAACACTCCCCAAAAGCACTCAGGCTCTCCAAGACTCTACTATTCTGAATGATAACTCTAATGCACCTAAGGTGTTTATATAGACATCCTTAGGTGCTTACAAACCCTAATGGAATCAAATCACAATCAAATCAAAACTAAATCAAATCACCGATCTTTAGAATCAATCCCTTCAATCAAGGAGATTTGATATTACATGCCTAAAATTCAAAGGAAAGGAATCTTCTAGAGTTTAGGAAAAGATCCCTAAATCTAGAAGATTTGATTTATTCAATCTGAACAAGAAAAGAAACTAATCCCCAAGATACCTCTATGAATGCCTGGATCTTGCCATCGTCCACCACCGTCCACGACGCCGCTGCCGCCACTTGCACCTCCATGGGTGGTGGTGCTCCTTTGACTCCTTGGCCCTTCCTCTTCCATTCCCCACCTAGCATCAGTAAGGGTGGTGGTGCTCCGCCACTAGTGGTGGCTGGTGGTGGTGGCCATCTTGTGTCATGACACTCCTATGTCTGCTGGCCTGCTGCTCCTACTTGGCTTGGCTGGTGGCCAAGGACTTGCTGTGGCACCGTGTCATGGCAAGGCCATGGGCTGTCATGGCGTGTCTGTGGCAGGCCGGCAAGCATGCCAGGCATGGGCGTGACTGGGGCGCCATGCCTTGTCAAGGGCCTTGAGCTTGTGCGCGCGCGCGCTGATGCCATGGCATGGCTGTGGTACACTCACCGCGCGCGCTTTAGGCGTGTCAAGGGTGCCCATGGGTGTCACTGGCGCCTCATCTCGGCACCTATCCTCCCACGCATGGTTGTCAAGGCCCATGTCACCACTGGGGATCCTTTCACATGGACCAGGGTCAATGTGATACTTGCGAAGAAAAGTGATCCATGAGTGGCTGAACCACTTGACCCAATTCATCAGAAGCGATCTTCAAAACCAAATCTGTCATCTGATCTTGAGTAGAAGTCAGCTCGGTCATCTTCGTAATGAAGGACTATCTTCAATCCCATAACATCTATCTATAGGAAGTGACCAGATTGTTCTAATGGTGGCAAGTGGAGTGAGCCTCACAAGTAATGATCTCCATATCGATGGTGTGAGAGACAAGAACGGATTTGATCTCAGCAAACCCAGCCAACATATCACAATGCATTAACAGAACCTAATCATTAAGATCTGAAACTAAGGCTTCCAGGAGGGCAAGCCTAGTCTCATGTGAGCCTAAAGATACTGATCTGCCTACTACGAGAGTGCGTGGAGTACCTGGCGAGGCTGTAACCAGAATGTCACTCTTTGGTCTGTCCTCAGCCACTGCTTCCACTTCCTCTAGATCTTCCTCAGCTTCTTCTACTTGAACATCCTGAGAAGGAGTAGCCACTACTTTCTTCACCCACTCATCATCCTCATTCTATACAAAACCCATAAGACGCAATGTCTTCTGATTATATTCCCGGGAGACCTTTGGTTTCTCTCTTTCTTCACCATTGGTCTAAACATCATGCAGATCAAACATCTGAGTAAACAACATCCCATAAGGCAATCCTTGCCCTTTCTTCTCATAAGCTGCCTTCATGTGACTTAGCAAAAGATGGCCAAGATTCATCTGGCACCTCATAACCAGACAATACATGACGAACATATCTAGAAATGTAACATATTCAAATTTTTTCGTCCTAGGAAGAATAATGTTACATACTATATGATGTAGCAATCTCCAGTGAACATCAAAATCACTAGCCACTAGTTTAACTATCTCATCCAATTCAGGGTTGCCCAAAACTACCCTGAGAATCTCAATGGGCTCTACATCAGACATCCCAGCCCATGTGTATGACTCAAAGAATTTCATCCCTGAATTGGGGGAAAGGGCTACAACATTCAACCCATTCACAGACAAATCTAATTCTTTCCCCTTCACAAATCCCACAGCAATCTCAGACATATCAAAATTAAAATTGGCATATGCTTGCTTCACTAAATACGAAAAAGAATCACACTTCAAACTTATAAAATTTGACCAGCCTTGAGCGTCAAACAACTCCTAAAAATCAAACCCGTTCTCCGTAAACCATGGCAACAATACCCAACGGCCAGATATTACCTCTCTATTTTGAAAATCGCTATGAAATCTTGCTGATGAATTCTTGAATGAAACGGTAAGGCCTCTGATGGAGCAAATGAATCCACATCTCTTCGAATGTGCTGCCTCGGCCTAAAGGATTCCCCATAATCGAATACTCTCTTCCTTCTTCCACTAGACATTTCGGTTGAAGGCTAGGGTTTTATATGAAGGAGATGGAGAGGATTTATAGTTCTGTGGTGGAGGAGAGACAATTTGATGTAGGTTAGGGCAAGGAAGAGGGAGGTCAGCGGCAATGGAATTTTTGGTGAAGAGGTTTTAGGGCACAGGAGTTTTGAGAAATGAGGGAGAAATGATTTTTAGGTCAAATGGAACTAAGTATATGAGGTGTCAACTCATTAAACGTAAGAGAAGTTAATTAATGCAACTAAACAAATGTTTTAAAAACAACCCATTCGAAACATGTGTCGACACATATAGAAGCATGTGTCGACACATAGGAAAACATGTGTTGACACTTACTTAACAGTATTCTCCGGGAACATTTAGTGTGTCGACACATACAAATTCCAAAGAAAACAATCAAGCAAGTCTAGAAGTGTCGACACTTGAGAACTCAAGTGCTGACACATGACATGCAAATGTGTAATACAACATGTTTTCAATCGAAAAATGTATGATGCAATCAAATTAAGCATAAAAATATATTATCACCTCAAAAATCATACAACCAACACACGAATGATACAATAAGCAGTTCATACGAAAAATAATCAATCGGAGGGGAAACGCATACTGATCTATTGACGAATGAAGAGGAAATGATCCTCACTAAGAGGTTTTGTGAATATATCAGCAAGTTGAAGATCTATGCTTACAAACTCAAGTATAATGTCCCCCTTTTGAGCATAATCACGTAGAAAATGATGCTTGATCTCGATATGTTTAGTACTAGAGTGTTGAATGGGGTTTTTTGGAAAGGTTTATGGCACTTGTGTTATCACACTTAATCAAGATGAGAGAAAAATGAAGATTAAAATCTTCAGTTGTTGTTTCATCCACAATATTTGTGTGCAACAGTTACCAACACAATATACTCGCCTCTGTGGTTGATAAAGCCACAGAATTTTGTTTCTTACAAAATCACGACACTAGAGATGAGCCAAGAAACTGACATGCACACTAGTGCTTTTTCTGCTAATTTTGCAGCCAGCATAATCAACATCTGAGTATTCTTGCAAATTAAATTCAACACTCTTTGGATAAAACAGACCAAGATCTTGTGTGCCAACAAGGTAACAAAATATCATCTTAACCGCAAGGAGGTGAGACTCCTTAGGGCAAGACTGAAATCTCGCACACATGCACACACAAAACATGATATCAGGTCTACTCGCAATAAGATAAAGTAAATAGTTAATCATACCTCGATACCTCGTTTGGTCAACGTTTTACCTTTTTCATCCTTCTCCATTTTGGTTGATGGACTCATTGGTGTATTCATCAATTTTGAGTTGTCCATTCCAAACCTTTTAAGTAGGTCTCTTTTGTACTTTGCTTGGTTAATGAAGATGCCCTCATGATTTTGCTTAATCTGAAGCCCGAGAAAGTAATTCAACTCTCCCATAAGGCTCATCTCGAATTCACCTTTCATGACTTTGAAAATTCTTCACAAAGAGACTCATTAGTAGAACCAAATATGATATCATCAACATATATTTGAAAATAAGCAATTCATTATCCTTTTCCTTAGTAAAGAGAGATAATACCTCATTGATAATACCTCATGAAAATCTATTTTCAATAAGGAAGAACTTAATCGTTCATACCATGCCCGAGGTGCTTGCTTCAAGCCATATAAATTTTTATGAGCTTGAACACATGTGTGGTAGCTTTTCATCCTCAAATCCAGGAGGTTGTTCTACATACACTTCCTTAGAAAGATAACCGTTTAGAAATGCACATTTCACATCCATTTGAAATCTTTTAAACATGCAAAGGCAAGCAACATGCGAATAGATTCTAAATGAGCAACAGGTGCGAAGGTCTCATCAAAATTGATTCCCTCTTCTTGATTATAACCTTGGGCTACCAACCTTGCCTTGTTCCTTACCACAACCCCAGATTCATCCATTTTGTTTCGAAAAACCATTTAGTACCAATAACTGGATGATCTTGGGTCTAGGAACTAGATGCCATACTGATTTTTCTCAAACTGTTTTAATTTATCCTCCATGGCATGGATCCAACTTTCATCATCTTTTGCCTCAGAAATATTCTTTGGCTCAATTTGAGAAAGTAAGGCAAAATTATTAGCTTGATTATAAGAAGAGCGAGTTCTTACACCTTTCTCAACATTACCAATGACTTGATCAATAGGATGATTTCTGACAAACTTCAGCGCCTTTGGTAGATCATTGTTGCTTTGAGGCATTTCTTCTTCAAGATCTTGTATATCTTGCTCTTGTGGATGAGAAACTTCTTTCACTTCACTTGTAGCTGGTTTCTCACCTTCTTTTTCAAGATCTACAACATCATCGTCATCTCTTTCATAGAAACGTTAGATTCATCAAATACCACATGAATAGATTCCTCAACAACTAAAGTTTTTTATTAAAACACGATAAGCTTTACTAGAAATAGAATAACCAAGAAATATACCTTCATCAGCTTTCGCATCAAACTTACCCAAGTTGTCTTTGTTGTTGTTGAGAATGAAACACTTGCAACCAAACACATGAAAATACCAATGTTGGGTTTTCTATTTTTTCATAGCTCATATGGAGTTTTCTTAAGAATTGGCCTTATCATACATCGGTTCATGACATAGCAGCTAGTGTTAATAGCTTCTGCCAAAAATAGTCTGGCAAGTTATTTTCACAAAGCATGGTCCTCGCCATTTCTTCAAGAGTCCTATTCTTCCTCTCAACAACCCCATTTTGTTGAGGAGTCCTAGGAGCGAGAAGTTATGGTTTATACCAAAATCACCACAAAATTTTGCAAAGGAAAAGTTTTCAAATTCTTTTCCATGGTCACTCCTTATGCTAGAAATAGCAAAACCTTTTTCATTTTGAATCTCTTGCTCAATTTTTCAAATGCATCAAAGGCCTCATCCTTATGAGCTAAGAAAAGAACCCATGTAAATCTACTGTAATCATCAACCACAACAAAGTCAATGTGTAGAAGTTGAAGTGGCTTAGAAGTGGACACAATGTTTTTGGGTTTAAAAGATGTTCTAGTTTGTTTGCCTTTTTGACAAGCAGCACAAATTTATCTTTTTCATAAACAAGGTTAGGCAAACCCGAAACAAGGTCCTTTTTGGCTAATTTTGAAATAAGGTCATGCTTGCATGAGCAAGTCTTCTATGCCACACCAACTATCCTTGTCACTTAGAGAGAAAAGACATTTTACATTTTCAGAAGAGATATTCTCTAAGTGAACAACATACACATTTTCTTGTCGATGTCCAACAAACAAGACTTTCTTGTCTTCAATGTTTTCAACAATGCATATTGATGATTCAAATATAACTCGGTTTCCCTTATCACATAATTGACTGATACTCAATAAATTATGCTTCAAACCATCAACAAATAGAACATGTTCAATAGTAGGATTAGGAGTCATACCAACATTTCCAATACCAAGAATCCTTCCTTTACCATTATCACCAAAAGTAACCGATCCTTTTTCTTTTGGGTTAAGAGATTTGAACCAACTCTTATCCCTTGTCATGTGCTTGGAGCATCCACTATCAAGAACCCAATGTTCCTTGACTTCGATTGTCTTCAAGCACTCCTACAAAAAAGAATCACTTCTTGATTTTTGGTACCCAAATCATTTTGGGTCCTTTGGTGTTAGAAACGGTTTCCTTCACCTTGTCCTTTAGGAATCCAAACAAATTTAATACCACTAGAAGCTTTCTTTCTAGTTGGACAAGTGTGTGAAATATGTCCAGATTTACCACAAAAGTTGCACAATCTAAATGATGTAGATGATTTTTGATCATATAAGAATAAGATTTTTGATCATTAAAAGAATCATATCCAATGCCACTTTTGTTGAAGCAACACCTTTGAGAACCAAGAAGAATATCAAGGTTTTTCTTTCCTTGAGTGAACCTTGCAAGATCATTTGTAAGAGTTTCAACTTTCAATTTTAAAGTATCACTTTCAGCAATCAAAAGACTTGTTTTGTTTTGCAAAGGTATTTCATTTTCTTCCTTGATCCTTGCAAGATCATCTCTAAGAGTAAACACTTGACTTTTCAAAGTATCATTCTCTTTGTAACATTTTCAAAATTCTTTTTGAGAGAACTATATTTTGAAACAATTCTTTTTAGTTCAAGATATTGATCATCAAAAGCATCTTGTAATTCATCAAATGAAAACATTGAGTATTGAAGATTGTACCTCATCCTCGCTATCCTTTGCCATCAAACAAAGGTTTGCAACTTCCTCTTCTTCACTTTCGCTTTCACTCTCGTCTGATTCTCCCCATGCGGCTAAGAATGCTTTCTTCTTATCCTTGAAGTCTTTTGACTTCTTGTGGTTCATGTTAGGGCATTCAGATTTAATATGACCGGGCTTTTTACATCCAAAGCAAATGGTCTCATTCTTTTTGCTGCTATCACCCTTGAAGTTGTTCTTCTTTGGGTACCTCTTGTCACCTTGCTTCTTTTAAAGAACTTCTTAAATTTCTTTGTAAACAAGGTCATCTCATCGTCATCAGAAGATTCTTCACTACTAGAGTAAGAAGCTTTCAAGGCAATTCCTCTTTTGCCTTTTCCTTCAATCTCGTCTCCTTTCACTTGGTTCATCTCGTGGGTCATGAGAGATCCCATAAGTTCATCAGAGACAATTTGTTAAGTCCTTGGCTTCCTGAATAGCTGTAACTTTAGGTTCCAAGCCTTAGGAAGACACCTGAGAATTTTTCTCACCATTTCCACATTAGTATAACTTTACCAAGAGATTTCAATTCATTGATAATATCAGTAAAGCGAGTAAACATGGTAGAGATAGATTCATCAGATTTCATCTTAAACAGTTCATAGCTATGCACAAATATACTAATCTTGTTCTCCTTAACCTGATTAGTACCTTCATGAGTAACTAACAATTTTTCCATATTTCCTTAGCAGATTCACAACCAGAAACACGGTTAAATTGTTAGCATCAAGAGCACAATATAAAACATTCATAGCTTTAGCATTTAAAGACATAAGCTTATGATTAGCTTCATCCCAATCTTTTTTCGTTTATGCAATCGGCATTCATCCTTTGGAATTTAGGGCCGTTCATGATAATTTTCCAAAGATCATAGTCCACGGCTTGAATATAGATTTTCATCCTTGCCTTCCAATAGTTGTAGCACGTTCCATTGAACAAAAGAGGACGATTAGTGGATTGACCTTCAGACAACGAAGAGCTAACAAGAGTAGTCATTAGTAAAGATATTAAACCTCAGCTCTGATACCAATTGTGAGTCCGAATATCAACCCAAGAGGGGGGGTGAATTGGGTTTATAAAAAATTTAGCCTTTTTCGATAAAAACACAGATCTGAAAATATTTAATGCTATAACAAACAAAAAACAATAAATGATAGCAATAAAGTAAAGAGTAGGGAAGAGAGATAACACTGCTATTTTTAGGTGGTTCGTCCAAGACTTGCCTACGTTACCCCAAGGCTATTGCCTTCCTTGGGCTTCTCCACTATAATCCAATAGTGTCTACAACTTAGCTTTCGGGTGCTAAGTAACCATTACAAGAGTTTTTTCGAGCTCACTCTTTAACTCATCACAAATCTCAAAGCCTATGAGATTTCTTCTATCCTCACGGGTAGGCCCAAGTGTATCCCACACTCAAAAGGTTTTCAAAGTTTAAAGATAGGAATGAATAAACAATAGCTCTCAAAGCTAGATCAGCAAAACAAAGCTCAATAAATGGCTACAAGACAAGATCTGATGATGATGGCAGCAATACAGTAGCAGATCTCTTGGAAAACGTGCAGCCCTTGTCTTTTGCTTTTTCTCTCACTTTTTGGAGGCTAGGTCTTGTGTGATGTGATATAAAGGCTATGCAAAAGTCCATAAGGCTTTATAGGTCTTCAGTCTTTGGGGTAGGGCCTTTTTGAATGTTGGAGAGGTGCCCTAAGTGCCATAACGTCTTGATTCATGTGCTGAGTCATCTTTTAAAAAACTGTGTTCCCGCAACATGTGTCGACACATATATGCCTATGTGTCGACACCTTCATCAAGTCTGGAACTGACTCGCAGGTGCCTGCGCATGTGTCGACACTTTCTTCACCATGTGTTAACACCATCATCACATGTGTAGACATTGTACTTCCCATGTGTCAACACCATCAAAATGACAATCTGGCTGTGCTATGTGTCGACACCATGTCAACCATGTGTCGACACCATCAGCAGATAGAGTTTTTCAGTGCTTTTTGATATGCAATCCGTTCCATTTCAACACAAAAACTCTACAATGAAAAATATCATAGTTTAGGTGCATGCCATGGTGTTTAAATTGAATATAGGGCATAAAGAATTAAGAGAGATATAAATATAATTGAGTACTCTCGATTGAATAGTGGATTGACAACCACGTATCCTAAAAATATTCCAAAACTATTTTCTCATTTGTTATCATTAAAATCAAGTTAGATAGCTCAAGGAGCAACCTTGGGCTAAAAAGAGAGATAAAGACGACACACTTCCAATTATTTTATGCCCTAACTTTCTAGAGAGAGAAAGAGCTTTGAAGAAGAGAGAATAAAACACCTATCAAGAAAGCTAGTGCTCCCACCTGTCAATATTTAAGCTTTCCTACAAGAATCTTGTCTTCTTGCTCAATGTTGTGCTTTTTATTTGCTTATTTGGCTTAGAGAGCCTTTCTTTATTATTCTTTTGTACCCATCTTTTGTAAAACACTTGAGTGTTGGGAAAACACTTGGTCCTACTCGTGAGGGTAGAAGAAATCCCTTGGTTTTGGGATTTGTGAAGAGAGTTGAAGTGTGAGCTCGAAAAATGCTTTGTAAAGGTTCCTTAGCACCTTTGAAGCTAAGGTGTACTTGCTATGTGGAGAATAGTGAAAGAAGTCAATAGCCTTCGGGGTGGACGTAGGCAAGTGTTGGCCGAACCACTTAAAACTCCTGTGTCATCTCTCTAACCTTATCTCTTCTTTTATTTGCTTCATATTCATATTTGTGGTACTCTACGTTTTATTGTTCATTTGCTTAAACTATCTTTGAAAAAGTTTTAATTTTTATTGTTCATTTTTATTTTGTGATACTCATAGAAACAATGATTAAACAAAATATTTTGAAATATATTTCTTTGGCTGTTTATGAGAATGGTGGAGCTATTTAGAGATGTTTGGAAGAAGAAAGTTTTTGAATTTTATTCTATTGAAGAATGTGAGAGTAAAAAAATGTTTGGAAATAAGACTGTTGTTTGAGGAGTTTTTATAGGTTTTTGTGAAAAAAATTTAGTTTTCGTGTTGTTTTTCACAAAAATTGAAGCCAATGATTAGAGAAAATTTTTAATTGAAGATTGAAATATTTTGGAAAAAAATAAACTTTTCACCCACTGACTATGAAGTATTGGCACTTTACATCCCATCAATTTTTTGACATTTTGCTCCCTAACTTCCACCTACTTACATATTGCACCTCGACGTCAGGATTTCTGTCATTGTAGATGGAAAGGCTTGCATGTGACTCATGGTGACATCTTATGCCCCTTTTATCCCTTGGAAAAAAATAGGCATAGTTGCACCTAGAGCCCCTGAGGTAACAAAATGTTGCAATTAAGTCCCCTTAGTACGTTTTCAACAATTAGACCGCTGAGTTTGAGTTTCTGTCAAAAAGAGGCACCTCTATCCACTTCCCGTCAACCTCGTTAATGGCAATTGCTGAATAGGATTTAAAATCCACGTCACAACCAATATAAAATTGACACCTGTCCACTTAAAATGGAATAGCCACGCGTACGCCACCTGTCTGCCACCTCATTGAGCGTTAAAAAAAAGCCTCTTAAATAAGACGACCCCATTTCTTCCTAAGCCCCTCTTCTACCCATAGCACAAAAAGAAGAATGATTCTTTCCAATTTTTTCTCATCACACACAGAGAACCCTAGGTTCCTCAAATTCTCCTTCCCAACCCAATCGCACAAATAACCTTGGAAATTGGCATGGAGGAAGCAGATATTCTAGGTGGTTGCATTAATCAATTTCTACTTTTAAAGCATCCTATGAAGACCCTGTTTTCTCATTGTCATAGCAAATTTGGCAACTTCTTAGCCAATAAATGATCAAACAAAGGCCTAAAAGTAATGCCCAAATTAGAAAGGCTCAGAAAAAAAGCAAAAAGGAAAAAAAAATTCGGCTTAAAAATAAAAAACCTCATCTAGTCGTAGAAGCTCCTTGAGAAATGGCTGCCCTTTGCTTCTTGTGTGGATTTTGCGACTACTAAACAAATCGCATTGGAGTTAGGAATTCTTAGAAAGCATCGCACAAGAATTTGGGGAAGAATCGTTCTCTATGTGATTGGGTAGGAGAGGAGAATTTGGGAAACTTAGGTTCTCTGTGTGCAATGAGAAAAAATGGGCGAGAATCGATCTTCTCTATGTGCGATGGGTAGAAGAGGGACTTACAAAGAAATGTGATGGGTAGAAGAGGGGCTTACAAAGAAACGACATCATCTTCATTAAGAGGCTTTTTTTTTTTTTAAATGCTAGGTAAGGTGGATGTGGCACACACGTGGCTATTTCGTTTTAAGTGAATAGGTGTCCATTTTCCATTGGTTGTGTTAGCCCAAGATTGTTTTGCAAACAATCCATAATTGATTTTGATGATAACAAAAATTCTAAGTGCTTTGAAGACTTTTAGATTTTATCTTGTCAATCCACTATTTCTAAAATATATTTCAAAGGATAGAGGTTATCTCACAAAAATATTTCTAAGTGCATTTGAACACCATACACAAGTTGATAAGATCAATTTTTTATATTGTAGTTTTTAAAAAAGTTTTGGAATGGATTGGACACTTTCAAGTTGCTGAAAAACCTCTCCAGCACTTATAGTGTCGACACATTACACTGTCTCTCGAGAGCACAATTTCAAACTAAGTATTCAATGTGTCGACACATTGAAGACTAGTGTCGACACATTACATTGTCTCCCGGCAGCACAATTCCAGACTAAGTTTAATGTGTCGACACATGGTACGAATTTGCAGAAATCCTGGAACGACGCAAGCTCATTCAAAATGTTCTAAATGACTTGGATGCCCTTCCAACGGCACTTTTGAGGGCTTTGATGACCGTTGAAGTCCTAGGAGCTATAAGAAGAACGAGATGGAGAGAGAAAAGATAGATCAATCATCATCGCAACATCTAGAGAGAGAAAAAGCCAAATGCAAAGAAATCCTCTGCTGATTCCTTCAAGACAAAAGCTTCATTGTCAAATCTTCTCCTTTTGCTCATCATTGACAACCTAGCCTTCAAAGGGAGAGAAATTTCTTGAAGAAGAAGGAACACACTTGCTATCACTCTTGCCCTAACTTCTAGAGAGAGAAAGTACCTTGAAGAAGAGAGAAGAACTCACCGACCAAAAAGGCTTGTGCTCACACATTCCAAACTTTAGCTTTCATTCAAGAATTTTGTCTTCTTGCACTCTATTGAGCTTTCCACTTGCTTATTTGGCTTAGAGAGCCATTCCCCACTTTTGTGCTTCTCATTTGCTCATTCAGCTTAGAGAGCCTTCTTTGTACCCATCTTTTGTAAAACACTTGAGTGTTGGGTAAACACTTGTCCTACTTGTGAGAGTAGAAGAAATCCCTTGGGTTTTGGGATTTGTGAAGAGAGTTGAAGCGTGAGCTCGAAAAATCTTTGTAAAGGTTCCTTAGCACCCGGAAGCTAAGGTGTATTTGCTATTTGGAGAATAGTGAGGGAAACCTAGGAAGTCAATAGCCTTGGGGGTGGACGTAGGCAAGTGTTGGCCGAACCACCTAAAATTGTGGTGTTGTCTCTCTAACTCTATCTCTCTTATTTTTTGTTCCATATCCATATTTGTGGTGCTTTATGCTTTATCATTATTGCTTATATTTTGCTTAGCATTATACACATTCAGATATGCATTTTAATTGTTAAAAAGGGGTATTTTTCAGATCTGGGTTTTTATCAAAAAAGGACTAAGTTTTTGATAAACCTAATTTCCCCCCCCCTCTTAGGTTATTATTTAGACTCACAGGTTGTGACATGGATTTTAAATTCTTGTTAGCAATTGTTGTTAACGGAGTTGACGGGAAGTGGATAGAAGAGGGGCCTATTTTTAACGGAAACTTGACCTCAGGGGTTTAATTGTTGAAAACCTTACCAAGAGACTTATTTGTAACATTCTGTTACCTCGAAGGCCCTAGGTGCAATTATGCCAAAAAAATACACTCGCCTTAACTATTGGGATATTGGTACTTTACACCTCATATTACAAATTTGGTAAAATTTCGCACCCCTTTTACCCCTTATTGTATGAGTGAACATAATAGGTCTGAAACCTTTTGAAAACTTCTCGTTTTGCCCTTTATTCTTCTCTTTTAACATACGCTAGCCCTTCCCTCATCCTTGCGTGAAGACCAACGAACCAATTTCATCAACTGAGATCCCAATAGCTTACTGGACCATGATGGCATCACAAGGATACAACTCTTGTAGCCTCTTCATTAATATTTCCATACCGCTCTTGTAGTCTGCTCAGCTCTCTCTTACCATGGTGGCACATATGAAGGTCGTACGGAGAAAAATAACCATAACATTTGTTGAACTACACCATAAAACAAGTTACTTGGTCACTGACATAGATGGAAGACATTTTATATTTACTCACAAAATTACCTTATAATTAATGTAGCTAAAAAAAACGACATCTGAAATTAACTTCAGTGAATGATATCTTCAAATATGCTTCAACACCATAGTAGTAATTTGGAACTTGGTAATGTCGATGATTAGTGTTGTGCCAGAGCTAGTGTTTACTGCTTGAAGGGGACAACTCTATAAAAATAACAAAAAGTGATCGACATTCAAACCGCAACATCTTTCATGTTACTTCAAATACGCATAATCAAGGGTTCAAATCCTATATTCCTCAAAATGATCTAAAAATTAAGAGCAATCTACCATTGAAACCACAATGCTCTAAGGAAGGATTTAAACGTCGAATAATCGAGGACTATTACGCACTTGTGTGATGCCATCATGGTTCAGTAAGCTATTGGGGTCTCAGCTGATGAAATTGGTTCCGTTGGTCTTCAGGCGAGGATGAGGAAGGGCTAGCGTATGTTAAAAGAGAGAATAAAGGGCAAAATGAAATTTTCAGAAAGTTTCAAACCTGTTATGTTCACTCGTACAACAAGGGTAAAAGGGGTGCGAAATGTCACAAAATTGTAATATTGGTGCAAAGTGCTGTATCCCAATAGTTGGGGGTAAAAGTGTATTTTTTTTTTCAAAGGGTAAAAGGGGCACAAAATGCCACCATGAGTCACGTGTGTTTCATGTGCACATTTTTCCGTCCAAAATGATGAAAATCTTGATGTTGGGGTGCAATCTTTAAGTAGATGGTAGTTATGGGGCAAAATGTCACCAAATTGATAATATAGGGTGCAAAGTGCCCTTACATGGACGAAAAGTATATTTTCCCCAATGTTTTTTGTGTGAAAAAATCATATTTAAATTAGAAAATATTTTTGAAATAAAAAATATTTCAAATCTATTAAACAAACATAACTGCAGTGTTTGTTTTTAGTAGGCATCAATTAGGATGGGTATTAGAATGGCTGGAATCTGTTTTTAGTTCTGAAAATTGAAATTTCCAATTCTAATAATTGGGCATTGTTTCGCCAAATTATATATGGGCCATAATGGACCGAACAATATTTTTAGGCACTTTGAGCATGGATTTGGTGCTTCTTATTTTTTTTTTGTCAAATTGGGCTTATTAATTAGAATTTAGGGTTAATGACCTTTTTAGTCCCTGAGTTTTACTACCTTTTAAAAAATAGTCCCCGCGCTTCCATTTTGATCAATTTCAACTCTAGTTTATTTTTGTTTATCAATTTAGTCCTTTCGTTAGTAGAATGTCCAGTCACCTAATAGCCCTACACGTTACACCCAATCAGAAATGACACGTGTAGCAAAATTTATTAAAAACGTCATATCAATTTTTATTGTGCCACGTGTCATTTTTTGATTGAGTATGTCGTGTAAGGCCGTTAGGTGACTAGACATTTTACTAACAGAAGTAGACAGAAAGACTAAATTGATAAAAAAAAAATAAACTAAAGACAAAATTGATCAAAACAGAACCCGGAGACTATTTTTTAAAAGGGTGTAAAACCTAGTGACTAAAAAGGTCATTAACCCTAAAATTTAAGCCCTTTCATTTTGAGTGTATTCTATCCATCATGAATTAGCCATTTTATACAATATTGTTTAATTTTTCCTATGTGAAATAACAAGATTAAAATAAACATTCATCCAAAGTGCATGTAATTTTGTTAGTTGATAAGTTCTATCAACAACAAATAAATTGTTGGCTATACTAAGTTTTTTTTTTTTTTTTTAAATCCTAAACAAGAATTTTTGAAATTTTTCTTGAATTTTTCAGTTCCAATTTCGATTCCAGGATTTGGAAAAAATCTAATCCGATTCCGATTCCAATATTAACCAGATGCGAAACCGGAATTTCGGTTTCCACCATAATTTTTCCCCTCTTAGAATCAGTCACAAACCAAACAAGACTTCAAGCAGGCGTATGTGAAAAAGTAGAAGAGAAGGCGATCTATGGTATGATCTCTCTCCCTCTCGCCTAAACTTTTGTTTGGTTTCCAAGAAATTGTAAGAACGGAACAGAATTCACGAGTATGTGGAATCTCATATCTCCGGCACTCTATTGAGCCTAAGATGAAGATTTTTTCCTTAAATAAGTATCGCTCTCTCTTGTCAATCACACAGCTTGTTAAGCTTTTTTAAATTTGAATTGTTATAGAAACTAGTAATATTAGAAGATGTTTGGGAAGCAAAAAATTTTAATTTTTGAGTTTCTAGTAGAAAATTCTGAGTTTGATTTTTTGCCTTGTATAAAAAGTTAGTGAAAAAATTTAAAAATCTTTAAATTTAAAAATTCTGAGAGTTTGAATTTTAAAAAAAAAAAAAAGCTCAAAATTTTTTCTAACAAAACATTATCAAAGTCTCATAGTTTTGCCCTTTCTCATGGAGAGTGTATAATTTTCTCATTTTACATTAAAGCAAACCGAGAGGTGTTGGTTCAGAAGCCCAGGTGAGCCCAATAGAGCATGGGCGTATCTTTTCCTGCGTATTAGCGCGAGCCCACTTTTCGCCTGACGCTGGTCGCTGGCTTCCCTCCCCGTCTCGACCAACTGAGAAAAGAAGACTCGACTCCTTCCCACCAGAAAAAGAGAGGAAAGCAAAAGAAAATACGCCTTCCACGAGCGGCGAAGGAGAAGGGTGAGAGAAGATGATGTCAGGCAACTACACAAGCATAGATAACCAGAAGGTCTCAGGATCCGTACCTGTAAGTATTTCTTCCATTTTTAAGGTCTTTTCCTAGTCCTTAAGCGTGTAATCTTTTGTGTATCCTATTGAGTGGTGCATTATATGTCTGTTTAGTATTCAGATCTCACCATTTTATTTCGTTTCGTATTGCAGGCTGTGTCAGATCCAGGCCATGTCACCGTCAAGTTTGCAGGTACTCTTTGTTCACTCGCCAATTGCTTCATTTTTGTCGGATTCATTTCCCTTTTTTGGCTGCCCAGAAAATTCCGGCTAAGGAAAGGAAATTCATGCGCTTAATATTATGCCTAATTGCTCCTTGCGGTTAGTCCAGCTGTCGTATCAGGCTTTTAGCTCGGTCGACTAATCACTCTTCTCGTGGTAATTGTTTGAAGACCTGGGGTTTGCAAACTGTTAGGTTGTGCTTTCTGAGACTTTCTCAGCAAACAAACGGAGCCTGTTGTCTAAGACAAGGAAACAAGAAAGAATTTGATCTACCTTGTTTTAGCGTGTCTTTCTCTTATCTCTTAAAGCAACATGTTGTTATTAAAACTCCAATATGTTGGAAAGAAGGAGAGAAGTGGGATCCTTGTGTTGGGGCTTGGTGTCTTATGGGTTTCATTCCGAAAATTTAAGAAATTACACTGGTGGAATGGTTTTTTTTCTTTAGTCTTGTTGGTATCTGCTTTCTTGTTTCTGAATTTACTCTGTGTTTATCACTGTAGATTCAACTCCTCGGACATTTCCTCCCTCTGAAGCACAAGGGAAGATCTCTGGTGGTTCTCGCCCTCCTCGAGATGCTGATGGTACGTGAAATTATATTCTGATGGTTTTTGGCTTTTGAAGTTCTATTTTTGCTCAATGAAATGCTTTCGAGATCATGTGTCTTCGTCTCCTCTATAGACTTGGGGTTAAGATCTCTTGTTGTACAAGGGCTTGAGCAGTAGTTATCTGTAAGTGAAACGAAAAATCTAAGAAGTCCAAACATTGATGTGTGAGCATGAACACGTGAGACGAGATGGACAGCAAAATGGAAATGGGAAAATCCTGAAAGTTAGGACATGACATATGGAGGACATAACAACAAGAAGCTGAGTATTTTAACTTTTTTAGTACATGTTATATCATGCTATGTAATATGCAGGAACTTTGTGAAGCATTTTTCAATTTATAATCTATGTGAGCTATTTAATACCGATTACTTACAATCTGAAGGCATGATAAGCCACTAGAAATCAGTGTTCACTTAAAGAACAATTTATTTAGTCGCTTCATTCATGTTAGGACTGTGTATAGACTATGTTTAATGACGGTAGTTGAGTTCAGTCAACCACCATTTATTTCCTCTTTTTTATTTTAGTTTATTTTTTATTTGCAGATGTGTTCTTAGAAGTGTTTGACAAGGGTTACGGACACCTCTGTCTGTGCTTCATTGAAAAAAAATTTAGGTGGTTGTAATTCACATAGATCTTGTTGTGTTCTTTTGTAGCTTGCAACTGCTATGTAGAAGCATTTAGGCATGTTTCTTTGTTCAGGAAGACAATACTGATCATTTTGCTGGATCTTAGTGGGAATGGCAAGAATACACATACATGCTTAAAATTTCTCAAGGTTTGCTAAGAATAGGTTGAAATAGGGAGAATAAATAATGAGTTTTAGATCAAAAACCCCTCACCCTGGAAAGACTTGGCATAGGATGTTGGCAGAGATATATAGGGTTGCTGAAATTCAGGTTAGCAGTTTAATTGACTTGGTTTTCTTTAGGGAGAGTATAAGATAGTGCCATAAGCTGAGATTCTTTGAGGAGAAAAATTCTTGTCAGATCTGATAGTCCTTATTGAGATTGTAAATGAAATTGAAGGACGAGGAAAAGTGGGAATTAACCACTAGGATCATGCTAGCAGTTTCCTATATTTCTCTCCTAGAGGAGGACAATTGCCACAATCAGGTCCTTTTTTTCTTCTCAGATTAATAATAATACCTTCAATGGAATCATTGCATTATTTCTGTATGATCCGACAGCTGTTTTGAAACATTCATCTCATCAGAACTTAACTGGAATACACTTCACTAACTAAATAGACCACCAATAAACACTGAAAAACGCTACTTAGCCCGACACAGCACCATGTTCACTGAAGTTTTGTGGTGTGCATCAGATATGACTAATAGTAGAGAGTTAAGTGTAGCAATCTTGCCATTACATCCTTTAATTGTACTCCATACACAAGTTTGTTAGTCTCTTAAGCTTGAATTTGCAGTTAATAGTACTTTGTGTGGGAGGTGCTAAAACAGTGATTGTATCTTCATACACTATACACAAGGTGGTAGTTCCATTATTGAGCTTAACTAACTTGTAAATCTTGAGATCTGTTGTCATAGTAGTGGCTAATAATTTAGTTCAATTGGTGCAGATACATTTTTAAAACCTGCATCTGGTTCTGATGAGGCCCAGCAGAGTGGTTGGTTTCAGACATTTACAATTGCTGCTTACAAACCGTTCTTTGATGTAGACACTTCAGACATTTTGGACAGGATTAAAGATTCCCTCTTTCCATTTAGGGGGACTTTTAATGAAAAAACAGCGAGCAATCCAGATTTGTAAGTAGAGATTCTGTTACTAATGATGCTAATGATTATTTGTGTAAGAAGTTGTGTTGGAAACCTAAAGCTGAATTTCTAGGTGAAGATTTGGTGCATGGTTAAAGTCGTCGTCAAATCGACAAACAGAAAGGATTTAGGGATTTTGCTGTCTATTTTCATAAAGTTATCAAGTGTTAATTACATTGGAGTTCGGATGGTCTTCTATACGTATGGTGTAATATGTTTCGGAATTTGCCAAATATCTCTGATTTCTGCGTGTAATTTGTTTCTCAATATAAGTATATAAGATGTAATGGCTGGGGCAATAATTCTTGGAGGTTGGTACCCCATGTTGTGATCTAACTCATAGCAGTAGTCTCTCCTTCCTGAGGTATCCTTCTATTCGTGTGATGGACTTCATTATCATGGATTAGAGCAGAAGTGATGTCCTCAAGCGTACTACTTCCTGTTAAAGAATCAGGAGTGTTCTTAACAGACATTATGGAGCTCCATGATAAGCACCTGTTATCTCTATGCAGATTCTAGCCTTTTCTAATTTCAATTTATATTAATGGCCATTTGCTTTAGTTAATAATTGCTGTCTTGTCTTCTGCATGCCTTTTTATATACTTGTGAGTGTTCTAAGCTAAGGGCATCAGGAGAGCAGTACTTTCCTCATCTTAACTTCCAATGATCAGCATATTTTAAATACCCATATGTTGTTCTGTGAGTTTTTCGTTTTATCTTTCAATTTATGGTAAATGTTTAGGATTTCAAAAAGATGGAGGCACCCTAGTTATTGGTTTTTCTTAGAAAAAGATGTTATTACACTCTAAAGAGAAAAACTGACACCAAACCCCCTCCTCTCTTCTCTTTTATTGAAACATTTTTCTTGACTAATTTATCATCAATACATATCCGTGTGTACCTTTAATGCCATTTAAGTAGAAGTTTTCAAATATAACTTCTTTGACAATCTTCTGTGTGATGATTTTTGGTATTGTAGTGGGGTGTGTTTTCACTTGCTAGTTCAGTCGGAAAGAATATGCAAAAATAGGATTTGGAAGAATACTGTTGTTATAGGTGTTAGAGCTGCTCGGTAAGATTTTTGCCCTGCCGCTCATATAATTGAGGAAATTATGTTGTGTAATTTTGATCTCAAATTCAACGCAGGTACGGACCATTTTGGATATGCACTACCTTGATATTCGTAGCAGCTTCTATTGGCACTTTTGTGACCTATGTAGCACACAAGCTGAACAACAAAGATTGGAACTATGACATAAATTTGATAACTTGGTCTGCTGGAGTGTTCTACGGCTATGTCATAATTGTACCTCTTGGATTGTATGTAATTCTGAAATACTTCTCAGTTCCATCTGGCCTTGTTCAGCTGTTTTGTCTCTATGGCTACTCCCTGTTTGTCTTTATTCCAGCGCTGGTATGTTTCTGGTTTTCCTATGTTGTCTTTTTGATTCATAAACTACTGCCATAACTTACCTTTTACAAGCAAAGCCTCAGCTTTGAAGAGACCTTTTTCTTCAAAGTTGAGAAAGAGATCTGAGGCTTTGCAGTGAGCTCAATAAATGTACAGTGGCAAAAGGGGGGGAACCAGAAGCCAGGACTCGTCTAGAGAGTAGTTTGTGAAGCTCTATTTATCTGGGAAAATAAAAATTAAACAAAAAATTTGTGAATCTGTTCTGTAGAATTTCTTTAAAATGATGCATTTTGTGCAAGTTACTAGATCTCTTACTTCTAGGAATCAGTATAGCAACACTGCAAATGTCACTTTACTGTTCCACAACAAACGCGGGGGGGAACAGGTTCGATCAATCAGAACCACGGTGTTTGAATGTGGGGCTCAGATGGAATATGAATCTGTCCATTCTATATTGTGCAATATTGACCTTACTGGTTGTTAACTTAAGGTTTATAATTTATTCAGGTGGCATGTTTCATTACTAAAGTCCTTATCTTCTGTGGTTGCAGTGCCTCTCTATTGTGCCTTTGGAAATCTTCAGATGGGTTGTTGCAGGTGTAGCTGGATTCATGTCAGCTACATTTGTGGCACTTAACCTTCGAGCCCACATTAAATCAGCTGGTGAAAGGTGGTTCTTCATTGTAGCTGGCATCTTTCTATTGCAGCTGGCTCTGGCTGTCGTACTAAAGCTCTACCTGTTCACGGTGACCGTATAAGAATATATCTGGCCAGCCACGTGAGCGAAATTGTAGATCCCATAGAAAAGAGTTATATTTTCCATTGTTACAATTCTTATCCGAAAATCTTTTTGACTGATCAAAACATTATACTTACTCATTTTTCTTCTTGGTACTATCTTTATTCATTTATTCGAGGCAATACACATTCAAATGCCTATTCTTCTCTTCAAAATTATGTTCTCTGGTGTATCAAACAAGTCAATTGTTGTTAGAAGGGTAAGTTGGTGGGGAGCAACCTCTTGAAATCTGTACGACCACGTACATACATGGTAATCTGAAAGTTTTGGAAAGGAAACGGCAGAGAGAAGAAAATGATGGTTCGAGAGAATTTTGCTCGTATTGCAATAATGAATGACTTTTAAGTCTATTTTCAGTTGCTGAAAGAATCCAAAAATACACCATCTACAGCTCAGCAATTTCGTACATAACAGAAAGGGAATAAAATTAATCAACAATTGTCAGCAAACAAACGCTTTTGTAACTCTGCCTTGATCAATAGCTGCTGCTCGTAGGTTATTCTGCATATCGTTTTCATCTTCTTCTAGACCAGCAGCTGTAATGCCCCCCACAAGATGGAGAATAGATGTCAACTATTCCCATCTTGGAGAGGTGAGTATGTAGAACATACGAAAGTAAAGCTTCATGGAAAATGGGGTTGGCTGCAATGTGGAGGGCTATTTGATTATCGCAATAAGGAGAGGCAGCGTGCGGATGAGAGACATGTAAATCAGAAGATAACGAATCCAAGTGAGTTCAAAACAAGTGGTGGCCATTGTCTGATACTCAGCTTCAGCTTAGGAGCGAGAGATGACAGTTTACTTCTTCTACTTCCAGGAAATCAAGGAATGGCCCAAGAAAATACAGAAGCTAGTGACTGATTTGCGAGTATCGGGACAAGCACCCTAATCATAATCGCAGTAGGCACTGAGTTGGCAAGAGGATGAAGAAGACAAGAGAATTCCTTGGGCAGGAGCAGCCCGAATGTATTTGAGAACACAATGAGCAGCTGCTAAATGGACATCAGTAGGTCGATCCATGTATTGACTGAGGACTTGAATGTTGTAACTCAAGTTAGGTCTCGTTATGGTAAGGCAAAGTAAACGCCCAATGAGTCGTCTATAAACCATAGGGCCAATAAAACAGTACCATCAATTTTGCTCAAGTGAGTGTTTTGCTCCATAGGCAATGTAAGAGGTTTGGAATCAAGAGTACCCGTGTCAGCCCAAATGTCCAAAGCATATTTGCGTCGACACGGGTGAATGCTAGATGGAGACTGGACAAATCTCAATACCAAGAAATACCGCAAGGTGCCCAAATCTTTAATCTGAAACTAAGCATGTAAGAAAGCTTTAAGAGTAGTGATGGCAGTGAGAAAGTTGCTTGCAACAATGATATCATCGATATAAACAAGCAAGGCAGTAAAGGAACGATCAGATTGCATGGTGAAGAGGTTGTAATCTGCTTTGCTTTGTGTAAAACCATACCCAATCAAAGAGGAGGAGAACTTAACATACCACTACCATGAGGCTTGTTTGAGTCCATAAAGACTCTTTAACAGCTGACAAACTTGATAAGGTCCACCTCTTTAATAACCAAGGGGCTTGTGCATATAGATTTCCTCTTGTAAATCTCCATGCAAAAAAGCTTTTTTAACATCAAATTGATGTAAAATCCTAACCCTTAATGGCAGCAAGTGACAATAGACATTTAACGGTCCCCATTTTTGCAACGGGTGAGAAAGTTTCATGATAATCGATGCCCTCTTGTTGTGTGTAGCCCTTAGCCACTAATCAGGCTTTGTATCGCTCCAAAGAGCCATCAGAATGATATTTTATTTTGAACACATACTTGCAGCCAATGGATTCCTTCTCTAGTGATAAATCTATGTAATTGTCCAAGTGTTGTTGGCTTCTGGTGCTAACAGTTCAATTTTGATTGCTTTACACCAATTAGGATCACAAAAAGCTTGTTTGAAAGTTGATGGTTCACTGTGGTTAGAAACAAAGGAAGAAAAAAATATATAAGAGGGAGATAATCTGTGATAAGAGAGTGAAGCAGCCAAAGAATAAGCGGTACCTGGTTTCTGAGCCTTCATCTTGTCCAGTCCTGGAGTCGGGTGAGTGAGCAAAGTCCAGTGGCAGTGATAATCATTGAGAGAATTAGGGTGGTTGTCTATGGCTAAGGGATTTACAAAGAGGCATGGGAGGTAGAGAAGTATTAGGTGAGTGGGGAACAGAGGAATGAGAAGTAAGCTCGATGGTAGGTGCTGGAGAAGGAAAAGGAGGAAGTGTGGGCAAAAATTCAATGAAGGTGTAGAAATAGGTAAAGGTGTGAAGGAAAGAGAAGGCGAAGGAATGTCAGGAAAAATTGGTGGAGTAAGAATAGGAGAAGACAGAGGTATATTAGGTGTAGGTGGAGGATAAAATGGAGGATCAAGATGCGGAAGTGAGGTAATGGGAGAGGTGTGATGAAAAGAAAAAATATGTTCATGAAAGATGACATCACTAGAGAGGAAAGTATCTTTGGTATCAAGATCTAATTTATATCCTTTGACACCAAATGGATATCCTAGAAAAGAAACATCTCCTTCCCCTTGGACAAATTTTCTTCTACCATGAGACAAAGTTGTAGGAAAGCACAAACACCCAAAACTTTAAGGTGACTATACTGTGGTTTTGTGTTAAAATGGAGTTAGAAAAGGGTTCTATTCTTCAAGAGAGGTGTTGGGGTTCGATTAATTAAATAAACTTTTGTTAAAATACAATCTATCCAATACTCTAAACTGATGTTGGCATGAAATCTAAGGAATCTAGCTACATTAAGCAAATGTTGGTATTTTCTCTCTACTATCTCGTTTTGTTGTGGTGTCTCAACACAAGTCCTTTGATGTATTATTCCTTTTTCATTGAAAAAAGCTGTCATGCTGAACTTGTCACCGTTGTCACTTCTCAACATTTTGATTTTAACACTAAATTGGGTTTCCACCAAAGTTTGAAAAGACAAAAAACAATGTTTCACTTCTGATTTGGTTTTGAGTAAGTAAACCTAGGTGCTTCTAGAATAATCATCGACTATGGTTAAAAAGAATCTAGAACCATAATGAGCTATAATAGAAAAAGGGACCCAGATGTCACAATGTATTAATTCAAAAATGGAAGATGATCTGTGTGTACTAATATGGAAAGGTAGTTTATGCTATTTAAATAAAGGCCAAATAAAGCAGATTTTTTTATTGATATGTGAAGAAGCTTCGATTATAACAAGGTTATTAATTAATTGCAACCTAGAGTGAGAAAGATGACCGAATCAACAGTGGCATAAGTTGAAACTTTCTACATCTTGTGTAACTGTAGAAAAAATGAAAATATGTGTAATAAGAGATGAAAGCTTGGCAGTCAAGGTTATGTTGCATTGCTTGTTGTTGAACCATGGAGAAAATTCTATTAACAAGTAGATGCGATACAAGAGCATGACTTGATCTCTAACATTATTATAAGTGTCATTAAGTACCATTAGAAATTGAATGACACAATCCCTCTGTTGTCTTCTAAAAGAATTTTGAGCTTACCGCAATTACAATCAAGATTGGGTCGTAAAGAGACAGTACATCCCACAGTACCTATAATTTGCCATAATAGGTACTGACAAAGTCTTGCTCTTGTAGCAATTCTACAAGTGCTTTCTTCAACTAGAAAATTCTTGGACCATTTGGCTAAGAATACTGATCTTTCAATTTGCTCCACATCTCTCTCGCATCATTAACAAAAGTCAAACTGGATTTGAAAGATGCACTCATAGAGTTTTGTATCCAGGACATCACCAAGTCATTACATCTTTCCCAGGTATCAAGAAGTAGTTCGTTTGCTGCAACTGGTTATACAAATCCATTTATCATGCACATGACTCAAACAAAAATATTTGACCTAGAAAGATCATTAACATATGACTCGGTCAAAGTATAAGTACACAACAAACAGACATGCACAAATCTTTCAGGTCTAAAGATACCATAAGTTAATTGTGTTGAATACCATTCTCACCATCAGTGATAACTTTCAAAAGGTATTTACTCATTAAAAATATATATATAACTTTCAGAAAGTATTTACTTAAAAAAAAAATATAACTTTCAGAAGGTATTTACTTATATATATAAAGATAACTTTCAGAAGGTATTCATATTTGATCTCTTTCAGTGCAAGTACTCTTATAGTGCTCTCACTCGTCTGCTTAAGGTCACCAGCTCAATGACAGAGTCCACCATTCTATTTAATAGAGGCATAACAAGTGTAGACCTATTTACACATAAATATGTGTCTCGATCTAGAACAATCGTCAAGTGAACAATAATTTGAAAAATCATACTCCCCACCTTTGATTCAATAATCATTGGCATGATTTTTTTACAATGTTACTCAACAATAAAACTGTGTGACATTTTATGTCACAACATAATACTCATAAATAAATAAATAAAAGAAATAATTATATCATAATTATTCTTCAATAACTAGTTTTAAGGGCATATATCTTATAATCTCTCACTTGAACTCGAAATCACTCATACATATATTTGATACCTTTCGTCTCTAAATGTTTCTCAAACATTTTTGAGTCAAAGGCTTTGTGAACGAGTCTGCAATATTCTTAGCTGATGCTATTTTGGCCATCACCACATCACTTCGGTTCCCTGTGTCCTGTATAAGATGGAACCTTCTTTCTATGTGCTTTGTCCTCTTATGAGCCCTTGGTTCCACTGCCTATGCTATAGCACTATTTGTTATCACAATAAACGTTGATAAAAGACTATCGATGGGACAACCTTAAGCTCTTGTATAAATTTATGAATCAATACAGCTTCCGTTGCAAATTCACTTACAGTTACATACTCTGGCCCTGTGGTGGAATCAATAGTAGTATTATGCTAAAATTCTTCCAACTTATTGCTCCTTTACCTAATGTGAACACAAATTCAGATGTTGATCTTCTATCATCAATATAAGATTAAAAATTTGATTATGTGTATCCTTGGACATTAAGCAAATCCTCACCTCCAAACACCAATAAATAGTGTTTAGTTCTTTTTAAATAATTGAGCATATGCTTAACCGGTGTCCAGTGCTCAGGGCTAGGGGTCTGACTGATATCTACTTACAACAGTAGCTGCATAATAAATATCTAGTCCTGTATAAAGCATCGCATACATGAAGCTTCCTGCAATTGAACCATAAGGACATAAACTCATCTTATCTCTCTCTTCTTATGTTTTAGGAGACATCCTTTTGGAGAGATGAATTTTATGCCTAAACAGTATTTTGGGATCTTGCATGTTAAATCTTGCTAGTATTTTATCAATGTAGTTGACTTGTGAAAGTCCCAAAAGTCTCTTTTCGCAGTCTATAAACAATTTGATCCCAAGAATGTAAGATGCTTCCACGAGGTCTTTTATTGAGAAATAATTCACCAACCATATTTTTCATTGATAATATCGCCTCGATGTCATTCCCTATAAGTAGAATGTAATCAATGTAAAGAACAATGAACATCACTAAAGTCCTACTAATTTTCTTGTATACATAAGGCTCATCCATGTTTTGTGAAAAACCAAACTCTTTGATTATTTTATAAAACAGATGTTCCAGCAACATGATGTTTGTTTGAGTCCATAAATGGACTTATTAAGCTTGAACACTTTTGACTCATTGCTTGGGGATTAGAAACCCTTAGGTTGTTCCATATAAATTTCTTTCTAGATATACCCATGACAAATGCGATTTTAACATCCATTTGTCATATCTTATGATCGTAATAAGCAACAATTGACAACAGAATTCTCATGGACTTCATTATAGCCACTAGTGAAAATGTTTCCTTATAGTTAATACCATGCTTATGAGTATAACCCTTTGCTACCAGTCTGACTTTAAAGGTCTCTACCTCTCTAGTGGGTCCTATTTTCCTTTTGAACACCCCTTTACAACTTATAGGCTTAATAATTTATGATTAATCAATTGGGGTCCAAACCTCATTGGAGTATATGAAATTCATCTCAAATTCTATTGTCACTTTCTAGTATGCTGCATCCTCGTCACATATAGCTTCCTAGTTTATATGGATCATCATCCAATCCTTTCGATTCCATTTGAAAAATCTCATTTATCAGTGAGAATCTCACTAGAAGTCTAATTACCCTTTTACTGCGTCAAGGCTCATGAGTTTTGAACTCTTTAGACTCACCAATAGGTTCGGTAATGTCCCTTTTATTGATTTTATCTGCTTGAGTTATGGGCTCAGTTGACTGATCTCCAAGAACAATCTTGCTTTTGCCTTAACTGAGACTATACTTTTCCTCAAGAAAGTACCGTTCTTGGTGATAATTACCTTTTTATCACATGGGTCATAAAAATAACACACAATGGTCATTTTTGGGTAACCCACAAATAAACATTTTACAATCCTTAATTCCAGCTTTCCCACATGAAACATTTTAACTTGAGCTGAATATCCCCATACTCTCAAATGATTATGACTTGATCTTCTTCCAGTACATAATTCATAAGGAGTTTGAGGAATAAACTTAATGGGTATCCTATTTAGGATATAAACAGTTACTTCCAAGGCAAAACTCTAAATGTATGCAAGTAATTTAAATATGCTCATATCGACTGAACCATATCAAATAAAGTTCGGTTTCTTCTTTCTATAACACCATTGTATTGTGGTGTAGCAAGGGGAGTCAACTAAGATATGATGCTTTTATCTCTAAGATGAGTTTGAAACTCTCCAGAGAGGTATTCTCCTCTTCCGTCAGACCTAAGTATCTTGATACTCCTTTCCAATTGGTTTTCCACTTCATTGTGAAATTCCTTCAACTTTTCAAAAAATTCAGACTTGTGTTTCATTCGGTACATATAACCATACCTGGAATAATCATCAGTGAATCTCAGCTGAGATAGAGTCACCAACTATAAGAGCAGTGTTGCTAGAGCTTCCATAGGTTGTTCTTAAACAACTTGCCACATTTTTTATATTCGTCTTCTACCCTTTTTGTCTCTCTTTTGTTGTTTTATAAACACTTAGGTTTTTAGGTTTTCCATTTTAGCTTAGAAGATACAAATCTACTAGCTAAGATGTTTCTTCTTGTGTAGAGCTGTGTGTCTTAGTGTTTCCCATTTTGATTAATACATCTTATTGTTATGGTGTTGAAGTGCTACTGTCAGGTATAGTAGTAATTATATCTTGTCTATTTTCATGTAGAAGTAGTTGTGTGTTAGTGTTACCCATTTCAAGGAATTGAGAAGGATGTCCAGTGCATCAGATGGAGGAGTAACCACTGCTTATCCACGTTTCTGTTGTGGTGTTTTGAAATGTCTTAAAACGCCCTACACTAAAGGCAATTTTGGGAGAAGTTTTTTGAGTTGCGTGAACTATGAGGTAAAGACATCATTCTTTTTTGAAATCATCCCCCATGGTGATGAGCACGATTGATAATAACAATATCGGATGCTTGTCTTATAAGTTAGAGAATCTTGTTACTTTTTCAGATGGTACGACCCACCCATGTGTGATATGAAAGGAGAGTGTTAGGACGGTTACGGACAATGCAAGAAAGGGTGAAGGCTAAGATGGCAAAATCATGTCCCAATGAAGACATGGAGAAAGAAAGTGTTTGTCACAGAGCGGAACTGGAAGACTTGGAGAAAGAATGTGCTCATCACTATGTGAAAGTTAAAGACATAGAGAAAGAACGTGCTCGTCAATCTGTTTGATGATGATTCCTACAACTGGAGACAATTCACCTGTCAATATATTCCACAGGTCTTGCATTGAAATCTCCTCCCCATCCCTAAGGGGTGTCCCTGAGAAGCAAAGGGCCGGTGGTGGCTTACACTACAAAATAGCAACAATCAAGTCCTAGGACAATGCCATCTGGTTGTTGCGTATTGTCAGTTGCATCTCATTTGTCCTACTAAACGCCACAATTGAGCAATAAAATTTTTGGACCTGGCCTTCAACAATGTCGCCCTACAAAGAGAGCTGATGCAACCACTACTAGTATTCAAACAATAGGAACATGGCGTGCTCCTTGTACAACAGCTCATCAAATTTTGACAGCATTATCACAAGCTCTTTCACCACAAGCCGCATCCGAATTTACATCTACCATGACTCGATGCTGATTTCAGGTGCCTGCTCCTAAGAGGATGAAGTCACTCCCCTCGTATTGCGATAACTATTAACCCCAGACATTTATATACTCTGAAATAATTAGAAAATATAAAATGTGTTAATAAATAAAATAATTAAAATTTGCAAGCTGTAATATACCGGCAATCTATCGGCAATAATGTCAATCGATCAGTCTAATTAACGTCTGCTCGGTTCAACTTGATGATCGATCAATCGATTGCAATTTATTTGTCATACGATCGATCCTCTCAAATGACGATGGATCGTTAGATACCGTCCAGTCATAATTATATATATGATTGATCGTATGGGTCAATATAACACAGTTAAAGTCGGCAATTAATCAGGTATTGGACGATTGATCACTTATAAAGTGAAATGCGCGTTTAACTGTGACAATCCATCGTCTCAATTGGCGACAGATCGGTTGGCTAGTGAAACAACACGTTTCAATATTAGATGTTGTTGTTCGATCAATGTTGATTGTGTAAAACAACACAACGTACTATTTCACAAACGATCGATCAATACATCAATAAAACTCATCGTAAAAGAACAGTGATTGATCAAGTATTAAACAATCAATCGCTTATAAAATTTAACCACAACATTTAACTCTATCGATCCATTGTCTCAATTGGCAACGGATCAGTTGTCTAGTAAAACGACACATTTCAATATTATATCAACGTTCGATAAACAATTTAAACCCATTGATCGAGGAAAATAGCAAAACGCATAGTTTGATGAGCGATCGATCAGCACACACAATCGATTGATCAGCATGACGATGATGGCCCCTGAACCAGAAATACTGAAACTCACATTTTTTTTCCCAAACTTCTTCTAAACACACCCAAAACACTCCTAACAATGTCAAATACCCATTAAAAATAAAATAAACCTAAACTATTGGTCCAAATGAGATTTGAATCAAATTTTAAAAAGTTAACAAAAGTACATTTAAAAGGCAGTAAAAACATAAATAAAAGACATACCTGACACATCGAGAAGACTATAAATGAGTCTAGATATGACAAATACAAAATTTTGAGCAAAATGCACGAGTGTTTGATAGCATTTTGGTGAAAATTTTGAGCGATTTGAGCAAAAATGGCATTCCGGTATTTTTGTTAATATTCCTTGACACGTTCGATTGGCTGTAATGACAATCAAACATCTACTATCACACAAGGCAAACTTCTATTCGTTGACTTTAATGATATACCAATCGATCGACATATATGTGATGATCAAACGTCGATTTGAAACTACATTAATTACGAAAACACAAGAACTGATCGTTTGCTTAAATTTGTCACCTAGACCAATTGATCACAACAATTATACCGATCAATCATATACTCTGGCAATTTACTCTCTGCCATGTGCCAATCATGCAGCTTTCTTCAACCGATCGGTCATGTCTTTCCACCGATGGATCGTTATTATTCGACCGATCGTTATGTTAGACCAATCGATCGATATAAGTGACAAATGTTTTGTCACCAGATCTAATTATTTTTTGTGATAAAAGTTTTCGTCAACAAAGATATTTATTTTCATTTTTTATTGGAGTGATCGATCGTATAATCCACCGATCGATCGGGCAAGCGATGAAACCTTTCGTCACAAAAAAACTTCTGATGTTCGTGACAAATGTTTTCTTCATGTTAGTATAAATTTCAATTAAAATAAGTAATAGTCGATCGTGTCATTGGACAATTGAACAACTTGACTAGAATTTTGTCACAAATAATTTTTTTTCAATAATTTTTAATTTATTAGTGACGAAACTTTTGTCAAAATAACTTCACTATTAGTGATGAAAAAAAATTGTCACCAATACTAGACTGTTAATGACGAAAATCATTTTGTTATTGAGAATTTTATCACTAAAAGTTAAATTTCTAGTAGTGAGATGAATTGAATAAGACCAACAGATTTGTCTATATTTAAGAGTTATACATGCACTATACTATGTAGTTTACTCAAGAGTATGTAATAAATTGTCCACCTTTTTAATTCTTTTTTTCCTAAGTGATAACCTTTTGATTTAGAATAAATACATTTTGTACCTTCTAACTATAGGGTCCTATACTTTGCACCTCAAACTACGATTTTTGTCATATTTCATCCGTCAATTCTTGATTTTAGTTACTTTGCACACTCTATTAAAATTTTTCTTTACCTTTGAAGAATATTACATTTTTGGTACAGGAAATTCAAATCCCAAGCTTTGTACGAGTTTTTGAATGATAATAGAAGTTTAGGTCAACCAAAAAATCTGCTCAAACTTTTAAAGGTTTGTGATCTAATCAAATGAAGTGTACATACCTTTCGGTTCCTCATATTCTTGTGAGTTACATGCACCGAAATTTTTCTTTAATTGTAATTTTTGGTCCAAATGTCCCTGTTTGTGAAAACAAAAATTAATAAGTTCAGCCCTGTACAAACCTTTCTTCTTTTATAATACCTATTTTTAGGGGTAGCGGAAATCCGGTTCAGACCATAATGCACTCGGACCACCAGACGTGGGGTCGGCCCACTTATAGTACGGTCTCGGATCCGTGCCAATATGGCGGTCCGGACCCGGTGAACAACTGGAAAGACCGAATCCGGTTTTTTTATTGTACTTAAAATTAAGGACCGGACCAACCACTTATAAGCGGTCCGGTCCGATCCATACCGGTCCGGACCGACCACTTAAGTGGTCTGGACCAGTTTCTTTTTTTTTCTTAAGCTTTTTATTTTTATTTGTTTCATTTTTAGCTTACATCTTTAAGATAAAAAATTAGTTGCAAATGTCTTAAAAAAACTTAAGTACCATAAGTCAAAATAAAAAAATTATAAAAGTGTAAAAAAGTGTTATGTTTGTATTAAAAATATATATATTTATTAATTATATTAAGAAATCCGGTCCGGTCCGGACCGGATCCCAAAAGGCATAGACTGGACCGAATTTGGACCACTAAGACCACAAATCCGGTTCGTTCCGGTCCGGTTTTGTGGTCTGATCCGGTTTGCGGTCCTGTTTTGTGCAGCCCTAATTATTTTACATGGGGTACGGTAATGAAAATGAATGAAATTAGCTAGCTAGTATGAGGTGTAAAGTCATTGATAAGATAAATCAAGGAAAATCTTCAAGAATTTGGGGTTAGGGTAACTATTCAATTGAAGATTTCAGGCAAGTCAACAAAAATATTCATGTGTCAACACAAGTCATCATAGGTGGTATGAGTGTGGGTTTCCAGCCATAGGTTATAGATGAATTTCATTGTTGAAGTTAAGTTTAGGCATAATTTTTCTATTGGTTCTTGTGGTATTTCGAAATTTCAAATTGGTTCTCAACATATTATTCATTCTAAAGTAATCCTAGTGGAATATTGCTACGTCAATAGAATAATTTCCATCAACTAGCGTGATGACAAAGTCTTACTTGGCTAAGGACTACATGTCGTAATCAATGCTAGATCTTCACATGTCTATTTCTAGTGATAAAAAATTAACTGAAAATTGGACACTTGGAGATTTGATATTGGTTATGACGTGTTCCTATTAGTTACGTAGGACTTTCTCTTTGAGATGTGGTGCTAATTGTGAGGAAGAACTATATTTGATTAGTAATATTTTATACAAACTATTTAGGGACTATTTGGAATTTCGAAATAATATAAGGATCAATGGAATAATTAAGCCTTAAATTTAAGCTATAACATGAATTTTTCGTCACAAGAAACTAATAGATCTCTTGCCTTTAGTTACGAAAATCGCACGTGCCCGCTAAAAGTTGTCAAAACTGGAAAATGCTACTGCTCAACGATATAACTTTTGAAAAGAAAAAAAAATTGAAGAATAATGCCATTTAAAAGAAGCCAAGTACTGCTCTCCAACGAGATATATGGGTTATATGTAAGAGCTTAAACGACGACGTGTGTACTCGCTTGAGCTCCCGGTGGGAGTATTTTCGACAAACTAAACAATGATCTCCTAATCAAATATAATTTTGTGGACAGGATCTCTAAGAGCGTCTGAACACAAAACATCGTACACCTGCCGCTTCCCGTCTGTATTTGACTATTCTCCGCTAGGAAACGTCACTGCCGACCTCAGTTTCTGCCGGTGGAAAATTCGATCTTAGACTTCCCGGCGGCCCCTTACCATATTAAATATTGAAAGTTCGTAATTAATTAAGACTGCGAGCGGAGTCGCGGCAAAATATGGCTGGAGGAAAATGTGAAAGCCAAAGAAGTAGATATCTCCAGGACCATGAGTATTAAAGACGACGAAACTGCACGAGAATATTTATTTTCCCGTGTGGACTTTCCATCTTTTACGACCAGTTACGCCCGCACCTCAATCACAGCAAGGACTTTTTTTTTTGGGGGTAAGTACAGCAAGGACTTTGCTCCAAGTATATATTCATTTTTTGGTCAACTTCTTCGAAACGTACGACTCTGGCAAAACTTCTCTTTCTTAACCAAGCATTCTTCGAGAAGACACACTGGTCGTTCTTTCCGGCACCATTCTTTATCCAGAAGGAATTGAATTATATTATTAAAACAACTTTTTCCTCATCATGATCAGGGCCGGCTCAAATCAAATGGTGGCCTAAGGCAGTCTAAATTATTAGGTTTTTTATATATATTTTAATATAAAATATTTAAAATGATTTGAAAATTATTAAATTTAACATAAAATATTCAAAGGCCCCATTAATTATTTTTTATGGCCCCTCATATGTGACATCAAGACCCCATGACTAGCACAATTTAAAAGTCTATAAGGCATTTTTTCCCTTTAAGCAAATTTTAAAAATATCGAAAAAAGAATTAGGAGGTCTCAAAAAAACATCACTTATAAAAAGACCGTCTCTCCCGATAAAAAAATATAAAAATATTGCATCTTGCCATTACTTTTTTGTTTTCTTAGGTCAATTGTCTTTTATTTATTGGGTTCTAAAAAAATAAAAATAAAATAAAATAAAATAAAATTACTCTTTATAATGCCTTGCTTAGGGTGAGGCCTTAGACAATTGCCTAAGTTGCCTTACCCTTGAACTGGGCCTGATCATGATGACCCACTTAAATTTACCAAATGAATGTGTTTCGTTTCCAAAGGAAGAGCTAATAATGAAATTGACTACCACACCAACTTATAACGGGTAAATTTTTTTTTCTCTAATTTGTTATTCATATTGAAATATCTAAATATAATATTATATGATATAAGATTTATACTGTGGGATAATTAATATGAGTAGTATAGAGTTTGCACATATTTATCTCTTTCAAAATTTAATAGTCTAACTCCGTATTAAATCAAAGAAAATCATGATCAATATACAAGTGTTAATCTTGCTTTTCAAAGATATGGAAAAAGGTCCACTAACAATCTTCGGTCCAAAAAATTAACAGAGCAACAAACAATATCAACTGGGATTATACTACCGTGTAATTTTGCCACGTAGGATGCACTACATCATGTATATTTGTAAAATGTACTGCCACCTTAACCAAAAAGGTTTATCATTTCTTTTGAAGTTATCACATCCACTGCTAAAAGATGACACTTTAAGGTGGTGTTTGAGTGTTAAAATTTTAAAGAGGTTAAAATTTTAGGATATTAGAATTAGTGAAAAAGTGAAGAGAGAGATTATTTGAATGAATTTTTTATATTTATTATAGTGAAAAATAATGATTTGATGGAGGAGAGAGAGATTATATTGTAATTATTTTTATTATGTTAAAATTTTGAAGGCTAAAATTTTAGTAAAGAAATGCAGCCTAAGTGATCCCCACTAATGAGAAAAATAACAGAACAAAATCAAACCCAACAGACAACAGAGCCTCCTGTAATTTTAGAGAGCCTCTGACTTTTCTTTAGAATACTTCAAACATAACTTTGATTGCCCCCTATTTCCCCCTAACCTCTCCAGCCGCAGGAAGAGCTCCGACTCCTCTCGTCCCTCTTTCCTTCCATTCTGGTCTCTCTTGGCCAGATCTTGTAAAAAAAATCTCACTTTTCTGAACCTTTTGTTCATCTCATGCACTCGACACTTTCTCATTGGTCGAGATCGCCTCTCCTCCCATCGAGATCTCAACTCTATTTCTTTGAGAGCTACTGTGTGCTCCATTTTAACTGGTCATTTCAACTCTCTGCCCTTTTTGGGATGAGGCTTCTATGCCTTCAATGGGTTTTAGCCCCTTTACTCATTGGGTCACTGCCTTCTGAGAGGGTCAGGCTCCCCTTTCCTTGAGCATGACTGAAGATTTTGATCCTCCTCAAATCAATGACACGAGCTTGTTATGACCAAAAGAAAAAGGAAAAAAGAGTTATATATTTATTTGGTCCCTAGATTTTAATCCATTTTAATAAATTAGTCATTGGATTTTCAAATTGATTTTAAAAGTCATTGAGTTTTCAATTTTTATCAAATAAGTCATTTCTTAAACTTTTATCAATAAAGTTAACTATTCATAATCCACATGTCAACCAAAACTAAAATCAAATTATGTGACTTGTAATTTTTTACTTTTTTTTTCATGATTTTTTTTTTCTAATTTTGTGTTTTTAAATAATAAAAAAAGGAAATTATTTAAAATATTTTAAAAAATAAAATATTAAAAAAAAATTTTAAAAATGGGGTAAACTCATAGTTAGCCCTTTATGTTTGGACAAAAATCAAGTTGTTACCCTTTTTTTTTCAACGCTGAGCGTTTCAAAACCTATCAATCTTTGCCTCCCGTTTAAATCAGGCGTTAAGTCCGACATAAAATCGTGCAAAATGACCGAAATGCCCCTCCAAGACTACCCTTATTTTTCAATCCAACAATTTGAGACTCATAATTTTCAAAACCTATCAATCTTTGCCCTCCGTTTAAATCAGGCGTTAAGTCCGACAGAAAATTGTGCAAAATGACCGAAATACCCCTCCAAGGCTAGATTTTAAAAAATAAATAAAAATAATATAAATTTAAGAAATAAATTAAAAATAAATAGATTATTGAAATAGAGTTTCAATAGTTTTATTTAAAAATATTTTTTTAAAAAAAAAATATCATTTTTTTATTTTTTTATGAATTTTTTAGTAATTTTATTTTGAAGGGGCATTTTGGTCATTTTTCATACTTTTCCGTTTGATTTAACGTCTAATTTAGACTGGGGGCGAAGATTGATAGGTTTTGAAAGTTATGGGTCTCAAATTGTTGGATTGAAAAATAAGGGTAGTAACTTGATTTTTGTCTAAACATAAAGAGCTAATTATGAGTTTACCCCTTAAAAAATTTTAAGTCACATTATTTTAGTTTTTGAGAATCATTTTGAGAATGAAATTTTAAAAGAACTTATTTGACAAAAATTATAAACTCAGGAAGCTTTATGATTAAGTTAAAAACCGAAGAACTATTTATTAAAAATAGTCAAAACCCAAGATGAAATGAGTACTTAAACAAAAATAAAAAACAAAAAACAACAAAATGAGAGGAAAAAAATTAAAGAAAGAAAAATAAATTAGTGGGTCTCTCGCCACCCATGAAACCGCCCCCGTCATCCACCTGCGCCCAGATGGATCGTGTTGTCATCCACCTTAGGTTTTTGGATTGTACACTCAAAAGGGAAAGTTTTTTGATACTCTGAAAAATGGGGTACCCATATCTCTGAAACACAAGGGACTTCTTTGAATGAAAAGACGACCAAACATGAGGAGTTTTCTGTATTAACCTTTCATTTTTAATAAGTATAGTCCTCATGTCATTCTTAATACATTGATTTTCATGTGCAGGAGCTAATTAACAATATATATATATATTTTTTAAATATTACAGGAAACAACCAGTATCGCAACCTTTCTTGGTCGTAACTATAATAACACTACTGCTGCATAATGTTTGGCTTGTCCTTTTGTCTTTGTGTTTTGTTTTTTGTTTTTTTTCTTTATTTGTAGCCACTTATCTTAAAAAATGACAGGAACAAGAAGTACTAATAAAACAAACAAAGTACCTAGAGGAGGAAGGTGTTTACTTTTGAGTAGATTCCAGTGGCGTCTGTTTTTGGACTTTTGTTTATGGCTTTTAGACTTTAGCCGTCCCGGCTTTTCAGCCTTTCCTTTATAAGCGGCACGCTGTTCGTCAACTAACTGTTTGTCAATTGTCTGTTAGCTTCATGTGCTAAAATTATGGGCTTCACTGTCTTGCGCTTTCTTTTCTATCTTCGTCTTTCTCATATTCTACAAAAAGTTTGTTATAGTCAAATGATAAACCCATATCAATTATCAACGGCTAATTTCGGCAAAGTTGTTAGGATTTTTATCTTTAGAATTGGTCCAAATCTTCCATTAAGAAGTTGACATCTGTACTCCTAATAACCTATCCGCTGCAAGGAAGAAAGACAAATGTTACTCCTAATGGACAGTGCAGTAATGATCAGATCTTTGTGATAAAATTAGAATAAGTGGGGTTTGGGATTTTTAAAATTTTGATGTATAGAAATTAGTAAAAAAGTGAATAGAAATGATTTGAATGAATTTTATATTTTTATGGAGAAAATATACTTTCTATTCATTTTATATCATAAATTACTATATTTGAGACATAGTAGTTTATATTTTTAAAGGGTACAATGTCTTAAATATAGTAGTTTATGATGAAAAATGTAAAATTTACAGCGATAGTTTTTCGGTGAAAAATATATTTTCTCATATTTTTATTTTAATAAATAAAGATAATTTGATGGGAGAAAAAAATTATTTTACTAGGCCAAACATTGGTCCTAGTTTTTACATGTCAAAATTTTGAAAATTAAAAAATTTTAATTTATTGGAATTTATAAAAAAAATAGGGAGAGAAATGATTTAAGTAAATTTTTTTTATGTTTATTGTGATAAAAATAGATGATTTGATAAAAAAAATACTTTATAAATATTTTATTAAAAAAAAGGGACTAAAATGGTGTTGCAGGTCCCTAATAAACCCATTCATACGAGATGTTAGGGCTTGTTGATGGTTGTCAAAGAAAATATTTTGTAAAGCTATTTGTAAACAGTTCAAAGTCGATAGCCTCCCCCCAAGGATTATGGACCGTACAAATCAACCCACCGTTCCACCGGGAAAGAGATGCCAATGCCCAATAGTCGATGGCATCCCATCTCCAACTGCAAAATTTTTATACAGGCGGCGCGGCGTAATGCACAAGTCCCACTGCACGTGTCGCCACCCACCTTTGACTTTGGTTCTCCCTCTCTTTACTCTTCAGCGTTGTTAGTTGTCCCCATTCCACGTATTAAGATCATTAACTCCCTAAACCTGACCGGCTTTAGCCCGTCGTCTCCACCTAAAAGCTTTCGGGGTCACCACCCTTTTCCCACTAAAGATTCACGATAGCTCTCAAAGCCCACTTTCTCCCCCTCTCCACTTTCTCTCTTCCCCCAACTGCTTTTGCTGCTCCAAGCAAGAATCTCTCCCTCTGCAAGAAAACTATGGGGAGTGAAAGAGAAGCAGCTTTCTTTCTTTCTTTCTGACCCACAAGCGTGTTGAAGTCAGAGCCACTTCCTTTGCCTACTCCATTTCTCGGCCTGACAGGTGTTCTTTTCCTTTTTCTTTGTTCTCTCTTTATCATATTCACAAGGATGAAAACCAATCTTTTTTTCATCCATTTTCTATCTGTCTTTGTCTTGCTCGTATTTGCTGCTTAATTTCTTCCTCAACCCAAATGGCCCAAATCATCAGTCTGATTCCAGATATCTTGATACTTGAAAAGGTTGATTCTTTCAGTTGATTGTACAGTCTCTGTCCTGTGGGTGTGCTCTTTTCAAATATGGGTGTCAGACATTTCTGGTTGATGATCATTGTTCTTTGCTTCTGCTTCCAATCTCGGCTTCTGAATTCCCAGAATCTGACATGTCATCCGGATGACCTGAGGGCATTGGAGGGTTTCTTGAATGGTTTGGAGTCAGTAATTGAGGGTTGGGGCACCAATACGTCTTCTGATTGCTGTACATGGCCAGGCATCACTTGCAACTCTTCCTTCTCCCGCGGTTTGAGAGATTCCGTGAATTACTCTAGAGTTATCAAGTTGGAGCTTGACAAGAGAAAACTAAAGGGTGTACTCTCTGAGTCATTGGGCAACTTGGGACAGCTTAGAACCCTCAATCTCTCCCACAATTTCCTCCGAGGCTCGCTTCCTCCGTCACTATTCCATTTGCCAAATTTAGAAGTCATGGACGTAAGTTCTAATGAGTTCTCCGGTGACATTCCGTCAACCATTGATTTACCTTCAATCCAGTCCATTGACATATCTCAGAACTTCTTAGAGGGTTCTATTCCCAGCGGCGTCTGCGGTAATTCTACGCAAATTCTGGTTCTTAATCTAGCTGAAAACTATTTCTCTGGTAATATTCCACCAGGATTTGGGAATTGTAGCTCCTTGGAGCATCTTTTTCTCGGCATGAATTACCTCACTGGTGGGTTGTCTGAAGATATATTTCGGCTACGGGGGTTGGCGCGGTTAAATCTTCAAGACAACAACCTTTCCGGACAGCTGAAGAGTGGAATTGGTAACCTTACTAACCTTGTTCGTTTGGATATATCGTCTAATGGGTTTTCTGGAAGGATTCCGGATGTTTTTTATGGACTGGCAAAGTTACAGGATTTTGTAGCCCATTCAAACAATTTCATTGGTCAGATACCATTTTCCTTATCCAATTCACCCACCATAACTTCGCTTAATTTGAGGAACAATTCTTTGGAGGGTCGAATTGTTCTTAATTGTTCAGCAATGGCTAGTCTGGCCTCTCTTGATTTAGCTTCTAACCGGTTTTATGGATCTGTGCCTGCTAATCTTCCCTCTTGTCCACATTTGAGAAACTTAAATCTTGCCCGTAACAACTTCAGCGGCCAAATCCCAGAAAGCTTCAAGACTTTTCACAACCTCTCTTATCTCTCACTCTCAAATTCCAGCGTCTCTAATCTGTCGTCCGCCCTCAAAATCTTACAGGAATGCCGGAACCTAAGCACTTTGGTCCTTACACTGAACTTCCATAATGAGGAATTGCCGACTGATACTACTCTTCATTTTGAAAACCTTAAAGTTCTCATTATTGCAAATTGTGGACTCACTGGTTCAATACCACAATGGTTGAGCAGTTGTACCAAATTGCAGTTATTGGATTTGTCATGGAACCGATTGGGCAGCACTATACCAGTGTGGTTTGGCAACTTTCATTCTCTCTTTTACTTGGACCTATCAAACAATTCCATTGCTGGGGAGATTCCGAAAAGCATAACTGGATTAGAGGGTCTTATCTATGGGAATATCTCGTTGAAGGAAACTTCCCCGGATTTCCCTCTTTTCTTGAAAAGGAATGTGAGTGCAAGGGGGTTGCAGTACAATCAAGTTTCGAGCCTTCCACCAACATTGGATCTAAGTCACAACAATCTTAGTGGACCAATATGGCCGGAGTTCGGGAGTCTGAAAAAACTCCATATTTTGGACTTGAAATTGAACAATTTATCAGGGCAAATTCCAAGCAATCTGTCGGGCATGTCAAGCTTAGAGACTCTGGATTTGTCTCACAACAATCTTACTGGGATAATACCACCTTCATTATCAAAACTCAGCTTTTTGTCCAAGTTTAGTGTCGCATACAATCATCTATATGGAGAGATTCCTTCAGGAGGTCAGCTTCTAACATTCCCAAATTCAAGCTTTGAAGGTAATAACTTTTGTGGCTCCTCTTGTCATCCACCAAGCGACCAAGTTCCTCTTGGATCACCCAACAAATCAAGAAGAAACAGAGGACCTATCATTGGAATGGCTATTGGGATTGTTTTTGGAACAGCTTTTCTTCTTGCTCTCATGTTCTTGATTTTGTTGCGGGCGTATACCCGAAGAGGGATTGATCCTGAGAAAGAGGAGGCTATCACCAATGATAAAGATTTGGAAGACCTTGGGTCAAGATTAGTGGTTCTGTTTGGAAACATGGAGAACAATAAAGAGTTGTCCCTTGACGACCTTTTAACATCTACCAACAGTTTTGACCAAGCTAATATTGTTGGCTGTGGGGGTTTCGGTTTAGTTTACAAAGCGACCCTCCCTGACGGTCGGAAAGTTGCAATCAAACGTCTATCTGGTGACTGTGGCCAGATGGAAAGAGAATTCCGTGCTGAAGTGGAAGCCCTCTCAAGAGCTCAGCATCCAAATCTTGTCCATCTTCAAGGGTATTGCTCGTACAATAGTAACAGGCTCTTGATATACTCTTACATGGAAAATGGTAGCTTGGATTATTGGTTACATGAGAAACTGGACGGCCCATCCTCCCTTGATTGGGATACAAGGCTCCAAATTGCTCAAGGGGCAGCAAGAGGGCTCGCTTATTTACACCAATCATGCGAGCCTCATATCCTTCACAGAGATATAAAGTCAAGTAACATTCTTCTCGATGAAAATTTTGAAGCCCACCTAGCTGATTTCGGTCTTGCAAGGCTTATACTCCCCTATGATACTCATGTCACAACTGATCTGGTAGGGACACTGGGCTACATTCCTCCTGAATATGGCCAAGCCTCCGTTGCAACTTACAAAGGAGATGTGTATAGTTTTGGGGTGGTTCTGTTGGAACTTCTAACTGGGAAAAGGCCTATGGACATGTGCAAGCCGAAAGGATCCCGGGACTTGATTTCTTGGGTATTTCAGATGAAGAATGAGAATCGAACAAGTGAGGTGTTTGATCCATTCATATATGACAAGCAGCACGACCAAGAAATGTTGCGGGTCCTTGAGATTGCCTGCCTTTGCTTAAATGAATGCCCTAAGGTGAGGCCCTCAACTGAGCAGCTAGTTTCTTGGCTTGACAGCATCGACATCAACATCGAAATTCTGGTTTGATAGCTCGAGATATACTTCTGTACCCTGTATTACAAGTTCCATTGCCACCCCTGCAAACTGTTTGTTTTTTGTATTCAAAACAGGTGATCTTTGTACATATTTAGCCACACGTTTGATTTCTCAAGAGAGAGGTATGTAACTAAATGCAACAAAAACATTGGAAGCCTCAAGATCGACATAGGTCTTGCTTCCATTTGAAGGGAAAATATTGCCTCTCAAACATGAATACATAAGATTTTCTGAAGTCTGTCTCCTCGGAGTAGTTCAGATCATATGTCTGCTGTAATGTGGATGGGGGTCCTGTTTTTGGAACTATCTCAATAACTGTGATTGGCCAAGGTCATTTCATTTGTTTGTCTGCAGATGGAAGTCGCATAAGGAAGGAAAAATTGCAAACTATGATTTGAAAAACAAAAATAGTCCCCAGAGACGTTGAATGATGAATGCTTGTATTGTTAGATGATTGAATTGATCAGATTAAGGAGGGGTCCAAACTCGGGTTTATGAAAAATGCGGTTTGTTTAAGCTTGGTTTTGTTTTTCTATATTAGTCAATTTGAGCTCGAACTCAAATTATGCCGTCTTAATCCTCCTCGATTAAGATTCGGAGCAGAGATAATTAGCATAGAGCCAATGATAGAGGAGGGAGCACGAAGTAGAGTTAAACAAATTAGAGTTGGTAGGTTTTGTTCTGTTCATTCGTTTTACTTTGAAACCCTTGAACAAGCTCATAATTGCACGTCCTATTCAAGTTTGCTTTACCAAGTTTGTTGTCAACCATGTGGAATACTCAGCTAAAGAAAAAGCGGAATGCAACAAACTTCTAACCGAGACAGGGTGGTACCGCGGACTAAGATGTATTGTCTGCGTTTTGAACCATTCTGATATTTGACTACGACAGCCTTTTTTTGCGCAACTATCTGACTTGTTTTATTTTTCAAACGAAAAAGAAAAATCTATCTTGAATTGATCCTCTTGCAAGTGTCTGACATGACATCGTTTGCTAAAGAAATTTATATACAAAATCATCGCCTGTTTTAAAACCCTAAGTTGTTGAGATGTAAATGTCGTTATTTAATAAAATATATTCTCTAACAATTATTATAATAATTCTTAAATAATAAGCTAATTTGTTTAGAAGTAGATATTTTGACTAGAATTAGGAGATGATGGAGATCTCAGATGCTATTACAGTCTGGTATTTTTTTTTCTTTTCTATACAAACAAAAAATTCAGAATACCAAGAAAGTTCTGCGAATTTATTTTTATGTCACATGTTATATTTCAACTCATCCTCCGCTGACAATTGATTTCTGCTTGTGGTTGGTAGGATTGGTAACTGAAAACCAATTTTGAGCCCCAAGTGAATTAAAAAAAAATTTCCAAACTTGAGTTGCAAACAATATTCCAAAGCTGAGGACATGATCCCGATCTTTAACATGGCCTTCTACATAGCGATTACATTTAGAAGCCATCAGAATACCAAGATGATTAATGGAGCATCAACAAGTAAACAATCATAATTGATCTTCACATAACTAATGACATCTTGTTAAGAAGAAACTTATGCCACATCCAACGAGACCAATGAACCTCAGAAATTTTGGTATGAATTAGATGCCAAGCACTCCGAGTCATGAACATACCTATAGGGTCCTCTTTCCAAATGAGAGTGTCTGAACAATTTCATAGTTGAGTACACGATAACATTATTGTACTTTATTGGATAGAACAGGCTAGTGAGAGGCATTTATTATGAGCTTTAAAACTCCAATTATTGTAAAGGTTCTCATTTAGTACCTTTAAATCATGAGATTTGTGAGTGATGGAAAAAAACACTTGTAAATAAACGTGAGGTTAGGAGAACTTTGGTGAGGATATATAGACTTGGTTGAAAGGACGTCGTGAGCGTGAGCATTGAGAAAAACACTTGTGTTGTGAATGTTTGACTCGAAAAAATACATGTAAAAGTTCTCTAACACTTGGAAGTTAAAGTATACACTATTTAAAAAATAATAGAAAAAACACAAAAGAAGATCCTTGAGAGTTAACAAAGACTTGGATGGAGTCGATCCAACTACCTAAAATTTCTGTGTCTTATTATGCCATATCGAGATTTTCTTTAATATCAAGATTGAAAAGTAAATCTATAAACAGTAATAGTTTGTTTTAATTCAAAGGAGAATAAACTTAAAAATTTCGCAGGGATCCGTTTGTTTTTGGTAAACGAATCCAACATGAGTGGACCACGCAACAATTGTGGATTCACTGGATACCCTGCTCATTCGATTCAATACATAAAAGAAAGGATCTTACAAAAAAAAAAAACCCCATTGTACCCATCTATCTACATCCACTTTCATTACTTTCAACAGGAAAATAGATGCCCGACTCTTTGGCATGCTGCCATTAGACCGTCCATGAGAGTACTCCACTTATCAGACTAGCAAAAATAGCTTCGAATTGGCATTTGTGTCGCAATATAGTCGTCACCATGTGTAACAACAGACAACGCATGTCGTGGAGGTCTATTCAGTTGGCGAAAGCTCCATCAATATAACACCAAATCTTCCACGGCCACCACCACCCACACATATCCAGCCTTCTCTCCCACATCAAATGTACTTAATCTTCTTCTTCTGGGCCTTTCCCTGTAGTGTCTCCAGAAACTTCCTTTACTGGCAACAAGCTGCATGTACTTGATCATCTCCTAAAAGTGGTGGCAGTGGTTCGGTGGATGCATATTGGATGCTCATAGTGGTCTTATTCTAAGGCTAATCCAGGGCTTGCCTGGCTTCTAGTGTCGCGAATCTGATCACGAGAAAAGATACACATCAATCTCTCTGATCTCAATGTCTAACTCAGTTATTTTAAACCACAATGGATTCACATATGTTAAACTACAGTGGTAGTGTGCACATAAATGTGTATATATATGTATATTCGGCTGCTCGGATAACTAAGATCAGGATTCTATATATAAGGTAGAGATGATCTTCCATGATCAACACCCAGTATACCAGGTCTTTCTCTTTCTGCAGACCACTAGCATCCTTTATATCCAACCTCTCTTAGTAAAAATAAAAAATTAAGGTTAGAATAAGACCACTCAAGATTAGTGCTAACATAGATAAGTGTATTTATTCTGAAAGAGAGATAGTGTTCCTAAAAAATATAGATGAGTCTATAGGATCTGATCAGCTCAATCTACAGAAATTTCTGCAGAATAGATCATTACATGACTAAATCGCTATATAAAATTCCATAACATGAATGTGTGGTCCGCGAAAAACAATATATTCATATTAAAAACAAAAGAAGCTTAATGCTCTCGATGCTCTGTGGAAGTGCGAATCCAGCTATATTCAAATAGGAAAGATCACACTTAAGGGCTATATGGAAGGGTCCAAATCAAAACGTCTGACAAAGCTGATTTAGGCAAGTTCCTCGATAAAGCTGATTGATAATATTCTCCAAATTCGAGCATTCTCTACTCACAGTAAATCCATGATAGTCTCCTTCAGAGTCTGACAGTGACAGAAATAATTAAGGTTTGAAGGTTGATCACTTGGAGTTGCCTACTCTTGATGTCACATCAAAAGACAATATCCTGGCTTCAAGTTCACAAGATTATCATCTTCGTTTTCAAGCACCCCACTTCTTCAACTAATACTGTCTACGTTTGACTTTCTATTCCAAGAAAAAAAAATATATTAACATATGGAATACCGGGCATTGGATTCCACGTCATCTTCCATGTTTCCCAAGGCGTGTAGCTGGTGGACAACTCCCAGAAATGAACACTGTACGTCTGATAGATTATTAGTGTCCAAATAAACACTTGTGGTTCAAGATTCCAAGTGGTTCCACTCATCATCTGAGAGAGACCAACTGAGAATATTTCTATTTTTTTCCCCTTATTACATACCCAGTCAGGATTCAGGCAACGAGGAAGGGCATTCGTTTCTCTTTTGCAGTCCCCACTACAAAACGCCCTATCCCAGGTTAAAAGCGTACACCAACAGATTGCCAAAATCATGAGCATATAGTGTTGAACTTTTGGTCTTCATATGCAATAGGGACACATGTAAATTTAATGATGTTGTTGGTTTTGTCTAAGAGGTGGTGTCAATTGCAGCTCTCAAATCATCCAATTCCTGAAACTTATTTGAGAGTGTCTGCTGCAATGCTTTTCGGATAACTATAGATCATGGATTCTATTATAAGGTAGAGATGAATGAAACCCAATACCAGGTCTTTCCTTTCTGCAGAGATCAGTCTTAATTTAGTCCAATATCTCAAACTTCTATATTATTGCCTTCAATCCTTCTCATTTTCCTTCGTCCTTGAACGGCTCTATTTTCCCTTTCCCTCGTTCCTTTTTTCTGGGAGCTTGATCCCTCGTTATTTCTGTTTACTTGGGTGTTACGAGTTGCATTGGATTGATGTTTGCCTTTATTGTACGTCTTCTTCAAGATTCCGTCTGAGCAGTTTATTTGCAGGCCGTCAGATTTCATGAGCCTTTTGGTCTTCATATGCAATAGGGACACGTCTGGCGTGCAGGCTTATTTGAGAGTGTCTGCTGCAATGTCTTTTCTATCCCTTCGATGGCTTGCAATGTGGGAACCTTTCTCAGTTGTTGGATTGCACTTTTATAGAATCCCTCGTTAGATCGTGGGATGTTTACCTTACTTGAGGAATTCGAGATCGTGGGATGTATGCGTTCGTGAGATACTTCATAGCCGACGTGCTTTATGGGCTAGAGATCCACTTCTTTTAGGCTCGGGCCAATGTGGGCCTTTTGTTGTTGGGTTGCACATGATTAACTCATCTGACCCAACTTGTTGAGTCGGTCAATTCAGTTTCGGTATCATCAGATTTCCTCCATTCTCGGGCGGAGACGATTTTGTAGGATCAGATCAAAAACGTTTTCTTATATATATATATATATATATATATATATATCAAAGCTAGGATTGACGAAGTGAATTTAATTACTGAATGATCATACATTAGTCTAGGGAGGAATCGTACACTCGATTTCTTCTCCCTTGAAACCTAAGCACAAATCACAATAAGTAAATTCCTTATTCATATAACACGTCGCATAAATGATTCTTGTAGAGGGTCCCCAATTCTTCAAATGATGCAGGACGGTCTTCTTTAGGGATGTAGCAAGTCTCGTCCTTTGGACATTCCATTCTTTCTCCCAATCTCTATTGATGCACTTCGGTTTTCCCCATCTAGCTACGGTCTAGTCTCCAATAGCAAAACACACATTCCATTTTGTCTGTAGTCAGTAGTTTCTTTAATTCGGTCATCAGAGTTACAGCTGTTCTTCTTGCTTCTCCTCCTTGATGATGGTAGGCCAACATGATAAGATATTTGGCTTTTGTGTTACCTCTTTTTGCCGACATATGGAGTTCTTTTAGTCCTTCCTTGATAGTTTCCTTCTAGCACATCTGCGTACTTCCTCTGACTAAGAGTTCATGTGGATTTTGGCATTCATAGCAACGGTTGCTTAGAGCTAGCATGCTTCTATTGGTGGATATGGAGGCTATACATTTTCGATCTTCAGTCTCCGATATATTGCAGGTGCATGCGTTACTTTGTTGAATCTTTTTGATATTGTGTAGAGTGTCTGCCATTCTTTCACATCGTCATGTATCACCTAACTTATCACTTAGGCCCATAGGTAGGGATTGGTTAGGGTTTCGTCTGTGTGGCTGCATTTTTTGTTTTGGTTTTGGTTGCCCCATTTTCTGAGAGAGTCATCCTTTTATTGACCGATACGATTGTTCCTTTTTTGAAAGATATTTGGAAATCGTGGGAGTTCATGGGTACTTGTAGCACATCATTTCTCCTTTTCTTGATGGTACATTCCATTTAATCTGGCAACCATTGACACTTGTCGTTTTTGCTTCCTCTTAGGTGTGGGTGATGCCTGCCTTGTTAGTTTTGTGTTGGTAGTTACCAAACCTCGTCTCTGCCTCTACTAGCAGCGATGCACTGCTCCTATCTTGTCGGCTTATTTTTGACGATTACCCTTCTGGTTGGGTTTTAACCAAAGGACTTGGCTTTGGACGGCATATTTCATTTTGAACCAGATACCTCGTAAAAAAGATTTATTTCAACAAAAAAGGTTAACTTTATTATTAATGAAAATGAAGTACAATATTTAGACCGCGTCATTGCCTCATCATGTGATTGTGAAGATATTGCAACACTCTATTCACATAACATATTTTACAGAGGTTTCTCCTTTGGCTCCTTCCTCGATAAGACATGAAAGGTAGGTTGTAACCATCTGGACATGGGATATAATTTTCTACGTGGAAAATTATTCCCTTGTGCCCGATGTGGACTGTAAGCCAGCCTTTGATCTTCCTGGTGAGTATTCTCATCTTTTGCCTCCCAAGCCTCATTCTCAATTCCCAGAGTATATCCTGTGCTTGGTGGCGGCTTTCTCCTCCTTAGGACTGATAAATGATAGCCAGGAAGTATAGGGCTAATTTATAGCCCTCCCATGCTGCTTCCCTCAGCCTTTGAATTAATCTGGGGTGGCCTCTTCTTAGTGCAATTGTCGAGTTGTTTCTATGAAGACCTCATAAAGGTTTCGAACTTCTCTACACTTCATTCTTAGTTGATACCATGTGTAGGTTAGCATCCATGGATGCAAATAATCTTTGAGGTTCATCCTCCTATAAGACAACTGCCTGGTAGAAGTCGTAGGACGCTAGTGTGAATTGCTTTCAGTCATCGAGGCTGCTTTTCACAATGTAACTAGCGATGACCACTAGTAGGTCAAGTGGGAGGTAAGGAAGTTGAGTCATCTCATCCATTTAGGTGAAGATTGTATTTTGTTCTTTCCATTTCTGAATACTTTCCTGTCCTCTTATAGACTTGCTACCGACGTGACCGTTCAGTTGTGGGCCATCATGAAGGAGTGTTGGGCACCACTACACCTTTATTTTCGATGTTGTTTCAGTATTTCCACTCTTTTGTTTATTTAAATTCTAAAACGCTTAGTTTCTCACCGAGGTGACGGATATTTTTGTCATACCGCTCTTCCTACTCTTCTGTAGGTTTTGCTATTCTAGTGACTGTTCAGTCGTGGGGTTCTATGGAGAGGTATAGTGCCATTACCCTTTCATTTTTGGTGTTTTTTCGGCACCACTACGTTTTTGTCAATTACTATTTTAAAACGCTTTCGTTTTTCATTTAAGTAGATACTTTCGTCATTTCGCTTTTTCCTACCTCTATATATAGGGTTTCAGATGTCAGGTTTATCAACTGTTGAGCCATTTCGTGTTCTCCAAGTTTCTCATTTTTTGTCTCTTCTTTCTCCTGTGCTCCTCCTTTTTTCGATTCCTGATCAACAATGTCTGGACCTAGTCCTAGTGGTAGTGGTAGCGTTCGACTGAAGAGAAGTTATGAGCGATGGTCTCTCACAAAGATTTCTTTGGAGCGTCTATCTTTGTTCTACAAGTAGTACAACTTACCGGTCGGGGTAGGTCTTCGTCTTCCTATAGTGGGAGAGGCGCCATATTTGAAGGGGGCTCTTGGTGAAATGTGCTTTTTCGACACTACTTTGAAGATTGGGGGTAAGGTTTCCTTTGCCCTTAAGCATTCGTATGATTTTGAGGCGCTTGCGCCTCTTTCTTACCCAAATAGTTCCTGACGGTCGGAGAGTTTTATTGAGTTGTGCTGTGTTGTGGCCCATGCTTTTTAGGCAAGACTGCCACTTGAATTCTGCTGAGTTCATGTGGTTTTATACTCCTGTACCCTCTAACATTGAGAAATTTTGATATTTTCATCCTCATCCGAAGAGGGTTTCTTTAGTCACACATGCTCCTAATAACAATAGTGGATGCATGATCTTTTTTTTTTTTTTTTTTTAATGTTTGGCGTTTGTTGGGAGCATTTTCCTAGAGAGTTGGATCATTCTTCTTTTGTTGTATGACTGTGCTGGGACTTTGGTATCGTTCCCGAGTGTTATAAGAAAAATGTTCCATCCCTTTCTCCTATTGAGGAGAGTCGGGCTGAGATTTTATCAGGGGCAAAGCCTATTTCTTAGGACGTTCTACTCTACAAGGAGAATGTTGATGAGTATTTTGGCTACTCCTTTCTCGACTTTACAAAAATAGATGGTTCTTCTAGGAGGGTCAGGAGGGATTCCTCTAGCGGGGTTTCTCCTGACCACCTTGTCCTCCCGTGGGCGATGGTTGCTCCTCCAAGCGACGATCCCTTCATATTGCTGAGGGTTCTTCCAGCCGTTCTGGTTCCAAACTGAGGAGGATGCCTTATCTTGTTCCTTCTGACTTTGAAGTGAGAGAGGTTGTTGAAGAGGTTCCGCTAGCTCGTAGGCCTTCGAAGCATGCTTTAGTAGGGGGTAAGATTTGGCTTTCTTCAAACCAGTTTGGTCACTCTTATTTCTGTTTTTTTGGGGCCTGGTGCATTGAGGTTCCATTATTAAGTTGTAATCCTGTTGATACAGGTTTTGAGGAGACGTCTCCAATAGTTAGCCCTATTGTTGCTATTTGTGTGGAGCAAGCTTTGAAAGCGGGGAATATGTTCCCAAATCTTGTTTTAATAGGTTCTTCTTGTGTTTCTGTTGGGACCCTTTCGCCCAGTGGGACTTCTCTGGACCTTGGGTAAGTTTGCCGAGTTGGAGTCTGAACTTTTTTTGGATTAAGCTGCTTGAGACCCCTTTGTTGGGTGCTTAGATATGTCTGGGCCGAGTTGCCCGAAAACCCTCTTATTGGGTGTTCTGACATGTATGGGGTTCTCTACTAGTGGTTTGGATGTGTCTGAGGTCCCTTCTGCTAGTGGTTCAAGTGTGCCTGTGTTCCCTTCTATTAAGGGAAATGAGGTTTTCATCCCACCTGTCAATGATTCAGAGGTTTCTACAGATTCTAAATCGCTTGCTTTGGAACGGGAGGTAGTTCCGGCCTGGCATTCATGTCACGTCCCGTACTCATACTTACCCCCTAGGCTCACTTATAGTAATGGCATGCACACAACCGGGGATTATAGCACGAAGGTCGCTAGAAAGTCTTAGTCGATTTACCATGAAACTTAGCGGAAGGCGTATTTTAAAAATAGAATTGTAGTGGGAAATTGGAAAAGATTTAAGGTAAAAACTCTATGTTTTTAGAAAAAGGCAATGAGTTAATACAATCCGACTAGATTGAAAATGTTAGATTAGGCTTTTGAGTAGAAATAAGAACTTTGAAATAAAGGATGAGGAAAGAGACACGAAGGAGGTTGGAAACTTGAAATAACAAAAACATCTTTATACAAAGAAAGTTCAGGTCGTCCTCCCGGGACTACATAAAAGGCTACATTACAAAAATTCGGGAACTTCGTACAATTTGAAAACTGATTACAAGCAAACAGATACCCGAAACACTCTAACAGGCCTAAGAGGGGTACTAATCCTCCTCGTCCGAGTCTGATGTAAGATCAATAATCTCGGACCCGGAGTGGTACTACTATTTCCCGTTGGTGGGGTTGGGGGAACGTAATCGAACCTTAGCCACTTCGGCGGTACATCTGGTAAACCAAAGTCCTCAAATCGGGGTAACGGGGATAGTGGGGGTAGTGGGGGCACAGGGGATGGTGGGGGTACAGGGGATAGGGGTGAGGGCTCCCTAAAGAACCAGCGAGCCTCATGCTCCACTGATACTCCAAGGAGATCTGAAACCCACATTCGGATCTTGAGTACCAGGATATAAGGGTAAAAATCATAGGTTAACTCGTCCTCGAATAGCTTCATTCTTCAATACCCATGTTCGCCAAACATTACAAAAACAACATAAGAGAAAAAGGGTGAGTCCTATTGACTCAGTAAGGTGGGGGCGGGGAAACATGATCAAACAAATACAGTGCATATAATTCACTTAAACATGGTGTAAAACTAACTTCAAGCATAATAAGTATGAATTTGGATGAATTGAATATGCAATGCATCACACCATCATAGGTTCCTGAGGAGTTCCCGATGTCTGCTCTGTTCACCCCAAGAGTCGGGTTGTGCGTCCCCTCCCCTTCTATGGGACTGTCCCGTGCGTCCAGCACCAGGACCCTTAACATTACGCCTTAGCATTCATAAAGGAGCCCACCCACTCCTTACTGTGGGGGTTGCACATCTCCTAAGTGCTCGGTACCGTCACTACCATTCGGGGAACCCTCGCGGCTAGGGGGTTCCTCACTTTCGTTTTCCCTCTTATGAATGCAATCTCATATCCAAGCATTAAAGTACACATGTAATATTTCACCCAAACAATGCACACTAATTTGCAATGAACTTGAAAGAAGCATAACACGTTTAAAGAATAATCATTGACAATTGAAACAACCATGATAATAACTAGTAAGATCTTATACAATAAACCCCATTAAAGGCCTATTGGGCCTCCTTAGACCCTGCTGGGCCTATTCCCAAAGTGTTATTGGCTTGGTGCTATTTTAGGGTTATTGGGCCTAAAGTCCACTTAGGCTCTTAAACGGGCTTTGTGATTTGAGCCCTTATTTCAACTTGTTTTGAGCTCAAATTTGGGCTCCCCCATCAATTTTCGTGCTCTATCCAACCATGTAATCATTATCTCATTTTGGACCCTTTTACCCTAACGAATTAGGCAAAATGCCGAATCTGCCCTCAGAGACCTCCAGGGGCATTTTTGACCTTTTCCTTCATCATTTTGGGCTGAATTTTTGCAGGGATCCTAATATTGGATAAGGATGCTATCTGGAAATTTTCATCCAAAAATACAACCTATAGCTTAGGGTCGATTAGGGCAGCACTTATGTTTGCCTAAATGCCCTAGATAAGTGTTCATGCCTTTGATTGATCTATGCTTTTCGAAACTTTAGGCTAAAAATAATAATTTAATCTATCAACATAAAGGAAATCATAGAGCACATGACATATGGATTCTTCAAGAAACTTAAAGGCAAATAAGGATCATTTGCAATATCATCAATGAACATACATAATGCATCTTTTTCATGCTTTCAACTTCATAACCTCTTCCTTGAGCCCATGGCTCCTTTCTTTGGCCTTCTTTTGATCAGGGATAATTTAAAGCTTCTTGGCCATCATCATTCTCATTATTGTTCCACATTTCATATCACATATACATGGCATTGAATCATAAAATCATGTAGTGCAACATGCAACACCATAAGCCATTTTTCTTGACCAACCCGTGGCCTATAAGGCTTCAAGCTTAGGCTTATCACCACTGCCATAGCTCATAAAACATGTCCAGAGCTCTTTTGAATAATCAAACCAACTCAGCAAGCAATCTTATACACATTGTTTTAATTGATAAATTGGCCATTTAATTTTTGTTTAGTCATTCGTGAATTATTTCATCATCCAGTTAGTTAAAAATGTTCTAGATTTCATTTTGATATGTGTCTTAACATTTGGTGTATGTGTAAAGTCTCAGAGAATTTATTTTAATTTTTTTATTTTACTGAAAATTATCTGAGATTAGAAGTTCATGCGAAGTTTCTCTGAAGTTTGAGCTGTAGTGTAGTTTTGCTGGAAGGAGAGACCTAGCTCGGCTACAATGGAGGAAAGTGTTAAAAAGTTTCTAAGTATGGTTGATGCGCTGCTTGTTAAAAAGCTAGGTGTCCTTTGTGTTTATAAAATCCAAAGAGACCAAGCCTGAGTGAGTTAAAAGAAAGGTCATTCACTTAGTCATTTTCGTTGAAAAGTCCACTAACATATTAAAATGTTGTTTTTTGTGTTTTTTTTACCACACTTTCCCATTTTACCTTTAATGAACCCCACTAACCCTAACTTTGGCTGACACTTCCTTTAGTCACTATCATTTGCGCCATTGGTCTCATTGTGCTACACCTTACCTCTTCACATGTTTCTCTTGAATTCTTGTTGAAGAAACACAATCACTTGAAAAAGGTATGTTTCTTGACTTTTTTTCATTTTTTTATGGACTATTTGGATTGTTGTGTTTATTCTATTTTAAGCATAAAATTCTTATGGGATTTGCTGCCAAAGTGTTTTTAAAGAGTTCTCTATGATACCCATCAATTTTGGCACTCCATTTCAAGAGATTTGCAAGTTTTCAAGATCTAGGGTTTATAATGTTTTGCCCCTTTTCAAAAAACTGGCTAAATCGTTTTGTATTTCTCATATATCTCTTCACTATATTTCAAGATTAAGTAAGATTAGTTGACTAAATCATTATCTTGCTTAGTTGACTTGGATTTATGGAAAGTCATTGATTATTAAAGAATATGGATATTCAGGTTGCACATAGTTCATGGAAATTTTTTATTATTTCAGTTCATAGTTTATTCATATAAGTCTGTGCTGAAATACTTTATAATTTTCTAAGTGAAAAATAATGTGCATTTCTTTATCTTATTATTGGATATGGAACTATATTCTCTGTTGCATTGAATATTTTGGTCTATTGATTAAATGAGCTGGCTTCGATTTTTATTGGTATATAAACTATTATGTATGTCCTTTGTTGGTTATTTTCACATACCTATGCATTCCATGTGAAATTCTTTTGTGGAAATGTGATTTTTTTGTCTTCCTGTACAGAACTTTGTTATTGGTTCTAAAAATTTATTGTGATGTGATATAATAAGTATTTGTTAGGTGATATGTATTAAAGATGTTTGTTCCGCGGCTCAATATTTTTGTTTTATATGGGATTCATATTTGAATATATTTGGTCTTGTTGGTTGTTCCCATGTGGTTATGCAATACGTGTGTTAAATTTTTAATGGACATGTGCTTTTTATCTCTAGCACCATAAATGGTTATGACTATTAAATAATTTGTTACATGTTCTACTATAATGATGTGGCATATTTTGTTGTCATTACTGTTTAGCAGAGAATTTCATAGAAGTTGATGTGGATATTGGATCCTCCATATTTGCAAATGACCTATTGTCATTGTTTTTGTTGGGAAGTATTATACGTTGAGGAGGAGTAATACTCTAAACTGATCTGAAGTAATTTTTATTATGACATGAAGGATGAAGTTGCTGATGGATGAGAAATTTTGATGTGTTAATTTCTTTTCCCATTTTTGTTTTGTTTCTATTTGCTTAACTATGTTGTTCTGTTTTGATGAAATTCTTAATTGGATGTTCTTGAGTGTTGTATAATATTTGTACCATGAACCATATCATTTGTCTTATATGGATTTTACGTCTAGTTCCTATTTTGTTTGTAACATCATAAATGATTCTTGGTTAAGTGTTTGTCTTATATTGAAGTGTATTTCATTTGTTTCGCTTCTTGTTCTATTTGGATATTACAAGTCTATTAAACAAGATGATTGTTTGTTGTTATTTTTTTTTACTATGATTGTACTGCGGACCTTTATTAATCTTTATAATGATTGTCTTTTACTAGTTATTCCAATATGAATAATTTGTTTGCTACTGATTCATTTTCTATAAACAATGTTATGGTTTGTAGTTGATGGATGTTTGAATTGAGGTTAGTAGATCTGTTGATAACAGATGGTGGTTTGTTGTCTTTGTTGATGAGAGACATGGTATGTTGGTCAGAGACATAGTATTGATTTTTAATGATGTTTAAATTCTTCCTTTGGCCTCCTTCTTAACAAAAAGGGAGAGAAGTTGATGAAAGTACTAAGTTGTTAGCTGATGATTGCTAATGAAAGTTTTTAAGTTGTTCCAGTTATTAAGATAATGTTTTTTTTGTTGATGAACAAATTACATTAATGTTGCTATGATTGTTTAAGTCTTTCTAAGCGGAGCCAGAAGTTAGGAGGAGATGCTTCCTCTATCTTATACAGAATACTTGTCTCAGGGGGAGATATTCTTTAAATATCGCTTATTCAAAGTAAAAGATTAAATGTTGTTATATGTTCATTAATCTCATATTTGAACTAATGAGATTGTGTAGTTTTTGTGTTGCTGAGTTGTGTTATGCATGTTTTAGAAAATCTCAGGAATTAATAGAGTAATCTATGTAAAAGTTCATAGGCTGGTCTATTGTAAATGGTTTCTATGGTGGTGATCAACAGAATCCATGTCCTAGGAGTTAAGATTATTTTTGTCATGAAGTTAGCCAAAGGGGGAGATTGTTAGTGAATAATTTTAGTTGGCTTTACTTCATATGTAATTAAGTTTAATTCCTGAGATAAGGTGTATTGAAGCTCCTATGAAGAACTAAAGACAGCAATACAAATACACATCTGGACATGTTTTTCTGAGTGTCAAATTTGATTGAAGTAAGTTCAGGATCAGTTAATGCGAGAAGTAGACGTTACTTTTTTCTGAAGAAAATTCAAGTCAGATGTAAGTTTGACAGAATCACGACTTAAAGAACTATTATAACATATTTTAGTTTGTCATCACGCCCCAAACGCTAACTCGAAGAGGCTAGTGATAGCCGCGAGCATCCCCAACAAGGAATACTCAAGCGAACTTACTAAATTCTTGCAGCGGAAAAACCCCTTTTTTTTTTTTTATCGACTAATGCGCGTAATGAAACATTAGAACCTGCTCCTCAAACGATAACTTGAAGTAATTACAACACAGTCTCAAAATATCAATTGGTTAAAAACCCTAAACTTTACTGGGCCGAATAACCCATGACCACCACACATCGGAGGCTCATGTCGGCTCTTTCAAAAATTATATCTAAACCTTTACTGAAATAACAAAAAGGGAAGAGGACGTCCTCGTCAGCCCCTCTCCTAGGTTTTAAGGTCCTCTTCTTAGGTTTTCTCACCTGAAATATTGTCTGGAATGATACAATTTAAAAACTGTGAGTCGAATGACTCAGTAAGGGATCATATGCAATAAATAGTGCATGTCTCGCATGTTCATGGATATCAATGTACATGAATGTCAAATGAAATGCTTGCATATGCATGAGACAACGTACTTGATCTTAAAAGAAAACATTCTTGCTTGAAAATAATTCTTTCTTGATTGGGCAACTTATCTCGCTCCATTTACCCCTGAAGTCAGGGTTGTGCGTTCCCTTCGGAACTATTCCCTTTTCCCTTGGGAATACGTCATTTGGTTGAGCTAGTCCTCGACGTGGCCCCAGGCCTAATGACTAGACTCAACCCTTAGAGGTTCACACCTTCTTGCAAGCATCCTTCAGTGTGATTGCACATACCTTACAAGAGCTACCCATCCTCGTTCGTTCGGAGTGGATGCACCTATCTTTGGTACGGTACCGACCACCTTAGCCCCTTAACTTATCATAACATACATTCTACTTTCATTTGCACAAAATTTTCTTTCTTTAAGAAATCATGCAAATGCTCATGACGTGCTCATGTCATGCTTGATGATAAATATCCATCATGTTATCATTCCAGTTTTTGGAAAAACGTAAGTTTCCACTTACCTTCGTCCACTTGAGCGAATGGCAGCACCTTGCCTACAATTGATTCATACTAATGTATTTATAGGTTTACTAGATGTAGAGAATAGTCATTCAATTAAATTCAGCACATCATACAAAATCGCCCATATTTCTTGATTTCCCAATGGTGATCTTACAATGCAAAGTATTCTCTTAAGAATGCCGAAGCCATAAGAATTGGGTTAAACTGATCCTTACACTAATTTTTATAACATATGAAAGTTCTAAGTAATTTGGAGCTCATTTGCCATTCGAAACATTTACCCGAAAATACAAGCTGCGGAGGACGTCCAAGCGGGCAGCCCCGACGTCTCCAACTTAAAAATTCATAACTTCATAGACATGGCTCCAAATAACATGAAATTTATTTTGAACTATTCAGCTTTCATAGGTCAAGATTGGAGGTAAAATTCACAACAGCAGAATTTGCTATACATTTTTACAAACACTTCATATTAGGCGAAAATCCTACAACAACACTGTTGCTGTTTCCAGCTCGGCCTTCCATTTTCAAAATACCACAACTCATTCATTACACCTCTAATTCACACGAAATTTACCTTAAAATGTTCTTCTTTCATAAACTTAAAATTCAAGACCAAACTCGTAAAATTTGGACTTAAACTGATCACTCAAAAGGTATTCGAAATGAGCTAACATTCCGGACGTACAAGGCTGCTGGCAGCTTGACGTCCGGGCCTTGAACAACGCATATCTCACCCAATACTTATCGGAATCACCCAAGGTATGGCTTAAAATCTTCCTATTTCCTAGGCCTACAATCTAGGATCCTCTTAAGATCAAAGGATAAGCACAATTGCATCAGAATACACTCCTAGTTCGAGCCTTGAAATCTGCAGAAGTACATTTCAGCAACTTGTTTTCAGCAACTAGTCTAACAAGCATTCTCTATAATTCTCAATGATCTTCAACATAACAGGCCATGCTTATGAATGCTATGGGTTTTCCAATCAACCATAATAGGTCATAATAGAATGGGTCTATCCTCTATAGATGCAAATCAGCAACAAGGAAGTTTTCCTTTTCCTGCAAGTTTCCTCCCTTTTTATCATAACCTTCTTCATGCAGCAACTTCACCCATGATTCTAGATTTAAAACCTCAGCTTTGTTTTCCACAACTTAGCAATTAAATTTAAACTTAACACAGAAATTAAAAAACACTTGCAACACTACAACCCAACAGATCCGGCCATGCATACACAAACAGATTTCAGTCCTCTTTTAGGCTTTTTATCATACACTTAGGGTGCATCAATGTTGCCCTAGAACATTTCTCAGATCTAACCATATCTCCCCATGATTTCTTACAAGATCTACACTACTCTTAGAGCAAACAACATGTAGATAAGGAGAAAACAACCTAGCACACAACAAGCTATCATCCAAGAAAAATGTGAAAGAAATGAGATAGTGGGTATTTCGGCCAGCAGAGATTTTTTTTTTTCATAGCAAGGGCCGAACTTACCTTTCTTTCTTCTCTTTCTCCTTCTTCTTCTTCCTCTCCTTTTTTTTTCTCTTCTTCTTCTTCTTCTTCTTCTTCCCTCTAGGCTGCCCTGCCCCCCCTTTCTTTCCCTCCTTCACGTGACTTCCCTCCCTTTTTCCCCATTTTCTTTTTTTTTTTATTTTATTTTTCTGCCACTTCATAAAATTAACCTAACATGCCTTTCACACATTTTTCAAGAGTCAAAGTCCCTAATTCAATTTCTTCCAAATATTGCAAACTTAGAGATATATTCCAACAATTAAAATGATTAGTTTAATTAATCCCAAATACTCAAATTTAATACTATTAAAAATTGCAAACGATATAACATTTAAATCATAGCTAAAGATGCATAAAAATGCTAGGGGGAAAATTCCACCTAGACAAAATCTTAGATTAATTTACCCATACATGCCTTTCTCAATAATTAGAGTAATACACAGTTAAGGAGTCATAATTCTTTTTACAATGATAGAAATAAGGTCGGGGTCTCACATAGTTAGATCGTTTCTAACTAATTAAAGGACGCCAAGAAGACCCAAAAGGTCTTGAAACTTCCACTTTTAACCGTGCATTACCCTCAGTATATATCCACAATATTTTCTCATAATTCATTAACTTAGAAAAATTCAGATATTGAGCCTTCATCGAAAAACCCTCTCTAGAAACTCTATTATTTTTCCGAGCCATTTGTATGCGAACTAAGGATGAAACCTTGAGATCTATCCCCTATCTTTAGGTTCTTAGTTCTATATTTGATCACCATAGTTTTTCCCTAAAAGAAATTCAAGATCTTTAGAGTTGATGAAAATCTTGGAGGTCATGAGTGCCATGTTCTTGAAGTTGCTGTTAGTATGAGTTCACATGGAGGATGACAAGGTATAGACAACGAGGTAATGATTCTAAGCTTTTTGAATGGATGAGAGGTTCACAATCCATGCTAAGGTGCAGATCTGAATGTTGTATTTCGGGTAAGAAACAAGTATGTTAGATTAGGAATTTGTATTCTTGAGTCTATGATCACCTTGTATTTCGAGTTTAAAAAGCTAGTGATATCTTTTCCCGGCCTATGGGCCCGTAGAGTTTTTGTCTCTTGGAATTTGTTTCCAAGAGATTTTCTCTTCATAACCAAAGATTGGTGTCTTTATGTGGTGATTGTTTTTTTATTGTGTTCTTGATTAATTGTTAATAATCTTTGAACAACAGCTGAGAATTGTTAAGTGTTCTTAGTTATAAAGAATATGAGATATAGGTTCTGATTTACATGATTTATATTTCGCATTGATAAATCGTGTTGAGTCATTTTATATTGAAATTGCTGATTTGTTCTTATGAAGCTTGTGCAGAAATTTTATTAAAGTATAAGAAGTTAGAAGAAAAGTTGTAGAACCTATTCACCCCCTCTAGGTTTGGCTAGTGTTGGTTTTGGGTTTTGAATCGTTTGTTCAGTAAGTCATTCCGTAGACCAAGAAAGCTCGATACAACATTACAGGCAAAGTCGAAGCATGCTTATTCACACGCGTGTTTGGGGAATTAATTCACAAATGCTGCTGATTTTTTTTTGGGTAAGTATGCTGCTGAATTTCTTTAACATTAATATTGTTTTTTTTTTTTGTGACAATTTGACCAATATGGATAAGTGTATCACTTAAACAGGAGATATGTAAATCGATTTCTTTCAATAACGGTAACTTAATTACAACGGATTGAGTTATAATTAATTACACCGCCACCCGTTTTATAGACGAAGCACAAACTTGCTTGACAATGAAGTTCTTACTCAGTTTTTCAAACATGTAAGATGAGCAGAAAAATGTATTGGATTTGCAACAGGAAGCACGTAAATATGGAAACATTATATACAGCAAGGAAATTCACTGATGTCATCTGTGTACAATGATGGTGCGAAAAATGATCTGGCCCATCCAATGAGCGATGGGCTAGCTGTTGCCGAGCTTCTCCTAGTTTTTAAACCTGCGTCGCTAGACAATGCAATCGGACCTTCCCCTTAGGGTGAGCTTCCGATGCTTAAATCAGAATATAAAAATGTAGAGTAAATTTAGAAAAGATGGGAGCATCCAGCCTTTTACATGGGGTAGATGCAACTAGAATGAAATTTCATACTGATTTGACAATGCGGAAATTGGTATTTATCCCTTATTTAAAGTACAATGAGTAATCAGATAAAAGGTTAAACCATGGGGACAAAATTGGTATTTATTCCTTATTTAAGGACATTTATTGTCATACCCCGACCCTCTAAGTATCATATTTACCCTAATTTTCTTAATTAATTATAATAAATGGCATTTATATTACTATTTTCGGATTTAATTATTTTATTAGTTTTAAAATAGGGAAAATCCCTAAAAATAGTTTTACATATCCAAAAATTATGAGAAAAATATCCTCTTTCTTTATCTTTTCAAGGTCTTTGATTTAATTACATATTTTACTCATTTCAGTACCTTGAAATTTTTTAAATAATATATTTTATTGTGAGAAAATACTAAAATACCCTTATTACATGTTTTCGCCCTAATTTCTTATAAAGCCTTATTTTTTCTTCAAACTTTTTGCTTGCTTTGCATTACTCCCTTAATTACTAAGCCAATAGGACATGTTCTAAGGTAGCAGTGCATCTTAGGAATATTTTTGAGAATGATTTCTTTTAATTAGCTAAAATAGGCCTAGAAATTAGATTTTATTGCATAAAGGCTTGAAAACAAAAACCTCTCTCAAGCCCAATTTGGCCTCAGCCCTTTTCCAAAGCCCAGCCCCCTCTTTTTAAGTCACAAAACCGGCCAGCCCCTAGTTTAGTGCCCATAGAAATTTTTGTAGTCAAAGAGCAATGATTAGTCAACATTGCAATCATTAGTCATCATTAGCTGCCTCCCTTGCTACCCAATCCCTTTCAATTACTTGAGTAGATCACCTAAGCTAAGCCTAGACACAATGATTTCAACCTACTTAACCCTAGGAAGCCTAAACTAACCCTAGTTAGTGGTAGTATAAATAGGAGCCATTGGTGAAGGAATTCTTCACACTATTAGTCAGCTCATTCAAAAGAAAGAGAGAGTGATAGAGAGCTAGAGAAAGGAGGAGAGAAAGAGAGAAAGGAGCCGTGCCCCCCGAGAGAGAAGAAGAAGAAGAATTTTTGGAGAAAAGTTGCAAAAAGGTTGAGGTATCTTGAGCTCTGGTGTTTAGAGGTTCTTATCTTGGTTGTTGATACTAACAGTAAGCTTAATGGAGATTTTTGATACTCAAGAGATCATCAAAAGGTCAAAGAGATCAAGAGGTAAGGGTAGTTTGCATGTTAGTTATATTAATCGCATCTTGATGATTTTAGGTTAGCAATGTGTCATGTAGTGATCTGGAACCTTTAATTAGGCTATTCATGAGTTAGATAAGAGATCATGATGGTTAGATGCAAGAGGATTTTGAAGATTTAGAAGATATTGTTAACACTAGGTCATATAGCCCCTTTGATGAATTTTGAGGTGAATTTTGTGTAATTACCTTGCATGGCACATTTCTGGATGATTAAGAAGTATTAGAAACATTAGGATAGGTTTCATGCAAATATTTACGTGGAAAAAGAAAGATATGGATAATTAGGTTAAACCTAGTCTAGTTTAGCTTAATTTTTGATAACAGTGCACTTAGTGATTTATATATATATTAAAATACCATGGATGATCTCAAATTTTGAGGTATTAGACTAGACACCATCAGGAACCTTCAGTTAAAATTTCAAGTCATTTGGAGATAGGATGAATAAGTTATGAATTTTTGAAGTTATTGTCAAAAACTAGTTTTTGCACAAAAACGGGTCTTTTATTAGCTATACGAATTGGAATTATTTTTTAGCACTTGGACTGTTCTAATGAGATGAAATACTTGTGATTTTTTTAGGTTGGGGCTTGTAAGTGGAGCCCAATGATAGGTCCCTTTTGGACTCAAAAAGCTTAGTTTAAGTGGCCATATTATTGTGCCTCTTTTCTTTATTTTGGGCTGATCCAAGTAGCTTTCTGTAGCTACTGATCTTGTCTAAAATTGGGTTTTCAGCAAGCCCAAGTTCAAGTCCCTATTGGACTTGAAATAGTAACTTAGATATTGGACTTATGTTTGATTAATGGAGGTTTTAAGTCTCTAATTGCTTGCTGATTTGGCTAAGTATTTTAGTTTGATTTAATGGTATTTATTTTGGAAATAAATACAAGATATGAATATGATAAAATTGCTAAGTCTTTTACAAAATTTATTATGAAATTGAAATTATCATGTGGTATGTTTACATGTGATGTTTTAAGGAAATTTGTTGCACATGATTAAAGGTAAGGGCATATTTTTGTACAAAATATGCATCAATAGTATAGTTATGGCATTTGCATCAATGATGGTAAAGACATGGCATTTGCATCAATGGAATAAAGGATATGGTATTTGCAAGGCATTTGCACCAACGAAAAGTTTTTATTGGGTGACGGTACCAATCACTAGGGAGTGCAACCATCACTACAGGATAATGGATGGCCCCGGGGTAGAAGGCAGAATGGGCCTTTAGCCATTGTCCTAGGGCAAGGAATGCCTAGGACTGTCCTAAAGTGTAAGGGGAGATTGGACGCACAACCCTGCCTTGGGGGTGAAACAGTGGATTTGTAAAGGAAAGACATGATGCATTTTTACAGACAAGAACATTGCATGCATACTGCATATTATTGCACTAGTATTATCATTTAATTATGTGTATGCATTGTTTATATGGTTGTCATCACATGCCCCCATTCCCCCCTTATTGAGTCCTTAAGACTCACCCTTTTTCCTTGTCCACATATATTTCACTAAGACATATTGTGGAGAACCAGCCTTACCTTGTCCTGAAGAATCTGCCACCAGAGTTTCCATGCGAGAATAGCCCCTTGGGAGCGAACCATGCTGGCATTGACTGGATTTACCTCACTATTTCCTCTGATAAAGATTCCCCTTAAACAATGTTGTTGTTTTATGTTGCTTGTTTGGTGTGCTTGTAATTTGGTTTGAACAATAGGGTTAGAGATTTTGTATGGGCTTACCTATGTTAGCCTAGGTTATGTAAGGACTTAGAGTCCTCCCCTAATCCCTAACCCCAGCAGTTTGATTTGTTTCTCTTTTCTTTTGTTTTTCTTAGTACTATTTTCCTACCTATATCTTGGCTTTGCTTGCTTTCCACTATATCAATCTATTTTATTTTTACTTGACTTCCATTTTCACCATTTTATCTCCTAAATTTTGTTACAGTCTTCTGCTGGTTTTCTTTATTACATAGTAATCTTTATACACCCCGAGAATATTACCACAATCTTGAGACCCATAGGATAAGGACGTACCATAATCTCATCATATATCACCTCTGTTACTACAAAGAGAGCTTAGAGACTAAAACAAGCACGAGGGATGTGACATTTATATTCAAGAGCTTTTTTTTAAAGTCATTGCTCAATAATCAAATACTATATATGTTTTTCTCTATAATCTTATCCCTAATGCATAGAGATCTTGTGAATATGGCTTCTTCAAGAACGCAAGTTGCATGCTTTGAGCAAATGATGAAATTCTTTTTTGGGTAACTGGTAAGTGTATGAATTCCCCTAGAGTCCTATACAAAGTTGGGATTAGCCCATGAATAACAAGAAGACATGCAATATCTAGCAGAATATGTCCTTTTAAAGTCTCCATTTCAAAGCAAGGAGTTTGTTTGTCATTGATTTCTGCATCCCTTTAAGGCCAAGAGTCTATTCTAGTCTTCCTTTGTGCTCTTTCCATATATAATAGACCGTAGCTGTATACGTATTATCCTGTCTTTCAATGTTCCCCTTAACATCATGTGACATCGATTCGATAGTATCTTACCATCTAAATATTTTATTGTTAACACAACATGTATCTACCAACAGAATCTAGATTCTATGGGACAATGAACAGGAGGAAAACAAGTGGTCTAAATTCTCCGCATTCCCCCTACACAACACACAACTTAATTCTTCTCTAAGGCCCTTTGAGCAGAAGTGGGATTTAGTTAGTAGTTTATTCTTTATCGCTAGCCAAGATATGGATTGAAGGGTGGCATTCGCTATAGAGAATTTCCCATTAGGTCTTGGTTTCCAAATAATTCTCTATGGTTTACTTGACCATGGTTTAAAATTCGCGAGTATTTGAGTTTGAATCTACCTCCAGAAATTCGAGTCCTTCACATCTTCTACTTTTGCTCTTAACTCAGCGACCATATGGGTCTTCCATTTATCAGATTTTGTTGAATCCATTATGTCTAAATAGAATTATCAGAATCACTCACCATATGCCATAGATATTTTAGATTAGACAATTTTCACAACCTTGGTATGCCTAATCCTCATGTTGCTTTAGGACACTCAAGCTAGTGAAATTCGTGTAACCACAAAACTACAGCCCATTCTGTGACTGGATTCATATACAGGAACTTGTTTCACATAACTCTATGGCTTTGGTCGAGTGTATTGATTTCAATAAGGAAGACTATCCAGGCTATAAAAATAGAGATGGGTAGTTCGAGATGTGATGAAGTCTTCCATTTGGGGGAGTGCAACACCTTTAAGTTCATATTCTCCTGTGACCACCAAAAAAAAAAAAGAACAAAAAAATTCATATTCTACCGTACAATTCAAAAGTTGTCTTGGAGAACACATTTGACCTGGAAGGTGTTAGCAACTTCAAGTGCCTCTAATAAAATTCCACTTCGACTTATTTTAGTGCTTGAGTTTTAAAATTTTGGGATATTGAAAATGAGGAGAAGGTTAGAGAAGAAGGGGAAGAGATTTGAATGGATATTATGTCACACGACCAGACAAGAGACAAAAGAGAAGTTAGGGTTAAGAATCAAGAAAGGGTCAGGGAAAATGAGGAGAAGGTTAGAGAAGATTTTTATGACTTAAACGTGGCAATTGAAGAGTAGTAGTGGGCTCAGTTATTCTGGGTTGCATATTATGTATGGGCTTAGTTGCAATGGGCTGAATTAAGTTGGTTAAAAAGTGAAGATAGTTTATGGGAGTTGGTAAAAAAGTGAAGGGGAAGAGATTTGAATGGATATTATGTCACACGACCAGACAAGAGACAAAAGAGAAGTTAGGGTTGAGAATCAAGAAAGGGTCAGGGAAAATGAGGAGAAGGTTAGAGAAGATTCTTATGACTTAAACGTGGCAATTGAAGAGTAGTAGTGGGCTCAGTTATTCTGGGTTGCATATTACGTATGGGCTTAGTTACAATGGGCTGAATTAAGTTGGTTAAGTTAAGTGGTTGGCTTCAGTATGATTTGTGGGCCCAATAGTTGTTGTTATGGGCCCCTATAATTTCTATAACTCATTTTATTTCAATTCTGCTTTGTTATGTTTGTTTAGCTGGCTGACTGTATTTAGGTGACAGTTATTCCTTTAGGAATAATCACCGAACAACCCAAATCAAGCTTTCTAGCTTTCTTTCTGCTTTCTCTCAATTTCTATGGAGGTTAGCCAAACTTCAAATTTGGCTTAGTTATCGATCAGTTTCATGTGAATCAATATCCAGTTCTATTTACAATCAGTAAAATCTCTCAAAATACATTACAATTCTAGAGGGTTGTTACATTTGGTATCAAAGTTATACGTTCCAACCATGATTGAAACCTGTTATCAAGAGGTTATGGAGCACATAAACCTGTTGAGAAAAGATTCAGAAGGTCAGCATCAGATGATGAGTGATCTAACATCACAAGTTGTAGCACTTACCTCCCATTTGCAGACTTTGATCGAGGGGAAAGAGGTGGACTCAGGAGAGATGCCGGGAGTCACCAAACAGCTTTCCTTGGCCAGTGGATCTAGAGGATGAAGATCTGGAGGAGGTGGATCTAGCGGTAAAGAGCCAGGTCGAGCACCATTCAGATCGGTCAAGCTTTATTTTCCCAAGTTTAGGGGAAATGATCAAAAGTGGTTGGTTATACAAGACTACTCAATTCTTCAATTATCATCAAACACCCAGCACCCAACGTTTGTTATTAGCATCTTACCATATGGCTGGACAAGCTCTAGTTTGGTTTTAGGATTTAGAGGAATCTGGGGGGTTACAGAATTGGGAGGGGTTTGTAAGAGCCCTTTTGACTAGATTTGGACCTAGCTCTTATGATGATCTTATGGAAAAACTTACTAGACTTAAGCAAACTACTAGTTTATAGCTGTAAAATAGCCAGTTTGAGGGTTTATCAAACAGATTGAGAGGGTTGTCTGTGAAAGTTTGTTTGCGGAAAATTAACTTACAAATTCTCGTTTTAGATCCCGAGAATTCTTCGATAATCTTAGGTTCTTGTTGAACTCACAATCTTGAGATTCCACAATAGCAGCCAAGTGTTCTGCCTCCTTCCTCTCCACGCTCACAACTATCTTAGGGTTTTCTTTGAGTCTTGATGGCCAACTCTTAGACTAACAATTAGTCCATTTAATTGTACTATGGTAGACTATCTCATAGCTATCCTTATATATGAAAACCCTAGCTGTGATATGCGTGGGATCGTTAGGGATCTCAAATCTCGGCCGTAGGCTTACATGGAAAAACTCTTTTCCATTAACTCCCTTATATTCTTTTATTCCGAATTTTGGGCTTCTACTAATTGTAATCAAGTCCATCAACATATTACAATTCACCCCCGAGAATTTTGAGATTGATTTGTGAAATCCCTTTTGCCAACAATATTAACTTATTTATCCTTCCACCATTCTATATTCCACATGAGCCAATAGGATCAGAATAATATCACCGATTAAATCCCTAACTCATATAATTCTTAATTCCAATCTGTAATTTGTTGAACTCCCAAATTGTTTCCAAAACAATTTATTAATTACACTGGCCAGTGATTTTCCAGAGTTCAACCCCATACAGATTTAATGAATATACTATCTCGTTAAGAGACTGGTGGATTCCTTATTAAGCATCTATACAAAACTATTTACTATATACAAGACCCAACTTTGTCTGGAATATTTGACCTATAAAGATCATCACCAAATGACTCGGTTAGAGCACAAGTATTAACAAACAAACCATATAAACCTTTCAGGTCTAAGGATACCATAAATCGATTGTGCCGAATATCATTCTCACCATCGGTGATCACTTCTAGAAGATATTCATATTAGATCCTGTTCAATGCATGTACTCTTACAATGCATCCACTCGTTTGCTTAAGGTCACCACCTCAATGACAGAGTCCATCATCCTATTTAATAGAGGCACAACGAGTGTAGACCTATATACATAAACATGTACCTTGGTCTAGAACAAACGTCAAGTAAACAAGGAACCGAAAAGTCATACTCTCCGCCTTTGATTCATTAATCATTGGCATGACTTTTCTACAATGTCACTTAACAATAAAACTGTGTGACATCTTATGCCACAACACAATACCCATAAATAAATAAACATATGTGATAAAGACAAAATAAATAATTATCATATAATCATCTTTAAATAAAATTGGTTTTTAGGGCATACTTCTAACAGTCTGAAACTTATAAGTTGAACTGCTTCTTAAGTGGGCTTAAAGACGAGATTAGGCTCCATGTTAGGATGTTTAATCCTACAAATTTAATCACAACCTATAGCTTAGCTAAGATCCAAGAGGAGCATGTGTTAGTAAACCGAAGAACTATCAAAGGTTTGTTACCCACCCCACCTGCCTTCCACAAAAACAACCACCATCCAAAAAATACACTAAATTCCACCACCAATTACCAGCAACAAAAAAAGACCTTTCCAATTCAAAAACTAACACCATATCTAATGAAGGAGAGAAAGGAGAAGTGATTATGCTATGACTGTGATGAGAAGTGGACCTCAAAATATGTTTGCAAGAATCCGAAATTATTTCTAATGGAGGGATGGGATTCAGGTGGTTTAGATGACAATGAAGAGGATGTAGTTGTGTATGAGGAAGAGGAGGAAGTACTGGCTATGGCAGAAGTGAAACCAAAAATATCCCTTCATGCTTTGATAGGGACGGTGACTTCTAAGACTATAAGAGTGATAGGAAAGGTGGGAGGGCAAAATCTGGTGATCTTGATTGATTCCAGACGCACACATAATTTTTTGGATCCATCTATGGTAAGGAGGGGGCAACTGTTAACTAAAAAGGTAGAAGAGATTGAAGTGAGAGTGGCCAATGGTGAACTACTCACCAGTGAGAGAAAAAGTGGAATGTCAAGATTACTATCCAAGGCCATAATTTCATCACTGATACCTATGTCTTAACTTTTGATGGTTGTAATATGGTATTGGGAGTGTATTGGCTGAGGGCATTGGGGCAAATTTTGTGGAACTTTTTGGAACAATCTATGGAATTCAGCTTGGAGGGCAAAAGGATTATTTTGCAGGGCATGAATTCCACACAGTTAATGGAGGGAAGGGATTTATCTCAAATAAAGAAAGCTGGGAAGAGGGGCTTCATTCTACAACTTATGGAGCCTATGGAGCAAGAGACAGCTATTGTACTACCTGAAATGGAGAGCTTGCTACAACACTTTGCAAACACTAGATAGCATGACCATGCTATTATCTTGAAAGAAAGGACATCTCCTATATTAGTAAGACCATATCAGTACCCTTTCTTTCAAAAAGAAGAAATTTAGAAGATTGTTAGGGACTTGTTGAAAACGGGGGTCATCAGATTGAGTCAAAGCCCCTTTTCATCCCCTATTTTGCTGGTTAGGAAGGCTAATGACACATGGAGGACGTGTGTGGACTATCGCACTTTGAATAAGAAAACTATTAAGGATAAGTTTCCTATTCCAATGTTTGATGAATTATTGGATGAGTTCTTATGGACCTAAATTTTTCTTTAAATTGGATCTGCGATCTGGTTACCATCAGATCAAAGTTAGGCCTGAAGATATCCCCAAAATAGCCTTTAGAACCCATGAAGGGCATTATGAATTTTTAGTCATGCCTTTTAGCTTGACCAATGCACCCTCTACTTTCCAAAGCCTTATGAACGAAGTGTTCAGGCCCTTTCTAAGGAAATTTTTACTGTTATTGGTTTTCTTTGATGACATATTGATCTACAATGGGACATGGGAGGAGCATCTACAGCACCTTAAGGTGACACTAGAGATCCTAAGGACACACCAGCTATACACTAAGAGATCAAAGTATAGATTTGGCCATCAAGAAGTGGATTACTTGGGTCATATAGTTTCAAACATGGGAGTGAAGGCTGATACTGCTAAAATTCAGTCTATGATAGACTGGCCACTTCCCACAACCTTGAAGTCCCTTAGAGGCTTTCTAGGACTAACCGGGTACTATAGAAAGTTTATCAAGGGCTATGGGTCTATTGCAGCCTCCTTGACAGCTCTCTTTAAGAAGAATGCTTTTGGGTGGACAACAGCAGCCACTGAGTCCTTCCAAAATCTCAAAGCTATTGTTACCGAACTCCTGGTGCTAGCTCTACCAGATTTCTCTAATCCATTTATCCTAGAGTGTGATGCAAGTGGGATAGGACTTGGAGTTGTGTTAATGCAGAAGGGGAGGCCTATTGCCTATTTTAGTCAAGCATTGAAAGGGAAAAATGCAGCTATGTCTACATATGAGAAAGAGCTTCTAGTTGTGGTGTCTGCAGTCCAGAAATGGCACCCATACTAGTTTGGGCAAGCCTTTACAATTTGGATAGACCAGCAAAGCCTTAAACATCTTTTGGAGCAAAAGATTGGGACTCCTTTTCTGCAAAAATGGCTAACTAAGTTGTTGGGGTATGACATTAAGGTAGAATACAAGAGAGGATGGGGAAGAAAGGTTGCTGATGCCTTATCAAGAAAGGAGGAAGGCTCACCTTCCCTTTCATCCATATCTTTTCCTACAGCAAATTAGTTGGAGGATTTGAAGGGTAGCTACATAGATGAGGACACTCAGGCATTGTTTGTTAAACATGCCATGGGGGAGTTAGATCTAGTGAAGTATAACATGAGGACTGAGATTCTTTCCTATAAGGGCAGACTCTATGTGAGGGCTACTACCAACTTCAGAGAGCAAATTATACAGCAAGCACATGACTTACCCTTAGGGGGGCACTCAGGTTATGATAAAACATTACACAGAATCAGAAAAAAAAAGAAGTTATTATACAAGCATGAAACTACATCTCAAACAATTCATCAGAGAATGCAACATATGTTAGCAAATGAAACATGAGAATATAGCCCCTTGGGGCCTCCTACAGCCACTACCAATTCCAGACAAGGTATGGAGTCATATCACCATGGATTTCATAGAGGGCTTACCTTTATCACAAGGGTATTCAGGTTATTTCTGTTGTAGTGGATAGGTTATCAAAATACGCCCATTTCATTTCACTAACACATCCATATATAGCTTCTAAGGTGGCCTTGATTTTCTTGTCTAATGTGTTTAAACTACCTGGTCTCCCTGAGTCCATCATCTCTGACCGAGATCCAACCTTCACCAATACGTTCTAGAAGGAGCTATTCAGAGCTCAAGGTATTACACTCTCTTATAGTACTGCATACCATCCACAGACAGATGGGCAGACAGAGATTGTCAATAAATGTCTTGAAAACTACTTATGAGGCTTTGTGGGTGATCAACCAAGAGATTGGTCATAGTAGATACCATTAGATGATTGGTGTTATAATATTAATTATCATGCCTCAACAAAGCTAACACCATATGGGGTAGTGTATGGGCAGTTACATCCACCATTGTCACCAAATGAAGCTGGCACAACACGGGTGGCCACCGTCAACACTGCTCTGTGTTCTCTTGACCAGACCATGCAATTATTAAAGGAAAATTTGTTAAAAGTTCAGAATCGTATGAAACACTATATAGATCTACACAGGACTGAACGTCAAATTGAGGTTGGAGAGTGGGTATAACTTCGTTTGCAGCCCTATCGCCAAACTTCGATGTCTCAGCGATGAATCTTGAAGCCTTCCCCTAGGTTCTATGGGCCCTTCCAGTTGCTGCTCGGATAGGTGATGTAGTTTACAAGCTTCACCTCCCCACGCAAGCTCGGGTGCATCCGTTCTTCCATCTGTCCCAGCTCAAGAAGAAAATTATTACTCGGTGCATTCCTCTTCCATCACTACCTCCAGTACACTTAGACGGCACTTTTAGTCCCGAACCCCATGCTTGTCTAGAGTGGCACGTGTGTCAGCATGGTCACCCTTCACAGACGATTTAGTGCAGTAAGAGAGCCAACAGCTTGAAGATGCCACTAAGGAACCATTGGAGCCTTTACGTCTCGAATTCCTACACCTTGTGGACAAGGTACTTTGAAGAGAAGGAGGGACTATGTCACACGACCAGACAAGAGACAAAAGAGAAGTTAGGGTTGAGAAGCAAGAAAGGGTTCGGGGAAAATGAGGAGAAGGTTGGAGAAGATTCTTATGACTTAAACGTGGCAATTAAAGAGTAGTAGTGGGCTCAGTTATTGTGGGTTGCATATTACTTATGGGCTTAGTTGCAATGGGCTAAATTAAGTTGGTTGATTTAAGTGGCTGGCTTCAGTATGATTTACGGGCCCAAAAGTTGCTCTTATGGGCCCCCATAATTTCTAGAACCCATGTATTTCAATTTTGTTAGTTTGTTATGTTTGTTCAGCTTGCTAGCTGTATTTAGGTGATAGTTATTCCTTCGGGAATAATCATAGAACAACCCAGATCAAGATTTCTAGCTTTCTTCCTGCTTTCTCTCAATTTCTATGGAGGTTAGCCAAACCTCAAATTTAGCTTAGTTATCAATAAATTTCTTGTGATTCAATATCCAGTTCTATTTACAATCAGTAAAATCTCTCAAAATACATTACAGTTCTAGAGGGTTGTTACATATTATAATGAAAAAGAATAATTTTCATGGAGTGAGTGATATAATTTTGCAGTTTTTTTAATTAGGGGCCAAAATTTTGGCACTCAAACACCTTATTTTCGAGGGGGGTGCACTATTGCCATAAAAAACCAATCTTAGAAATCAATTCATTTGGATGTTTGATGGGAACCTGAATCATCCCACAAAAATGTTTGGAGGTTTATAATTTCAATTTTTTTTTTGGATACATTCAATCCTCATTCTTGTCCCAGAGGAACCTTGAACAATGATATTTACTTAAAATTCAATGTTTTGATAAGAAAAAAATTTTTGTTGAAATTGTTTTTTAGAAGGTAGTGTAGATTTTTTTATGATTTGAGAAAAAGTTGTTAGAGTTTGTAAAAATGTGTTGTTGGTAAAAAGTTATTGGAATTTGAGGGAAAAAAAGTTGTGAAAATTTTTGAAAATTTTTTCATTTACACTGGACGTTTGTATGAGCAAAAAAACAATTTTTTGAAAATTTTGTTGTTGAAGGAAGTGTAGATTCCATTGGGACGAAAAGTTATTGAAGTTTTTAAAGATGTGTTGAAGTTTGTTAGAAGTTGCTGGAGTTTGTAAAAACAGTGTTGGAATTTAGGAAAAGGTTGTTGTGAAAAATTTTCATGTGTATCCAAACATAGTCAATTTTTTACAACCAAACATCAAAATTTGAAAAATTTTATACGAATTCCAACACATTTTTACACAAACTTCAATACTTTTTCATTAAAAAAAATAAATCAAATATTTTCTCTTTATACCTCCTAACAAACTCTGTTACTTTTTCATTAAAAAAATCCATCAAACTTTCTCTCTCTTTTCTTTTTAACAAACTCTAATAAAAATCTTTCTACCATCAAACATTCATCAACTTTTTTCCAAACTCCCATAAAAAGTCAAACTCAGAAATTTCATACTACAAATTTAAAATTCTGTTAACTCGAGGTTGCTCCTTGAGCAATATAACTCGATTTCAGTGATAACAAATTAATAAATAGCTTTGGAGTATTTTAGATCATGCGGTGGTCAATCCACAATTCTGTTAAGGTATTTTAATTTGATTTTGACTCTCTCATTATTATACAGTCCTATAATTGTATCAAACAACATGGCTCATACTTAAACGATCATATTTTTATTGCATGAGTTTTTAAGTGAAAGTGGAAAGGATTGCACTTCTTTAAAGCATTGAAAAACTCGTCCAACGAAGATGGTGTCGGCACATTGATGTATAGTGTCGACACACTGCACTGCAACCCAAGAGCCATTTTGATGGTGTCAACACATGAGAAGATAGTGTCAACACATGCCACTAACGTCCAAGATTATGTTTCCAAGCTTGAAGATGGTGTCGACACATAGGAACAATGTGTAAACACATGATACGGAATTTCTGTTTCATTAAAGATGACAACAGCTCTAATTTTCAAACGTTGTAACAATTAGTGCACCTCTCCAACATTACAATAAAGCCCTTGGGGACCACTCAAGACTGAATTCTTATAAAAAGAACTAGAAAGAAAGAGAAAAGGTAACCACTTGCATCATCAATCTTGACCTAGCCTACCAAGAGAGAGAAAGAGCCAAAGAAGAAAGTTTGCACAAACTCCTAGAAAGCTACTGCTACCACTTGCCATTACTATAGCATTCAATCTCTGATCTTTGTCTTCATGCTCTTTATTGTGCCATGTATTTGAACATCAAGCTTTTAGAGCTATTGATTATTACTTCTTTCATCAAACCTTGAAAAATGTTAAAGTACGGAATACACTTGGGCCTAACCGTGAGGATAGAAGAAATCAAGTCTTGACCGAACCACCTAAAAATATTAGTGTTATCTCTCCTCCTTAACTCTTTTATTTTATTTTCATTGTTTATTGTGCTGCTATTTATTATTCTTGAAACGTTTTGAGATCGAGGTTTTTATCAAAAAATTTCATATTTTTTTAAAACCCAATTAACCCCTCTCCTGGGTTGTCACCTAGACTCACAATTGGTATCAAAGCTGGCATTTAATACCCTTAGTAATGACAACCCTTGTTAGCTCCTCATTGGCTGAAGGTCAATCCACTAGTAGACCTCCATTGTTTAATGGAACTTGCTACAACTATTGGAAAGTAAGGATGAGGATTTATATCCAAGCTGAGGATTATGAACTTTGAAGAGTTATCTCTCGTGGTCCTATATTTCCTAAAGATGCAAAAGGTAAGTTGAAAAAGGAAAAGGATTGGGATGATGTTGATCTCAAACTCATGTCTTTAAATTTTAAAGCGAATAGTGTCTTATATTGTGCCCTTGATGCAAATGAATTTAACCGTGTTTCTAATTGTGATACGACTAAACAAATATGGGATAAATTGTTAGTTACTCATGAAGGTACGAATCAAGTCAAGGAAAACAAAATTAGCTTGCTTGTTCATAGCTATGAATTGTTTAAGATGAAATTTTTTGAATCCATTTCCTCCATGATTACTCGCTTTACAGATATTATAAATGGATGGAAATCTCATGGGAAAGAATACACTAACATGGAAATGGTAAGAAAGATTCTCAGGTATCTTCCTAAAGCTTGGGAACCAAAGGTCGCAGCTATTCAAGAAGCCAAAAATTTAACTAAGTTATCTTTGGATGAGCTCATGGGATCTCTCATGACTCGTGAGATGAACCAAGTTAAGGGAGATGAGGATGAAGGAAAAAGAAAGAGAGGAATAGCCTAAAAAGCATCATACTCCAACAATGATGAATCATCAAAAGACGATGAAGAGATGGCCTTGTTTATGAAGAAGTTCAAGAAATTCTTTCGAAAGAAACAAGGAGACAAGATATACCCAAGGAAGAACAACTTCAAAGGAGATAGTAGCAAAAATAATGAAACTATCTGTCTTGGTTGCAAGAAGCTGGGACACATCAAATCAGAATGTTCTAACATGGAACCATACAAGAAGTCTAAAGACTTCAAGGACAAGAAGAAAGCTGTCGTGGCTACTTGGGGAGAATCCAATGACAGTGAAAGTGAAAGCGAAAAAGATGAAGTAGCAAACCTTTACTTGATGGCTAAAGAAAATCAGGATGAGGTACAAGACTCTTTTATTCAATATTTTTCCTTTGATGAATTGCAAGATGCCTTTGATGAACAACATCTTGAATTGAAAAGAATTTTCTCAAAGTATTGTTGTATCAAAAAGAATTTTGATGTCTTACAAAAGAAAATGATACTTTGAAAATTCAAGTTATATGCCTTAGAGGAGATCTTGCAAGAGCTACAAAAGAAAATGAGAAATCTATGCAAAATGAGTCAAGTGTTTTAATAGTTGAAAACGATACTTTGAAAATGAAAGTTGACTCTCTTACAAATGATCTTGCAAGATTTACTCAAGGAAAAAGAAACCTTGACATTCTTCTTCGGTTCTTAAAGATGTTGCTTCAACAAAAGTGGTATTGGATATGACTCTATTAATGATCAAAAACTTTATTCCGATATGATCATAAAATCCTCTACATCATTTACTTTGTGCAACTTTTGTGAAAAATCTGAACATATTTCACACACTTGTCCAACTAGAAAGAAATCTTAGTGGAATAAATTTGTTGGATTCCTAAAGACAAGGTGAAAGAAACCATTTCTAACACCAAAGGACCCAAAAATATTTGGGTACCAAAAATCAAGAACTTGATTCTTTTTTGTAGGAGTGCTTGAAGACAATCGAAGTCAAGGAACATTGGGTCTTTGATAATGGATGCTCCAAGCACATGACGGAGACAAGAGTTGGTTCAAATCTCTTAGTTGAAAATAAAAAGATTCGGTTAAATTTGATGATAATGGTAAAGGAAGAATACTTGGTATTGGAAATGTCGGTATGAATCCTAATCCTACTATTGAACATGTTCTCTTTGTTGATAGTTTGAAGCATAACCTATAGAGTATTAGTCAATTATGTGATAAGGGAAAACTGAGTCATATTTGAATCATCAATATGTATTGTTGAAAATATAGAAAGCAAGAAATTCTTATTTGTGGGACACATATGTGAAAACATGTATATTGTCCACTTAGAGAATATTTCTTCTGAAAATGTAAAATGTCTTTATGCTCTAAATGACAAGGACAGTTGGTTGTGGCATAGAAGACTTGTTCATGCAAGTATGGATTTGATTTCAAAACTAGCCAAAAAGGAACTTGTTTCGGGTTTGCCTAACCTTGTTTTTAAAAAGGATAAAATTTGTGCAGCTTGTTAAAAGGGCAAACAAACTAGAACTTCTTTTAAACCCAAAAACATTGTGTCCACTTCTAGGTCATTTCAACTTCTACATATGGACTTATTTGGTCCAACTCGAATGTCAAGGACAAATCTTTTCTAATAGGAAACTCAACATTGAATATTTTCATGTGTTTGGATGTAAATGTTTTGTTCTTAACAACAACAAGGACAACTTGGGTAAATTTTATGTGAAAGCTAATGAAGGGATATTTCTTGGTCATACAACTTCTAGTAAAGCTTATCGTGTGTTAATAAAAGAACCTTAGTTGTTGAAGAATCTATTCATGTTGTATTTGATGAATCTAACACTTCTATTAGAAAAGATGACGATGATATTGTAGATCTTGATAAAGAAAGTGAGAAACCTACGACAAGCAAAGAAAAGGAAGTTTCTCATACACAAGAGCAAGATGTACAAGAAATTGAAGAAGGAACGCCTCAAAGCAACAATGATCTACCAAAGGCTTGAAAGTTAGTGAAGAATCATCCTATCGATCAAGTCATTGGTAATGTAGAGAAAGATGTAAGTACTCGCTCTTCGTTAACCATGCTAACAATTTTGGTTTACTTTCTCAAATTGAGCCTAAGAATATTTCTGAGGCTAAAGATAATGAAAGTTGGATCCATGCTATAAGATGAGTTAAAACAATTTGAGAAAAACCAAGTATGGCATCTAGTTCCTAGACCTAAGATCATCCAGTTATTGGTACAAAATGGATTTTTTGAAACAAAATTGATGAATATGGGGTTATGGTCAGAACAAGCCAAGATTGGTAGCCCAAGGTTATAATCAAGAAGAGGGCATTGATTTTGACGAAACCTTTGTACCTGTTGCTAGATTAGAATCCATTCGAATGTTACTTGCCTTTGCATGTTTCAAAGATTTTAAATTGTTTCAACTGGATGTAAAATGGTGTCGACACATTGATGTATACTGTCGACTGATGCAGACGGGGATCCGCAAGACTTGGCAAAATCCGAAAAGGATTGAACCAAGGGGAGAGGATAGTCATAGAATGCCACTCAACCAAGGTAGCGGAAGCCACTCAACGCTACTAATCGCGGATGCCACTCGACGCGACCAAGCCACACGCTTGATTGGTAGGAGGATGTCACTCAACTCCAAAGCAAGAGATACACTTGCAAGAATTATCTTTGAATCAAAAGTTATACCTCTTTATTTTGGATATTCATTCATATATAGAGTTCATTACATCATGGTCAAGCTAGAAAAAATGGAATAATAAAGTCTAGACAATTCCAACACAAAAGAATTAAATGCACTTTGAAATTCGCTGTCAGTTGCTAGTCCCGATGACCTATAATAAAAATTTCATAACTTTCTCTAGAAATATTCAAATGACACGAGGTAAATTTTGTTTGAATCTAGAGATGTAGATATTTCCAAAGATATATTGCAAGACTTCTAACTCTTCTTAAATTGTTCAAAAATTTAATTTTAATTTACCCCAAGATGCCTACCCCGAGATGCAAGTGATGCTTCTTTACTCCGGGATGCAATTGATGCTCCTGCATCATTCTCCCCGACTTGAAAAGAACTCGTCTTCGAGTTTGAGTTCAGATCTTCCCACAGCAACTTATTAACTTCTTGAGCTCTTCACTTGAAATCGAAGCATCTTTGGAACTCGGTTTCCCTAGGCCAATGAACCAAGTATTGTGTGTAAGTGCCATACGAGTTGTGATAGAAACATCCAGCACATCAATGGACTCTCGTGGAGAGTTAGAGAAGCCACCTTCGAAATCCTTTGGTTCCATAGCAATATGCTCCTCATCTCCATAATAAGGATAAAGATCACATATATTGAATGTAGGACTTATCGAAAATCTAGCAGGTAATTCAATGCGATAAGCATTGGACCCAACTTCTTTAGAACTCGACAAGACCAAACTTCCTCTGTTTCAGCTTGTTATAAGTACCAACAGGAAACCTTTCCTTCCTTAGATAGACCATAACCAGATCTCCTTCCTTGAACTCAATTTCCTCGATGAACATCAGCCTTTGACTTATACATTTGAGTAGAATGCTGCAATTGATGTCGAACTTGTTCATGAACTTCTTTTATGTGCTCAGCAAACTCTTCAGCTTCCATACTTACTCTTGCTTGATTTGGCAATGGCAGGAGATCAAGAACATGACTTGGATTGTTGCCATAGACAACCTTAAATGGAAACTTCTTGGTTGATCGATTGGTTGAACTATTGTAAGCAAATTCAGCTTGAGGAATGACAAAGTCCCACTTCTTTGGATGCTCTCCCACTAAACTTCTCAGCAAATTTCCAAGAGATCTATTCACCACTTCAGTTTGTCCATCAGTTTGAGGATGGTAAGCACTAGAGAATTGCAAACGAGTCCCCAAAAGTTTCCATAGTGTCCTCCAAAAGTGACTAAAAAACTTCACATCACGATCCGAAGTAATGGACTTTGGAATACCATGTAGACGAACAACTTCTTTAGAAAATAAGGCAGCTATATGAGATGCATCAGTAGAATTCTTACATGGTATAAAGTGAGCCATCTTGGAGAAACGATCCACTACCACAAATATGCAATCAAACCCGTGCTGTGTTCTAGGCAAACCAAGAACAAAATCCATTGATAAGTCTTCCCAAGGAGCATTAGGGATTGGTAAGGTTGATAATAACCAGCGTTTTGAACTCCTCCTTTGGCCTTTTGACATACTAGACAGTTTTGCACAAATAGCAACATCACTCTTCAACGTAGGCCAAAAGTACCGCAACTTCACAAGAGCTTCAGTTTTGTCTCTTCCAAAATGTCCACCAAGTCCTCCTAGCATGCAATTCTTCAATGACAAATAATCTCAAAGAACCCTCCGGCAAACAAAGTTGTTGCCTTTGAATAGATAGCCATTGATCAGCAAATAATCTCTTCTCTTCTCATCATTCAAATCCTACAATACTTTTGAAAAGAAAGGATCTGAAACATAATATCTTGGTAAGAGATCAAAACCAGTGATTTCATAAGATAGAGTTGTCAACAAGCTATGTCGTCGACTCAAAGCATCAGCAACTTTGTTTGATGATCCAGCTTTGTGTTGTAGAACAAAAGAGAACTTCTCAAGTATGAAACCCAGCTAGCATGACGAGAATTAAGCTTCTTTTGTCCCTTCAAGAATCTCAAAGCTTCATGGTCAAAAAGAGAACAAACTCCACACCAATGAGATAATGTTCCCAATGTCGTAAAGCTTGTACAATTGCATATAACTCCTTATCATAGGTTGAATATTTTAGCTTTGCATCACTGAGTTTCTCACTGAAATAAGCAACAAATTTTTCTCCTTGCAAAAGAACAGCTCCTATGCCGACATTTGACGCATCACACTCCACTTGGAATGGCTTAGAAAAATCTGGTAGTGCTAGAATTGGTGATTCAACAAGTTTGGACTTCAACTCTTGAAAACTACTTTCAGCCTCATTGGTCCACTGAAATTCCTTCTTCTTTAGAACATCCATCATTGGAGCAACAATGGTGCTGAAATGTGAATAAATCTTCTGTAGAATGAGGCCAAACCATGAAAGCTTCTCACATCGGTTAGGCTTCTAGGTGTAGGCCAATCAAGAATAGCCTTTACTTTCTCATCATCCATCTTCATGCCATCTGCACTCACAACATAGCCTAGAAATACAACTTGATCAGTCATGAAAGAGCACTTCTTAAGGTTCACATAGAGCTGATTTTCATGAAGTACTTTGAAAACATTGGAGAGATGTTCCAAATGTTGCACTCTATCCTTGCTGTAAATTAAGATATCATCAAAATACACCACAACATACTTGCCCATGAAGATCTTCAATACTTGAGTCATAAGTCTCATGAAAGTACTTGGGGCATTGGACAATCCAAATGGCATAACCAGCCACTTCATACAAACCATCCTTGGTTTTAAAAGTTGTCTTCCACTCATCACCTTCTCTAATTCTGATTTGGTGATAACCACTCGCAAATCAATCTTAGAGAATACTTTAGCATCAGCAAGTTCATCAAGCATATCATCAAGTCTAGGAATAGGAAACCTATACTTGATTGTAATCTTGTTAATAGCTCTACTATCAACACACATTCTCCATGTTCCATCCTTCTTAGGAGTTAAAAGAGCTGGAACCGCACAAGGACTAAGGATTCTCTAATCAACCCTTTTTTCAACAAGTCAATTACTTGTCTTTGTAATTCAGCATGTTCACTAGGAGGCATTCTATAATGAGGCAATTAGGAAGAATAGCACCTAGAGTGAAATCAATTTGGTGCTGAATGTTTCGAAGTGGTGGTAAACCACTAGGAAGCTCATCAGGAGCAAGGCCTTTGAATCTGTCCAGCAAGTCTTGAACTTCATTCGGAACCTCCTTTGCAACTTCTTCACTTCTATCCAGCAACAAGAGCATAAATAATGTCATCTTCCTTGTAGGATTCTTCAAACTCTTTGTAAGATAATAAACTGATCTGGTTTGAAGAAGACACGCTTGATGGAACATCCTTCATAGGGGACAACACATACTTCACACCATTGTGGATAACGGTGCAAGTGTTTCCTCTCCATCATGGTAAGCACTCCTATCAAATTGCCAAGGTCTGCCAAGAAGCAAATGGCAAGCATCCATGGGCAACACATCACAATAAATCTCATCTTCATACTTGCCAATGGAAAACTTTACTTTACTCCTTTGTGTCACCATGATTTCTCCACCCTTTTTGAACCAAGAAACCTTGTAAGGCTTTGGTGACGCTCACAAGAAAGTTTCAGCTTTTCTACCATCACCTTTGACACCATATTTTCACAACTTCCGAGTCAATCATCAAGATGCACTTCTTTCCATGGGAAAGACAATAGGTTCTGAAAATATTATGCCTCAACCATCTATCATCTTCTTGAACAGTCACACTCGTTGGATTACAAGGCTTTCTGCATCACAATCACCTTCACAATATTCTACATTATCATCCTCAGCTTCTTCATCATAGATTGGCTCTTGATCCACATCTCCTTCTTCTTCAACAAATGCAATTCAGCTTTCTTCTTTGGACATTCATAGGATCTATGCCCAACTTCATTACATCCGAAACATCTAATGGAAAATGAGTCAGATTTTCCATGCTCCTTACTCACCCCTCATGTTGTTGAGCTGGCTTTTGAGAGATAGGAGCCAACTTTCTTTCTTTCTCCTTCACCACCTTTGAACTTTCAGCTTTTCGGTATGAACTCCATTTCATTTTCTCCTCGCCTTTAGTGCCTTCTGGTATGCTTCCTCCAGAGAATGAAATGAATGCATCATAAGCTCACCCTTGAGATTATACTTCAGCCCACTGACGTATCTTGCCACCAATTGATCATCGGATTCTTGCAAATTCACACGGCTCATAAGCTTGTAAAATTGCTCTATATAATCACCAACAGATTGCTCCATTCGTTGATGTAATTGATGGAACTTTTGGTAGAGTTTGAGAATAATCTAAAGGCAGAAACTTCTCATCAAGCTTCAACTTCATCTCAGCCCAATATTGATTTTTGGAATTCCTCTGGATCTCTACTTTTGATATTGCTGCCACCATATTAGAGCATGACCCTTCAACTTGTAGCAACGAACTGCACCTTTCTTTCATCTGAGAGATCTTTCCATTCAAAGAAAGCTTCTAAAGATGCCATCCAATCACAATACTCATTGCATCAAGCTTCCCATCAAAGCCTTGCACATGAACTTGGATACTTCGATCATTGTTTTCTAAAGCAAAGCCAAACGTTCCATGGACCATTGAGCAGCAACTCTTGGTTCAACAAAAGAACTAGAAGAAGATGAATGGTCATCTCAACTATTGTCATCTTAAGAAGACATTGCGTGCACTTTCCCGACTCCTATGGCTTCGAGTTGGTGAAGTTTGAAGAGCAGTAAGTGTTTGATTTGATTCCTAATGCCGCAAGTTCAGCTTGTACATCATCCGCTCTGTATTTCTTTTCATTGTGAAAGGCCAAGATGATAGAAATCTCGAAATTCTTATGATGCAGACAGATCCGCAAGGCTTGGCAAAATATTGAGCCAAGGGAGGATAGTCCTGGGATGCCACTGACCAGGGGTAGCGGAAGCCACTCTACTAATCGCGGATGCCACTCGACCAAGCCACTCGCTTGATTGTAGGAGGATGTCACTCAACTCCAAAGCAAGAGAACTTGCAAGAATTATATCTTTGAATCAAAATTTTATTTTGGATATCACTCATATATAGAGTTCATTACATCGTCCCTAGCATGAAACTGTTCAAAGACATCCTTAAGTTGGCTGATTAGAAGCTTGAGAGTCTTTCACATCTTGTTTCAGTGCAACTTTTCATTGTTTTCTGCTTCTTGAGAGATTACAAGTTCACAATAGTCATCCTCATTCTTCATCATAGATTGGCTCTTGATATCTCCTTCTTCTTTGCCATGGACATTCATAGGATCTATGATAACTCATTTTCCATGATGTTGTTGAGCTGGCATAGGAGCCAATCACCAACTTTCATGCCTTTAATGCTTCCTCATGAATGCATCATAAGCTCACCCTTGAGATTATACTTCAGCCCACTGACGTATCTTGCCACCAATTGATCATCAATTCTTGCAAATTCACACGGCTCATAAGCTTGTAAAATTGCTCTATATAATCACCAACAGATTGCTCCATACATTGATGCAATTGATAACTTTTGGTAGAGAGTTTGAGAATAGTCTAAAGGTAGAAACTTCTCATCAAGCTTCACTTCATCTTAGCCCAGATATTGATTCTTGGAATTCCTCTGCGATCTCTACATGCTCATATTAGCATGACCCTTCAACTTTAGACCTTTCTTTCATCTGAGAGATCTTTCCATTCAAAGAAAGCTTCTAAAGATGCCATCCAATCACAATACTCATCTGCATCAAGCTTCCCATCAAAGTCTTGCACATGAACTTGGATGCTTCGATCATTGTTTTCTAAAGCAAGAGCCAAACATTCCATGGACCATTTAGCAGCAACTCTTGGTTCAACAAAAGAACTAGAAGAAGATGAATGGTCATCTCGGTTATTGTCATCTTCAAAGAAGACATTGCGTGCACTTTCCCGACTCCTATGGCTTCAAGTTGGTGAAGTTTGAAGACGCTGAAAAAATTCATTCACCATGTTGTAAGTGTTTGATTTGATTCCTTAATGCCCAAGTTCAGCTTGTACATCATCACGCTTGTATTTCTTTGACATCGTGGAGGCATTGTGAAAGGCCAATAGATATGAAGAAGATAGAAATCTCAAAATTCTGAAGAACATAAAGAAACTCAATCACCACAATAGGAAAACTTGCTTTGATACCAATTTGATGCAGACAGGGATCCGCAAGGCTTGGCAAAATCGAAAAGGATTGAGCCAAGGGAAGGGGATAGTCCTGGGATGCCACTCAACCAGGGGTAGCGGAAGCCACTAACGCTACTAATCGCGGATGCCACTCGACGCGACCAAGCCACACGCTTGATTGGTAGGAGGATGTCACTCAACTCCAAAGCAAGAGATACACTTGCAAGAATTATATCTTTGAATCAAAAGTTCTTCTTTATTTTGGATAATCACTCATATATAGAGTTCATTACATCAAGGTCAAGCTAGAAAAAATGGAATAATAAAGTCTAGACAATTCCAACACAAAAGAAATTAAATGCACTTTGAAATTCGCTGTTTGTTGCCAGTCTCGATGACCTATAGTAAAAACATCATAACTTTCTCTAGGAATCTTCAAATGACACAAGGTCAAGTGCATTTGAAACTAGAGATGTAGAGATTTTCAATGATATATAGCACACCTCCTAACACTTCCTAAATCATTCCGGAATTTAATTTTAATTTACCTAGAGGTGCCTACTCCGAGATGCAAACTCCTAGAAAGCTACTCTGCCACTTGCCATTACTATAACATCCAATCTCTGTCGCTATTACACAGTCCTATAATTGTATCAAACACTATTGCTCACACTTAAAAGATCATATTTTTATTGTAGGAGTTTTTAAGTCAAAGTGAAAAGGATTGCACATCTTAAAGCACTAAAAAACTCATCCAGCAAAGATGTTGTCAACACATTGATGTATAGTGTCGACACATTGCACTGCAACTTGAGAGCCATTTTGATAGTGTCAACACATGTGAAGAAAGTGTCGACACATGAAAGATGGTGTCGACACATGAGAAGATAGTGTCGACACATGCCACTGACACTCGAGATCATGTTTCCAGGCTTGAAGATGGTGTCGACACATAGGAGCAATGTGTCGACACATGATGCGGAATTCTTATTTCATTAAAGATGACAGTAACTCTTATTTTAAGACATTGTGACACTTAGGGCACCTCTCTAACATTACAATAAAGCCCTTGGGGACCATTCAAATCAAAACTGAAGGCTTGTAAAAAGAACAAGATAGAGAGAGAAAAGGTTATCATCAATCTTGACCTAGCCTACCAAGAGAGAGAAAGAGCCAAAGAAGATAGTTTGCACAAACTCCTAGAAAGCTATTGCTGCCATTTACCATTACTATAGCATTCAAATATCTTTGTCTTCTTGCTTTTTATTGTGCCTTGTATTTGCAATGGTCAAATCGTTTTCTTCTTGCTCTTCATTGTGCTTTTAGAGCTATTGATTATTACTTCTTTCATCAAACCTTGAAAAATGTTAAAGTGTGGGATACACTTGGGTCTACTCGTGAGGATAGAAGAAATCTTACCTAGTGTGAGATTTGTTGTAATAATTGGTGACCTTGGCAAAACGCTTATAACGGTTACTTAGCATCGGAAGCTAATGTGTGATTACTATTGGATTATAGTGGAGAAAGTCAAGGAATACAATAGCCTTGGGGGTGGATGTAGGCAAGTCTTGGCCAAACCACTAAAAATATCGGTGTTATCTCTCCTCTTTAACCCTCTTATTTTATTGTCATTGTTAATTGTGCTGCTATTTATTTTTCTTGAAACATTTTGAGATCTAGGTTTTTATGAAAAAAGTTTAAGATTTTATTAAAACTCAATTCACCCCTCCCTCTCTTGGGTTGTCACCTAGACTCACAAATTCTTACTATCTTTGCTTGCCAAGCATCACCTACATAGAAGAGGATTAGGGAACAGAAAAGGCAAGAGTTTCCCTATAAGACAATCTTACTTTCAAATTTGGGAAGCAAAGTCTCAGCCATATTGTTTATTTTAAGGCTGTACCTGTGTACTGAAAAAAGAAAAAAAGAAAAGCAAAATAAATTCAAACATTAAAGAAAATAATGGTCATTTTGGGTTCTCCGAGAGAAATTTTATTTTACTTATTTTAACCTATTTATATTATTATTTTCTTTTATCCCTTTAAGTGCTTGATTGTATTCGATCATTATTTAAAGATATATGGTTGATAATTCATTTTTTTCTAGTATAAAAAGATAATGAATATATACCTGGCACTTTTTTAAACAATAAAGGGCAAAAAAAAAGTTAGGGCAAATTACAATAACCCCTCCGAACTGTCACTCTTTTCATAATTACCCCGCTAAAATCTAACTCTTTGCAACTAGCTCTCCTAAACTATATCCTTGTTTCGATTTCATCCCCCAACCAATTTTTGGTGTTAATTTGAATGAAATATATCTACGTGCGTGACACATGAATAGGAAAAATTTCAATAACCCCACAAACTATCACTCTTTTTTTAATTATGCCCCTAAACTATATCCTTGTTGTGGTTTCATCCCCCAATCAATTTGGGGCGTCAATCTAGATAGAATTCGTCCCATGTGCATTACATTTGACCCTCAACCCATCCTAAAAGACTGTTACGCCCTCCATAAAATGGGAAGAAAATAAAACGCAGTTACTTGAAGACCCACAATGCACATTTTAGAGCCTTTGTCATTTTCGTTCACATCCGATTCATGCACAAGAACTCTAGACTCCACAGGAAAGCTAAGGGCTCACACGGGAAACTTGATTCACAAGGTATGCAACTTTTTCTTTCTTCAACCTCCTTCATGCTCCCTCATGCAATATGAGTGTAGGTTTTCATTCCTGCACAGACAAGAGTTCTCACGTGCGAGTTGGACCTAAACGAAAATGACAAAGGCTTCAAAACATGCGTTAAGGGTCTTTCAGGTAGCTTGTGTTTTCTTTTATTCGCTAGTCTTTTAACATGGGTTTAGGGTCATGTGTAACGCACATGAGACGAATTCCGTTCAAATTGATGCCCCAAATCTTTTGGAAGATATAACCGCAACAAAGACATAGTTTAGGGGGGTGAGTTGCATCGAGTGATAGTTTAGGGGGGTAATTAGAAAAAAAGGTAATAGTTCATTGGGGGTTATTGTAATTTGCCCTATTCACATGTAATGCATTTGGACAAATTCTGTACAAATGGAGGCCCCAAAGTGGTTGGGGGATTGAACGACAACAAGGATATAGTTTATGGGGGCGAGTTGCAAAGAGTTATATTTTAGGGGGTAATTGAGACAAGGGTGATAATTCGTGAGGGGGTTATTGTAATTTGCCCAAAAGGTTAAGTTAGGAGTTTACTATAATGCCAAATAAAGTATGTCTCTGGCCCCCACTAATAATGACATACTCTGGCCCCCACTAAGAACCTTCTTTTGAAAAAATTTATATTTGTGGAAATCTTACCTACTATCTTTCGATTAAACTAATGAAGTGCCCTACAGTCAGATTGCTCACATTTATAGGAGGTCTAGTTGGAATATGATCTGGATATATCGGCTAATTAATTTTGTTTCTCTTTTGTTTTTTTTGTTTTTTTTGTTTTTTTTTTTTCTTATTTCTCAAGTTTTTTGTTATTTTTTAGGGGACAAGTAAGAAGATGTGCTCACTTTGCAAGTGCATTTATTTTTCCTTTTTGGTCCTAATTGACTTGAAGCTTGGTTTTTTGATATGGATCTCGTATGATTAGTGGAACGAGAGATAAAATGGTTCAGGGCGTCTATCCATCCAGTCAGCCGCTGTAGCTCTTTACTATTAGAGGGTGGGGCGATATGGAGGATTACATCAATCTTCTCGGGGTTGGCCTCGACGCCCCTGTTGGAGACCATAAGCCCTAGGAATTTTTCACATGATACTCCGAAGGCACATTTGGCTGGGTTCAGCTTCATTTTGTATCAGTCAAGTGTGTCGAAGGCTTCTCGGAGGTTGCTGAGGTGACTTCTAGCCCACCTGCTCTTCACCAACATGTCATCGACATAAAATTCCATATTCCGACCAATTTGCACCTTGAACATGAGGTTTCCTAGACTCTTGTAAGTGGCTCTATTCTTTAAACAGAACAGGATTACCAGGTAGCAATGAAGCCCCCTGTCTAAGATGAAGGAGGTCTTCTCCTGGTCGATCAGGTCCATCTGGATTTGGTTGTAGCCAGAAAAACCGTCCCAGAAAGAGAAAAGTTCATGCTCCGCAGTAGAATCCACCAACATGTCAATTCTTGGCAAAGGGAAGTTTCCCTTTGGGCATGCCTTATTGAGGTTGATGAAATCAACGCACATTCGCCATTTACCGTTTGATGTTGGCCTCAAAACCACGTTGGCCAGCAAGTTTGGGTAAGTTACTTCGCGAATAAACCCCACTTCCAACAGCTTGTTGGCTTCTTTAGCTATTGCTTGGCTTCTGTCCAGGGCGCAGGCCCTCTGCTTCTGCCAAACCGACTTTCTGTTCGGGACAACACACAACCTATGTACCATGCGGAAGAATCCTTCCTTGCCCAGCTCCAGCTCTACTTCTTCCACAAGTTCGGCAATCTGGGCGCGTGATTAGTTCTCCTGCGCGACCAGATTATTTTACATAAAATGTAGTCGTTGGTCCATAGTGTTTGTTGTTCCTAAAGGCTCCCCAGGTGTAAGAAATAAAAAATTTAAACTGATAAGTGAGACAAAATATTTAAGTGGTTCGGTCATAGACCTACATCCACTTGTGGTAAGGCCCAATTGGGCTTATTGATTTTCTCACTTTATTTCAAAAGGTTACATTGAGGCTTTATTTATAAGCCATTGGTTTCAATTGCCCACATTGCTTTAGCAATGTGGGACTTTACATTTTCAACACTCCCCCGCAAACTTGAGTTTCAATTGCCCACATTACTTTAGCAATGAGGGACGTTTTCAACATTTTCACATTTTCAAGGTGGACCCACCTTGAGTTTGGACTTACAAAACAAGGAAAATAAAGTCGCCGGACTCTGCCAGGTGGTCGCCGGGCTCTGCCGGACAGTCGCCAAGCTCTGCCGGATGGTCAACGGATCGTGCCGCTCCGATACCATGTAAGAAATAAAATTTTTTAAACTTAAAAAAATTTAAACTGAGATAAGTGAGACAAGATTTTAAGTGGTTCGGTCATTGACCTACATCCACTATTGGAAGGCTCAACTGGGCATTCGGTTTTCTCACTTATTTTTCAAAAGGTTACACTGAGGCTTTATTTATAAGCCATTGGTTTCAATTGCCCACATTGTTTTAGCAATTAACCGAACCACTTAAATATTTTGTCTCACTTATCAGTTTAAATTTTTTATTTCTTACATGGTATCAGAACGGCACGATCCGTTGACCATTCGGCAGAACCCGACAACCGTCCGGCAGAGCCCGGCGACCGTCCGGCAAAGCCCGACAACCGTTCGGCAAGAGCCCGGCGACCATCCGACAGAGCCCGGCGACCATTCGGAAGAGCCCGGCAACCACCCGGCAGAGTCCGGCGACTTTATTTTCCTTGTTTTGTCAATCCAAACTCAAGGTGGGTCCACCTTGAGTTGGTGGGGGAGTGTTGAAAATGTAAAGTCCCACATTGCTAAAGCAACGTGGGCAATTGAAACCAATGGCTTATAAATAAAGCCTCAATGTAACCTTTTGAAAAATAAGTGAGAAAACCGAATGCCCTAGTTGGGCCTTCCAACAGTGGATGTAGGTCAATGACCGAACCGCTTAAAATCTTGTCTCACTTATCTCAGTTTAAATTTTTTAAATTTAAAAATTTTTATTTTTTATACCAGGAGTAGCGGAATGGAGCCAATTCTCGTTCCTCGCTCTATCTTCAGGAGTCTGGAGCGCCTCTCCCTTAGCTCGGCTTGGGACATCCATCGGCTCTTCATCTTGGGACTACCTGTAAATCGTTGCTTCCAGCAGACGGCGCCAGGTGCCAAAAATGATCTACCCGATGATTGATGGGCCGATGCCGAGCTTCTCTTCGTTATTAGAGCTGCATTGCTAGACAATGCTACCGGAGCTTCCCCGTGGAACGAGCCTCCTATGTATCATTCAGAATATAAGAGATGTTCTGCACTTTCTATCATTAGGAGTCGTTACGTAGTGCGGCGTATGGCGAAAGGGACAGGTTGCGGCTTCCTTTCTGTCATCCATAACTTTGCTTTTCGGCGGGTCATATCTTAATTGCGGCGGATCTGTAGACGGCGTCGTGTAGCGTCTGCAGAGAAGGATGCTTCATGGTTGGCTTTGACAGCGGCGGGCACCTACAACTGGGGTGTTTCCGAGGCGTGTAGTTCAAAGAGGTTCTTTTAGCGGATAGGACACTTGTTCAATTAACTAAGGCCCTTTGAGCCCTATTCTCAGAGTCCCCAGCCTTCTGACTTAGACCGATGGGGTCCATGCTTCTCCTTGCTTTTGCAGGTCTCTTTTGGTAAAACCTTCTCTTTTTAGTTGGCCAGGTTCAAGTGGACCGCTTACTTCTTATCCATCATACAACAAAAGTTCTTTTAAGGTAATTCATAAATGGAAGACGTGATAAAAAAAAAAGGATAATGATCGGCTCTGGAACATCTTCCCAACAAGTTTCATCTCGGTGTGCTCCCCCAACCATTTCCGCCCATCCTTCCTAAAGCCCACGAAGCCTGTGTCGTACTCATTTTTTAAACATAAGCCGCCTGAAATTGCAGGAAGTTTTAGGTCAACTTAAAACGCTAATCTTGGCTTTCTTAGTGATTTTGTAACTTCCATTTTTAAAACATGGAAAATTAAGCCAATAATTTTATGCCAACCGGTATAACAAATGACAAGTTATCAATCCGGCCAACAGACATATATTTGTTTATCTAAACTCAGGATCTAGGGAAAACAATCCCTCATGGTTGAAACTCTACACGACATAATTTATTTATATAAATTACTTACCTGTCAGTATTTAAAGTTATGAAAAGAACACGGCGTACACCCTTGTGGGCAAGGATAATTAAATACTTCACAACCTCGCCTACCACGCCCAGGGGGATATTTAAATACTACATAACGTCAGCTACATGGAACAATTGAAAATTAGTTCGAAATAAAGTAATCACCAATTCACCGAATTGTCTTCACAAATTCTTTAGAAAGTTGTCTATCTTACTAGTTTCGGCAACCTAAATGTTCCACCTACATTAAATTCACACCTCACAACCACTACAAGAATATTAACCTTTCGTGTCAAATTCTTGGGTGTCAAAAAATATTTTGACACTAAACAACAGTTCTCCTGACAACAAAATCAACATTATCACGCAAGGTCACTACAAAAAAACAAGTCTATAGCAGCGGTCGCTAAAAACGCCGCTAAAGGTGTTTTTAGCAGCGTTTTTTGCAAAACGCCGCCAAAGGTGGTCTACAGCGGCGGTCGTTTTAGCGGCGGTTAGTGACCACCGCTATAGACCCCCTTTAGCGGTGGTCTTTGTAGCGACGGTCACTGACAGCTGCTATAGACCCACTTTAGTGACCTTTTTTGCAAAACGCCGCTAATAGTGTTACCTTTAGCAGCGGTTCTTTTAGCGGCGGTCACCGACCGCGGCTATAGACCCACTTTAGCGGTGTTTTGCACAAAACGCCGCTAAATGCCAAATTTTTAGCGGCGTTTTTGTAAAAATGCCGCTATAGGTGTACTCTCCACAAACACTGCTAGAAATTAGTTATATACAGCAGCGGTCACCGTGACCGCCGCTGTAGAGTACAGCTTTAGCAGCGTTTTTTTCAAAAACGCTGCTATAGGTATAAGTGCAAAAAAAAAAAAAATTATTTTGTCATACAATTTTATTTTGTCATGTACTTGAAAAATTTTATTTTAAGGGACCTACTTAATGAAATATGAAATTAGAAAGAATGTTGTGAAAATTGAAGTTGTTATATGGTCTTAGAGACTATGATTTAGTCATTAGGTAGGTACATATATATAAAGTGCTTAGGTTAATTAGCACATATAAATTATATAATAAACACATACTTTTAAATTATAAGTATTATATATTATTATTCCCAACCTATTTTAATTAAGATTATTATACTAATTATAAAAAAGAGTATAAAGAATGTACATTCCTATGTATTTAATACTAAGTATAAAAATTTTTAAATACTATTACAATTTACAACTAATTTTAATTTACTAAAAACACATAACATGTATATAGCTTATTATTAAAAAAACTGAAAAACTATAGGATAAAAAGAAGCCTCAACTTTTTATTAAACGGTGAGTTTCTATCCCTATGAAATAAGTATCCTCGTTGAACCCCTACTTTTGAAATGTCTGAAAAATCTCCAAGGCTATAAAAATTGAAATTCTTATATGTATAATTTCATTTCCCGCGCGCGGAATATCTCCCTCCCTCTTCCTCTTTTATTCTCCGATCGAAATCCCTCTTCCTCTTCCTCTTCATCAAACGCTCTCCCTCTCTGTCGAAATCTCTTTTAGTTTCTCTCGCTCCCGTTGCTCCCCATTTGCTCATGGCACTGTCTCTCTCCCTCAGCTCACCACTCTCCCTCTTGCTTGTAATAAGATAACGGAGGGTGAGAAATATATCCAAAAGCTAGCTTTGGACTCTGTGAATTGATCGGTGTCACCTGCAGCTGTCCTTGACGGATGTCGAATCCCTCTCTCTGCTGCTTCGCATTGCTGCCGGAACCACTTGCTTGCTTAGAGCTTTGTCGATTACCTTCGCACATGGTACTCTCCCCCCCCCTTCTCTCTCTCTAATTTATCTACTTCAATTGAATTTCTGAATTATGCCTAATCCTACGCTCTTTTTCTTTGGCGTTCTGGGGTTCTGATTTATGGTTCTTTCTGGGTTTTTGCTTTCAGTATGTGTTGTCTCTTTTTGCTTGGAAATGTGTGATCTTGTGGTTGGGTTCTATTCTTTTGCGCCTCCTTTCATTGTGGTTTTGATTTATTGATGGAAATGGTGGCTGCAATGCACGACAAGATCTTTGGCTGAGGGGATATCACAACTTCCATCCCTTGCTAAAGAACAGGGGAAGAACAATGTTGCATTCCTTTGCTTGTTCATGTTGGGTAAATTGGAAGAGTGCCTGCAGATGTTGTTGGAAAGGTATATTGTTTTGATTTTGTTTGTAATTTTTAAACTTTAATGCAAGAAACGCGAATTTAAAGAAGTAATTCTGCAGCAATCGGATACCTGAGGCTGCCTTGATGGCACGATCTTATCTCCCAAGCAAGGTGTCAGAGATAGTTGCAATTTGGAGGAAGGACCTCCATAAGGTAACTGTTTTTCACCTATTTGTTGTGCTTGGTTCAGAGTTGATCACAGGCTTGGGGAAGGGGTATCATTTATATCTTTTGCATAATCATAGACATATACACCTTTAAGTTCTTCTCCATCCTAGTTAGTGTCTCTGTTGTGTAATAAAGTTTGACATTATTTGTAGGTTAATCCAAAAGCTACAAAATCTTTAGCTAATCCTGAGGAGTATCCTAATTTGTTTGAGGATTGGCAAGTTGCTCTTTCTGTTGAATCCAGAGTTGTAGAGATGAGGTATTTGTAATTTTGACATTTACTAGCATTTTGCTGGATGATGTTTTCCTTGAGATTCTTATCAGGCTTTTATCTTTACGGGTTAACTGAATAGTTAAATATTTATTTAACTGCATTTTTTATTGTTTTCTAGGGGTGTTTACGTTCCTGTATACGCAAACCATGCTGATAGATCACATCACACACTTGTGGAGGCTTTCAGAACTAGGCAAGTGGATGATGAGGAACCCCTTGAAAATGGAGATGCACATCACGAGGTATAGCCTATGGATAGATTCCATAATACTTATGCACAATGTCTTTGATTTGTTTTAACAAACAAGACCATTATCTTTTATGGGCAGCTGTTTGCACATGTGTTGGAATTCTCTTATTGCTGGTTCTTTGAAACTTGTTCTAGTGTACTCACATTTTTGTTACTGGTTACAATACAACGAAGAACACAATGCAGAGGAACACAATGGAGAAGAAGGAAGCCAGGAGGAGGCTGTTGTAGTGGATGCTAGAGATCAGTCATAGTGTAGGTCTTCAGATTGTCACTCGCTGGATTACTTAATGGGAAATGAATCTATTTTGGAGTGCATTGTGGCACGTACATGGAAAATATTTTAATGTAATTCACAAGCACTTTGGAAATAAATGCAATGATTGGTTTAGCAATGATATCTTTTCATGAAGCTTTCCGTGTTCATTTGGAATGATGTGCCTATTTATGACATCTCCCTCTACTAAGTTTATCATGTATTATTTCCAAAGGTGTTTCCTCTTAATTATTATTTTTTTTCCGTTCCAATACTAGGTTTTCTGGAGGAGGCTGCCTATAAGTGATCACAAGGACTGGTGGTTCTTTCACCTGATGGTGTGGCTTTGTAGAGCACTGATTGCGTTATTTCCATTGTTACTACTTGGTGAAGATGGTGTTGGTGCTGATGGTGTACTAAAGCTGCTTTTGCTAATGCTAGGATTAAAGTTATTTTTATTTTATGTTACAAACTTGTATAGACTCTTGTGTTGTAAGACTTGGTTATTTAATCAATGATGAATTATATTTGCTTTATTATCCTTGTCCTTAGGTTTTTACATCAATGAATTATAGTTATTAAATAAATTTGTATTACAAATTAAAAATGCAGGTATTTTTATAAATATAGTTGTTGCAACCCTTTTTCTTAAAAAAAAAAAGGAAAAAAAAAAGAGCACTAAGTTTATAGCGGCGTTTTCTAAAACGCTGCTAAAGACCAGTAGTAGTGTTTTAGGAAAACGCTGCTAAAAAATTAAAAAAAAATGCTGGGTCTATAGTGGCGTTTTCTAAAACGCTGCTAAAGACCTATAGCAGCATTTTAGGGAAACACTGCTAAAAATTCAATAAAGCACTTCAGGTTTTTAGCGGCAGCCACTGCCGCCGCTAAGTGACCGCTGCTATAGGTCAAGATTTTCACTAGCGATTGCGAAAATCGCTGTTAAAACCTATCCCGACTTGACCGCCGCTAAAAAAACGCTACTAAAACCTATAGCAGCGGTTTCTGACCACCGCTATAGACCTTTTTTTTGTAGTGGGTGTTCGAGGAGGTTAAAAAACATCTGAATGACATAAAAAATAGTTCGCACGTTTTTTCGAGTGACAAATGCCCAAATGTCACAGATCTGTGACAACAAATTTTCGTCACAAAAGATAACAACAGCGTCCCCATGGTTCAAAAACTGTTCGCACGTTATTTGGGTGACAAAATGCCTCATTGCCCATCTGTGACAAAAACTAAATCGTCACCAAAGCTTAAACAACGTCCGGATGTACCTGCAATAGTCATCCAAACACTAGTGCCAGATGAAATGCATGCGTAACAGTTGTTACAGTTCAGACGCCTACTAAACGTGCGAACTCATTTTTGGTGACAAAGGCGTTTGCCACCCTTTTGTTACGCATCCCAAATCATCACTAAATACTGAAACCGTTGGGACGCCCCTGCGAGAGTCATTCGAACTGTCTACACAATCCTCGCATGATGGACATGTGTGTACCTACAACAGTTGTGCGAATAGTTGTTCCCGTCCGCATGGCATACTACACGTCCTCACGCATATGCTTGTTTTATAAATGAATATTGGACCACAACATTGCTTGGTGTCATGCAGAGAACGTCTACATGTACTATAACCGTCCGAACAATGCATGATTGCAAGCATTTTTGCAATGGTTCTAGTCATGGCATTTAATGCACATCCCATCAGTGTTCAAACATGTCACATTGACGTTTGGACGGTATCGATGGTTTTTAAATTCAAAGAGAAACCATCAGAACTTAATTTTCCGACGCAAACCGCACCCTATTTCTCTTCGTTTCTCTCGAAGATTCGACATTTGACATCACAAATTCTCCACTTTATGTCCTATTTCCTCCACTAATTCATATTAAGGTATGTTTCGTATGTTTTTATTTGGATTTTTTGGTGAAAAATGTCATTTTTATACGTTATTTACATAGACATTTTGAAATCAATTTTTAGACCATGAAATCTTGTTAAATTTATTGTTTTTGGGTTTATATTGATTGCTTATGATTGTAGGATTGTTTAGACTATAATATGGTTAAATTTGGTGTTGTTTTGTGGTGGTTGTGAGGTGGGAAGGAGACCGGCCATAGCTGAGTCGACTCGTTCATCTTCTCCGATCTGTCCAAATGTCTTTTAGCCTTTGAACGGTTACTATTAAGTATTTTTATTATTTTTATATCTTCAAATGTTTGGTTTTCACCGTGCACACGTATAGGGCTTAGACATCATCGTTTTATTAATTTGATATTCATTAAAGTTAGTTTTAAATTGGCCAGTGCGGACGACATTCCTCACCGTGCACATGTATAGGTCTTATAAGTCATCATTTTGCTCATATGATATTTTGTTTGTGTGTCGTGTGTGGGCATAGTTATTTCTATGCGAACTGTTACTATTTTTGAAGTGACTATTGTATACATGTCCAAACGTATTTTTTGGAATGTGCGCATGGTTATTTGTTTCGACAATGTCGTTTAATTTTATAAAATAATTTGTTTATACATCCGAACGTATTATTTTTGCATCCGAACATTTTGTTCTTTTTTTTAGAAACTACACTATTTTGACTTATTTATACTAATGTTTGTTTTTTCAACAAATTAAGAAATATCAAAATGTCAGCGTTTAGCTACTACTACTTCTGGCCCCTCGAGCTCCAGGCAACAGGCACCTGGCAGTCCGAACAAATATGTGATGTTGGAGGAGCAGCGGGCAGAGATCCTCACACGATCTGTTATAGTGGAGCATGAAGTCACATTTATTGATTTCGAGGCAATGAAATTTGAGGAACGGAGCATCGGGGATATTATGGATGATTAGGGGTGGATCACCTATCTGAAGAGAACCGACATAGCATCTACAGATCTGGTTTGGAAATTTTATGATGCACTGTTGAACATTGAGGACATCGAGCTCTGAGTTGCCATACGGACTTCTCTTGACACAATTCTTTCATGATGTTGGCATTGTAGATGGTCCGCATGAGGATAGGAAGAATCCTCTAGGTGTGACCTGTTGGACCATTTGGAGCTGTTCCACAACTCAGCTTTGACGACAGCAGCTACGGCAAGGTGTCAATGCCAGAGAGGCTCAGCCAGTGCCAGCAACCCTTTTTCATGATGCAGGGAGAGTTCGAGTCAGCAGGCACAAACAGAGTGACCAGCCTAGGCAGACTCTTGGATGGCGGAGCTGAAGGAAGCTGTGCTCTTAATCATTGGTTGTGCATTAATCGTGGTGCTAGTCTCACCACTCTTGAGCAGAACTATGTTCTGCTTGACAGCACGCTGAAGGAGAAGATCGCCACTATACGAAAGGATTTGACTGCCACACAGGAGCAGATGCCTGAGGTCAAGCAGTTTATGACTACCACGCCGGCACAGCTGCGGATGCTCACAAAACAATGGACAATGTGGAGGAGCTCTTGGAGAAGATACTTGAGGCTGTCGGATTAGGACCCTCGGAGCACGCACCATGACTTTGATTTTGTCTCTTTATGTTTATTGCTTTATTAGTTTTATTTTACGCTATGTTTTCTGGACATCTTTTATTTATGGATTTGTATTTTCTGACATATGGTTTTTATTTTGGATATTTATGTTGATTCTATATTTGCTGACATATGATTTTTATTTTGGATGTTATTTATGTTGATTAACTTTAACTAATTCTTACTTAACTCAATATATTAACTTAATATGTTAACTATATACATATCTTAACCTAATATATATGTTGTACTACAACATATGTATATCATACATATGTTGATTCTATTTTATATTGATTAACTTTAACTAATTCTTACTTAACTCAATATATTAACTTAATATGTTAACTATATACGTATCCTAACATATATATGATGTACTATAACATATATATATATATATATATATCTCATACATATGTTGATTCTCTTTTATGTTAATTAACTTTAACTAATTCTTACATAACTCAATATATTAACTTAATACGTTAAGTTAATAGCGTTCGACTAGATTGACATCCGTCTAGACAAGCAATGATGTCATTTTAAAGAGGAAAACAGTGACGTTCTACACGGGCGGCGTCCAAACGGTATAACAAAACCGTGGGCACGGTTAATATATGTATTTAAAACGGTGTAGTTTAGGTAATACGAAGATTTATTATTCTACCTTGATCGTGCGAACGGTTTGAAAAGAAGACAACATCATTTTTTGGGCAAAACGATGTCTTTCATTGTTTAGAGGATGTCGTGCGAAACGGATTTAACCAGTGGGATGCAACGAATATTTTGGTGATAAAGGTTCACGCCAAAAAATTTCACACGAATCATGTTCAAACGTTTCTTCAGTCGTCTGAACGGTTCTTGAACAGATTCAAAACCGTCGAACCCAGTAACCATGGCTCATTTGCCAAAACTCTCCGAAACCTCCCAAAGCTTTGAAATTCGGCGAAACTCTGTCTATTTGCTAAGAAATCATTTATGACAAGATAGAAGGAGATTCAAACATAGATTTAAGTGATTTTGGAGCATTTTACGGTATATAAAGGTAATTTATTGATTTTTTTTGTTTTAATCTTAATTTTCTTTTGTTTATTTGATTCTAATTGCATCTAACAACTTAAATGCATATATATTGTAGGAGATTCAGTAGAGAAAGTGTTGGACTAGAAAGAAAGGGAGGATTTTGAAGATCTGAGGTACAGGAAGTTTTGAAATTTTTGGGTTTGTGAGTTTCTGGTAAAAACTAGGTGTTTATGCTTAGTTTTTTGTTATTTAATGACTTGAGTAACTTATAATCATATTTAGTAACAGTTTGGGATTGATTTGATACATAAGTGGTAGTTATTAGGTATTGGTTTTGGATTGAAACAGTCTGCCACAGCTTGTTTTTGTGACGTCTCTATTTCTTCAACAATCGCAGTCCAAACGGTTCTTGTAACCATCCGAACATTTATTTCGTTATACGTTCGGATGTGTACGAGGTGTGCGGATGATTTTGTTTGAAACGAGATAGCTTAGGTTGTTCATGTGTGGACGGTTCAGTTACTATCCAGACAGTTTTGTGTGCATTAATTTTATGAAATGGCTTTTTTTTTTCATTTTGCATTTCGTAGCACTTAGTTCCGTTTAGGAATTATTAGGAGTTGCATCACATGACGCTTTACAAGAGAGCGTCAACCTCTTTATATCAGCATCATAAAGACAAAGCACTCTAGATCAGGAAAAGATGTTCATAGGTATTCCCACATACGACGTCTTTGATGATCAACATCTTCAGACTCAAGAAACAAAACTGTATTTCGAAGTCTAGTGAGGTGGGGTATATTGATATACAATTCTGTAAGTATCGCATGGGTTGGGTGATGGAAATAGACAATTCTTGAACATTTTTTTCTCACTACAGTAGAGAGCCACGAATTAATATGAGGTGCATTACATGACACATCACATGACATGTTTGTTGAAACTCTAGATTAGGTATTTTACATCCATAGGTATTTCCACCTTTTCGAGAGTACACTCGTTCTTATAGCATGTCTTACGAATTGTGCAGTCACAGGACATCGTCATGGTAGTTGGTGTGGCAAGTCCTTCATAAGGAGCAGGCAATGATTCACCATCTCCAGTCGAGATGATCCGCCCACGTGCCACCCAAAGTAGTTGTGCGTGTAAACATTTCAAACGATCATTAGCGTTAAGGTTTTTGTCCTAATCTCTTTAAGTATGCTAATATTTTCATTAATGTATAGCAACATCGGGGATTAAACAAGTACGGGGTCAGACGGGCGGAATCACATTAGAGAAGGCTCGTATTGTAGGAAAGCTAAGTGTTCATATCCCCGAGGGTCGTACGGGCAATGATGACAAGGCATCTTTGATGCTCTCTAGTCATATTGGTTCGCTCGTGTAATCACATGTGCCATTCGATGCGGTCAAGTTGTCCAAAGTCTCTGATGAGGTTAAGTCTTACATAATGAACAAAGTGTTGGTAAGTGTGACTTATAATAAATTGTACTTATGCTTACACTTACTATTTGTTGTTTAATTATACTAACATTGTTTATTTTAGGATGACTTTAACCTCAATTATGATTGGCCAGAGGATCAAAACCCTGTGATGTCTACAATGAACACAGCGTACAAAACACATAAAAAAAGAAGGCATTAGTACTACTCTTTGTTCCCTACCAAAGAATAAGCGTTACAACATCCGTACTCGAACACGAAGAAGAAAGATTGGGCTCCCATCTACGAATTATGTAGTACTGAAGAATTTCAGGTAAAATGTTTAATTTAATATTTGTATTTATTTACATAGATATATTTTTACTAAGACAATAGATAAGCATTGTAGAAAAGAAGTGAAATCAACAATCAAAATAATGCTAAGCTGACGATTGCTCACACTTAGGGTCAAGGTCTTTCTAGCGCACGTTATCTTTGATGGTATTGATCTCAATCATCTAAGAATATTTTCAACTAAGAAATAGCGCATGATTATTTAAATACATAATTAAGGTAATTAATATATATGTCATTTCTTGGTTTGCGGGACAATTCAAAAACTGATCAAATAATCCTGCATCGCTGTATAAAAAAATGCATACTAATAAGGACGGTGCATGGATATCAGATGTTGCACAGGAAAATTTTGTTAAGTTATATAAAGTTATATTATGCATCATTAAACTTTAATATTTAATGTATTAACTTTACTTTTTGCTCCTTAACTTGTAGGAAAAGATGGAAACGCTACAGTTAGAGCACGAGTCTGAAGGAAGGTCATTTATAGAACTGCAGATTTTCACAAACGTCTTGGGGACAAAAGTGGACTATGTGTGTGGTTTAGGACGATCAGTGTGGCACATTGGACCGACTTCTTTAGTGTCGTCCATTGATCTGGTCTAGAGATTGGAGGAGGCTAAAGAAGAAATAGAGGCGATGAGGGCTAGACAGATAGAATATGAAGAGTTTATGGTTAAGCGGTCAGAAATGGAGCACATGATATGAGAGCATTAACAAATGATGGAGGACAAGCAAGAAGAACAGCAAGAACGGAAGATGCAACTAATGGAACAAGAAATGCATGAGTAGATGATGGAGCACATCAGACAGCTGATGGCATCCTGTATGACGCCCAAACGAAGATTTGGATAGATTATTTATTTTAGACTCGATTTCTATTATGTAATTTATTTTCTATTATAACAATTTTCATAATTTATTTTATTTAAGATTATGACCATTAAATATTTTAGAGACAATTATTAATTAAATTTTATAATTAATATAATTTCCTCACATCACGTGTAATTCAAATTTAAATGCATAATTTAAATAAATACAATAATGTCTAGACATACTAAATAAACGTGCGCACAGTTAGTTCTAAAAACCGTCCCAACGTTTATTGCCATCCACACGCCCTTTTTTAGTTATTGTCATCACATTAACTAATTGTTCGCACATTATATTTGCTAGCATTTTTTTTTCTCTGAAAATAGTGACCACATGCGAACTGTTGGACAAGTGGTCGGATGTTACATTCTATGATAATTATTTTTTCGTCACAAATGTAAAATACGTTGGAACGGTTTGTGTGGACCCTACGCACATGTTTCTGTGACGAATTAGATCTTCATCACGCAACATAAAGCGTGCGAACATGTTATCCGAACGGACAAAAAACAATCTTGCATGCGAGCATGTTATCCGAATGGACAAAAAACAATCCTGTGTGACGATTACACATACGTCACGCCAATTGAAAACCATCCGGACCTATACATTTACCGTCCAAACGATTTTTCCTCACAAAACTGGCAAGCTGTCACTCAAAATATTGCGTGACAAACCACTTGTCAAAAGTATTTTGATACGAAAACATTTTGCTGACAAATTTATTGGTTTTGGTGACAAATTGTTTTGACATCCAAGACCATTTTTCTTGTAGTGAACCATCTGGGGTCTCTCTTCAAAGTTCTGATGGCTAACTATTTAGCAGACTATCGTATAGTTTCGCTCTGAAACACTAGCTATGATATGATATGGATCATTAGGGATTTCAGATTTCAATCGTAGGATCAACATGAAAAACTCTTTCATTATTTTTCTTATATTCTTTTATTCCAAATTTTGGACCTCTACAAATTGCGATCATGTCCATCAACATAACACAGTTGACCCAGGAGAATACAAAATTGATTTGTAAAATCTCTTTTGCTAACAAGTAATTGCACTTAACTATCCTTCCACTATACCATATTTCACATGACTCAATAGGACCAAAATAATATCACTAATTAAATTCTTAGCTCATATAATTCTTTATTCTCAATCTGTAATCCGTTATACTCCCAAAATTGTTTCAAATATGATTTTATGATTATATATATATTAAAACTTTAAAAGAAAATTCAAAAAATCTCAATTGCCAGTGATTTCTTTTTCGAGTCCAACACTATAAGATATAATAAATATACTATATCTTCAAAAGACTAATGGATTCCTTATTAAACATTTATACATACTCATTTATCATGCACTACACCCAACATTGTCTTGAATATTTGACCTAGAAAGTTCTTCAGCAAATGTGTAATAGCCCGGACCGTGAAGACCTCAAGCGTTGTCTTATAGTAATGGACACAGCTAATAAAGCTAAGGTTAGGGCCTATGGAAAGATCGACAAAGCAACAAGATACTAAGCAAAACACACGAAGGACCTTTTATTAATACCGAGGTATTACAAAAGAGGACCCACTTTCTATAATGTACATACTAAAAAGAAAACTGCAGCGAAAAACTAAGAAAACATAAAACCGAAGATCTCTAATCTTCGTCATCAGTGTTATCCAAGTCCGAGATGTTGACGTAATTATCAGAGTGCGGAGTGATCCACCTATGTCCTCGTTCCTCTTTCAGGACATCTAGGTCACGTGTGACATAAACATGGAAAGTCAACTCCAAAGTGACAAAGCCATGTTGAATAGTCTTGGTGAACTCTCCCAAATAAACCTCAGACATCTGCTAGATAAAATATTTGACAAACAACGATGAGTCCAAATGACTCAGTAAAGCCAACGGTTAGTACAACAGAATAGCAGATACAATAAAAGATATTGAAGAAACCCATTCAACAATAAAATCTCAATAGAATAAGAAAGTAAATGAAAAGACTCGGTTTTCCCAAAAATGATCTTTTCCTTTTTCCATTCTCAATCACTACTACTATCACTCCCAGAGTAAATCACTTGGCCAGAGTGATAGGTTAAAAGAACCTTCCGTAACTTTGCACCAGTACTCCTAGAGCACAATACGGCCTCAAACTCCCAAAATGAGTTATCCTAACAAATGATCTTTCCATGAACGACAGAGAGACCAGAATGTCACAAAAAGTGAACACATCCTCTTGTACACAGTTGATGAGAATGCAAAATGTCATATTTTTCTCCCTTAATGTTTAGTCTTTTTTACTTTTTTGGTGTATAAATGTACTCATTATTCTTATGTTTTTATTTAGGATACAAATGGAGGCATTAAGTGCAAAACGAAGTTAATTGGGCCATTTTGGACAGTTTCGACATCACTTCGTAATCGGGGCATAAATCTCTCATCCAAGATCTGATTGAGATGATTCAAGATGCTATGAAACGCCAAGAAAAAGATCTACAACGTTCATGTTTTGAGTTTTAAGAGATACTGCCTGCATGATGGACGAAATCGGACTTTAAGTTGCGTCACCTTCACTGTTGACGTTCTAGAACATTCCATAGATTGCAATCTTGATATGCGAATCTGACCTTTTAATTTTGGGAAGTTTCCAGGCCTGGTGCACGAAAATTCCAGAGGAAGATGCCACTTTCTTAGTTTTATTAGGTCTCTATTTTATTTTTAATATTTTCCTTAAATAGTCAGATTTTGATATTGTTATAGTTTTAGAATATATTGGAGAGATATGCTAGGGTTGCAGCACTTGGAATGAACGTGTAAGAGAAGCATCAAACTTCTGAACCAGCCACCTCTCTCTCCCCTCTCTTCTAACTTCTCCTTCGAGTTTTCATCATGGCCCTGCGTGGCTAAACTTTTATACTTGGTCAAAGGGAAACGGAAGCCTCGGAATTAGTAAAACTGTGAGATCTAATTTATTTTCATTGTTCAATTTATGCTTTGAGTATTGGATGTTCTTCTATGCCTATTTTCATGATTGTCTCGTTTAATAACTAGGATGCCTACGAGTTTATTATTTGTTTCAATCTAATGCTGGGTTAGATATCAAATCCGTAATTGTTTGATCCCTCTAATTTGTGAAGCAACTAAGATTTAATGATTTGCTGCGTCAGAAATCATTAGATCTTAGGAAGAACGACGACTAAATTAAATGCAACCGCTTGTGCTTGTGTTGTTTAGCTTCATCGATCTCTCTAATTCTTAAGGCTGCTACTCGATTAAACCTTTAGCGCTTGTCTTGGGTTGTTTAGTAGTTAGGCTTAATTAGATTGCTTGTTTTCTAATTAACTGCGACTAAGGAGAGATAGGAAAATAGTTCCAGCGGTGAATATTCAAAGTGTGAATTGATATATACTTGCATCGATGATCAGTTGTAAAATTCTGATGGTGGATGTTAACCTAGACCAAGGTTTTTTCTTTTGATTGATTTCGATACTTTAATTTGAATTGTTCCTTAGTTGTTTTTCTTAAAATTGTTTTCATTATACTCAAACCCCCCCCCCCCCATCCTTGTTCACATAGCATAAAACTAGGCTAGATACTCCCCGTAGGAACGATCCTTACTCGCACCACTTCATGTACTTTTAGGAGTTTAGGTATTATTAATTTGGTTGCTTGCGACAGCACATCAACAGTACTGTCATGTCTTCACAGTATTATGTTAAGTATGCATGTCTCATGTCAACGCCCATACATATCATTCATGATATGCAACACCTTAACCATACTTGAACATTAAAATATTCCTTTCCAACGTACAAGTTAAGTGTGCATGTCTCATATCAACGCTCATACATCTCATTTATGATATGCAACACCTTAACTCGTTTCTATCATCACAACATTATAAAACAATTCTCAAAGGGAAGTGTTATGAAGAGAAAACAACACTTTAATTTCTCGATTAAAAATCGGCTTAATCACCACGTAGAAAATACTAATTTTGACATGAAAAGTATTGAAATCAGAAGGAAAGAAATATGTTCAAGTTTTGAAAAACAACTTTTGGAAGAAATTTTGAAAAGAAACGGATCAAAGTTGAAAAATAACTTGAAAACGAATCGAACTTTGAAAATGATACTTTTTCGAAAGGACGAGCTTGTTCTTCGTCAAGAACACGAAGAACATAAAAAACAATAGAAAGAATAGAAAAACACTAATAACATCAAGAGATGCTAGAATAATAAAGACAAGAGATTCACAATAATCATTTGAAAACTTGAATCGAAATCAAAGATAACCAACTAAACTTTACCTCTAAGCATGCTTGATCTTTGCTAAACTTCTCTTAATCGATTCCTTCCTCTTCCTTATACTTCACTTCCCTACTAATCTCACGTTTAACTCAAAATTATCAAAGGAGCTGGTGTAAGTGTAAATGGCCGACCACCCCCTATTTATAGGTAAGCTTGGTTCATCATATCACGACACATGTCTGGGCTAACATCGGTGACCCAAAAGGCTACATCGACCCTATACCTTATATGATGCAATAGTCTCATTTTGATAATCGCTGCTCAAACCTTGTATGGGTGAATAGAAACTATTCATCTATCTCTCATATAAGTATCATGATATTCTATTTTCTTTGGCCCCTAAATCAAACACAAGATGCACTATTTTAGTGTTTTAGTTGTCTAAATGCCATTACAAAAAAACAGGTCTATAGCGACGGTCTTTTCAGCGGCATTTTGCAAAAAACGCTGCTATAGGGGGTCTATAGCGGCAGTCAGTGACCGCTGCTATAGACCCCCTATATCGGCATTTTTTACAAAACGCCTCTAACAGTGTTACCTTTAGCAGCGGTCAGTGACCGCCGCTACATACCCCCTTTAGCAGCGTTTTTGAAAAACGCCGCTAAATGCCAAATTTTTAGCAGCGTTTTTGAGAAAAACGCTGCTATAGGTCAAATTTATAGTAGCATTTATCCACAACGTTGCTAGAAATTAGGTATCTACAGCGGCGATCACAATGACCGCCGCTGTAGAGTGCACCAAAAACGTTGCTATAGGTATAAGTGCAAAAAAATATATATATATATTTATTAATTATAAGTTATTTAATGTTAATAATTATTTTATTCCTTTTAATATAAAATTTTATTTTATCATGAATTTGAAAAATTTTATTTTAAAGGACCTACTTAATAAAATATGGAATTAGAGGAGTGTTATGAAAATTGTTGTTATATGATATATTTTAAATTATACCTATGGTTATGGTAATTGCATATTTATTGACTAAATCTAAGTAGTTTAGAAAACATCTATTATCATACTTATAATGAATATATATATTTTGAATAATTAGTAATATAATACTATTTAATTAGGACATATTGTTTAATTTCAAACAAAAATATATTGTGAGATTAGCTTCTGTAATTAGTGTACATAACTTAATATATGGTCTTAGAGACTATGCTTTAGTCATTAGGTAGGTACGTACATATAAAGTACTTAGGTTAATTAGCACATATCATGTATATGTTAATTAGTCATTGATTATTATACTAGTTATAAAAAGAGTGTAAAATTATACTGTATATATCTTTATACACAGTACATAGTCAATATAATAGAATAATTAAAATAATAAATTTTGCAAATGATGGCTAAAAAGTTTCAGTTTAAAGTGTAATAACAAAATGAATTTTATATTATGATATAATATTGATACACAACTATGAGACGAAGAAAAAATGAAAACAAGGGCGGGAAAATTTTCATTTAGCTTCAAATCCAGTTTTCCCGAGATTTATACAACTGAGAGGGAAATTTTCACTTACCGCCAAGTCCCAATTTTCCCTCCCCACTACTTGGTCAAAAACCACTATTTTTTTCCTTGCCGCACTCTCTCCCCTCCCAGTTTCCTCGATCGTCTCCATGCCAGCCACGCCCAAACTCTCGATCGTCTCCGAATTCTCTCAGCTCGCCGAACACTACCCTTTCTCTCCCTGTCTGCCTGCTGCCGCACTCTCTCCCCTCATTGCCGCACTCTCCCCTCCCAGTTTTGCGTCTCCTTCCCCTCCCTCTCGATAATCTCTGAATTCTCTCAGCTTGCCGAACACTGCCCTCTCTCTCCCTGTCTATCTATTGCCGCACTTTCTCCCCATTCGGCATTTGAAGTTTTGCCTCTTTCTCTCACTCGATCTGCCGTAGATGCAGCCATCAGCCATCAGCAGCCAGCCTCCTACTCTCTCTCTCTCTCTCTGATCTGCCGTAGGGGAGGATGAGGTAGTGCTTTTGGAGGTTAGCCTTTAACATCGCAGGAAATGGGGAGTGATTTCAACGCTGTTCTTGAAGTTTAGCAGGTGGGTGAGTTTTCCTCCCGACGATAATTACTTTCTTTCCAATAAGTTTTCACTTTTTTTATTATGATTCCTTTTTGTTTGTAATTTCTCGTTTGTTTACTTGGGGTTAGTGTTTGAACCTCCATATTATTTAATCTGCTTAAGCCTCTGTATCTTTCTGTGACATATTTTTGGGGGTTTGACTCCGAAGTGTGTTTACGCCTTTATAAACCCCATCTGGGGTTTTGACTCTGTACCTAACGTTTTATTTCTCTCTCTATGGTTTGAGGTCTTTTATAGACCAGTTCTAGAAGTTCATAGTGTTTATGGTGTTTGCGTTGACTGAGTTTTAGATACTGTTATTTTATTTACTACTTCATTGTTTGAGATAGAGATGAAGTATTCCACAATCTAAATATCACCGAATTGGTCCTGCCTGAATCCCACTATCTCTTTGAGTGTCATTTCATTTTCTTGTTTCATTGGTAGAACAGCGTTGTGGTTGTTGAGCATATTTACAAACTACTCAGATCTTGAAACTTACAGTATCCTACTCCTCTTCCTCAGTATCGCTGACAATGACAAAGTCAGGAGACCCCTGCCGTATCTGCTTATGGACACTCTCTATTATGATGTCTAGGTTGTCAGTAACCCAGGCCCTTACAACCAACTTTAGAATTAAGACCTCGTGAGACAGAGTCTTAGTAAATTCCACCATGTACATCTTGTCCTTATGCTAAAATAAATTTAACAAACGGTGAGTCCAAATGACTCAGTAGCTAATGGTTACTACAACATGTAGCAAATAGCATGAATAAGACATTATAGAAATCAATTTATCAATTCAAAAATACGACATCAAGGAAAAGAATCAAAATAAAGATGATCTTTTCAAAATTTCAACCACCACCCTTCGGAATCACTCCCAGAGATCAACATACATCATGTGACATTACTCTCAAAGTAAAATACGTCCTTATTTAGGACCTTTCCACGAACGACGTAGCTACTGCCAAGATGCCACAACATGTGGTCCACATCCTCCTATGCACATTACTATCACATCTTCAAGTCACGAGTTAAGTATGCATGTCTCATGTCAATACCCCGCATTACATAATATGTCATACCTTAACCATGAAACTTCCCTTGGAAACCATATTTTTCAAGATAGAAAACAATTGACATTTTCAACAGAAAAGCATACATATTGTGAAGAAAAACAACACCTCGATTTCAAGTTTAACACCCAAATAACTCTATGTAGAAATAATGAATATTTTGACATAATCAAAATGACATAGAGTTTTAAAATCACAAGGAACTTTCAAAGAATATTTTCAAAAATTTGAAAAACATAGTTCATGAATAATTTTACAAAGAAATGATCAAAGTTTTGAAAAACACCTTAACAAAGAATCGAACTTTAAAAACGAGACCATTTTGAAAACACGAGCTTGTTCTTCATCAAGAACATCAATAACACCAAGAACATGAAAAACATGAAGAACACAAAGAATACCACACGGCATCAATAGATTCAAGAATCCTTTTGAAAACACGAGATTCGCACCAATCTTATTGAAAACTTTTGAAAGCTTTTGAATCGAAATCAAAGATAACCAAGTTAGACTTTACCTCTAATGTAGCCGAACTTCTCTAGATTTTTTCCTCCTCTTTCTCCCAACTTCACTTCACTATTGATCTAAGATTTAACTAATAAAATAGTAACTGAAAGGTATACTCTTCAATAGTTGGATTTCACCTTTATTTATAGGCAAACATGGCCGGCTGCATTTCGACATATGGCCGAACTATCTAGGCTAGCTTAGGTGAGTCATGAGGCTATTTTCTCCTCCCTTCGACACTTAACAACCTAGAGTAGCTGCATAGAAAGGCTATGGCCAAAATTCACCTAGGTAGCCATGGCGAGTCATGGTCGATTCTCCCGGTGCTCGACACTTCGAGCTCCCTAAGTTTAGCCTTGCTTCCTCTTGCTTCCTATCCTTACTTCCTCGTACTTATTAGCCTTGCTATGTGTCATCATCTAAGGCTGCCAAATTTACCTAGCTTAATGACTAAGTTTCAAAGACTTGGTTGCTAAGTTTCGTCGATTATCCAACAATGTTCATAATTCGTCCTACTAGCTTCCGAAAAATAGAATGTCTCCAAAATTGAAATGTACAATCAAGGATAAACAACCAACCTACTAGTTGCCTAAAAATCACACGTTTACGATTTTGACGAAAATCCGTCCTATTAGCTTCCAAAATTAAATTGACTTCTTGTGTCATTAGTGCATCTTGGCCTAAAGTTTCTTTCTTTATGTGGATCGAATGATTGAAGCCTCCAAGGATGTCTCCAGCTTGTGGCGCATAGAATTTTGGAATTATCTCCACAATGGTGGTAGTTTATCTATGATTCCGACCACAATAATGTTGTCTTCAATCTTGATGCCTTCAAATTTAGCCTCTGGAATGATTATTTGAAAGTCTTGTGCTTGCCCCACAACAGATTTTCCATCCACTATTTGATAACGAAAGAATCGACTAGCTGCATATTTATTGGCACCAAATTCTTCAGTTTCATATTTGTTTTCTAAAGCTTTCCATAGTTTCTTTGCAAAGGTGTAAGTAGCATTATAGTAATCATACAAATTATCCGCAAGGCAATTCAAAAGATAACACCAACAATTATACTCATCTTTACGATACTTTTCTACCTTTTTCTTGGTGGGCTCAAACCTCTTCATCAAACGGTCGATGGGGACCTTGTTTGGATTTTTTACCATAAAGACATGTGATATTGAGAAGACTTAGATAGCAAAGTAATTCTCCTTTCTATCTCTTGAAATGGGCTCCCTTGAAGCGAAAGGGCTTGTTGAGATCTCTAACGTTGTCAAGATGTTGTCATTAACCCAAATTGAACCAAGGCTACTTGAGGGAAGTGTTGGAGATTAGGGAGTCAAGCCAAACCTGAAACGAGAGACTAAGAGTCTCCTTCTTTTTCTTTCTGATTGACCGGAGCAGAAAGTAAGAAGAGGGAGCTCAAAGGTGGAGCCTTGGAGGAGGCTGTGAATGGCGTAGAAGCTTTGAGAGCTACTTGTAGTTACTTAGGTTATCTTTGTGTCTTTGACCAACTTAAGAGGCTGAAGGGTTAGGCTGGCGAACAATTAGGCCACCGCGTGGGCTAGTTGTATTGGGTCGAGTTCTTGGGCCGAGTTATCTTACTTCATGGATTAGTATTCTATCTTTTTCCTTTAAAGCTCAATCTGTTAGGCCTTGCTGTTCTTTTAATTCTGTAAGGGCTCAACCCATAGGAGTATTTAGTCGGAGAAGCACCTGTGTAGAAGTTATCGAATATCTCATTAGTAAAAAGTTATTAAGGAGAGAGTTTGCTCTCTCTCGAATAGAGCTAATACAAGTTTCCCACCATTTTCTCATCTTCCAAACAACCCATTCCCCATTCCACCCCCATCTACATCTGATTACATTACATTTGGTATCAGAGCACTGATCCATTATGGCTAAAAACACAAGATTGGCTACCATCGAGAAGGGACTCAGCAATTTGCAACAGCAACAAGAATGCAACCAATAGCTGCTTGAGAATATGACCCAACAATTGATGAACATTACAGACAACTTGAAGAACATTTCCGCCCAGCATGATAAATCAGCAGCCAGATCTGATGGAGATCAAGAGCAGCCAGGGTATGATGGAAGGGCTTCAGGCTCCAATGAAGGTCCACAGATCAAACCTTTGAAGCTAGAATTCCCTTGGTTTGATGGGGATAATCCAACCTCTTGGATCTAAAAGGCAACCCAATTTTACAACTACTACCAAACACCCAATGGACAGAGGTTATTTCTGACCTCTTTTCACATGGAAAGGAAAGCTCTAGTGTGGTTCCAATACTTGAAAGAGGCAAGGGTCTTTACTAGCTGGGAAAGTTTTACCAAAACCTAGATTACTAAGTTTGGCCCTAGGACTTGTGACAATCCTATGGAAGTTATGCATTGGTTGAGGCAAATAGGTATTGTGCTTGAATACAAGACTTAATTTGAAGCTATTTCTAATCGAGTTAAAGGTCTAAATGAGAATAACAAACTGAGTTGTTT
>CM025855.1:11955693-12120638 GCA_003952965.2 Morella rubra | reverse complement strand
AGGAAAGGAGATGATTGGTCCCCCAAAGAACCTGCAGCAGTATCTCACTTTCAATTAAAACACGGGTTTGATTCACTCCATGATGTTCTGAGAATATTTACCGTCTGAAAAGAGGAAAAAATGAAGTCTTTGTCTAAAGAAATGCCTGAAAGTAAGGTTAGGCGCTGAGCTGGTTGAGTCACCATGCCGCGTGGGTGCATCCAGTTTCTAATTGTTGATACTGATAATAAGTTCTAACACCTCAACCTTGACTTGTCTTTGGGTAACCAGCATTAAGTTTACTCAAGCCTGGGATGGACATGGACACAAGTGGCAACACCTTATTATACTTCCAACATCCTAGGTGTAATTTGACGAGTATAAGATGACTAGAAGCTTGTTTGGGAGCTTAAATAACTCAGTTTGAGTCTATTTTGGCTGATAATGTAATTGGGTTGAAGGTGTGGCTTTTCTAGTTATTTTGGATTTTTGCTGTCTAATCCAAGGGCCCAAGTCCTATTATGGTTAGAAGTCAGGCACCGCGGGGTGGGGGGTGCAGAACATTATCTGTACACATTGGTCATCTTGCTATAGTGGTTGTTCATGGGTGCTGTTCACTATTCTATTTGAAACAATGCTAGGGATTCTATTCAAGTTGTTCCTGTTGCTTTCTTATGTCAGCTAGGGAAGCATTTATTCCAAATCAATCACAGTTTTAGTAATCTGGAATTTGCATGAATCTTATGTGCTCATTGTGTTCTCTCTTACTAATGGACTGCAAACCTAGTTATGAGTTCTTGAATTTTTATCTTGCTTTATCTGCCATAAGTTTTGCATAACTTACTCGTGGATGTAAGAGCTTGTAATTTTTTGAATGTTCTGGTTTTTTAAAACTAGTGATGGGCGTTGAGATGAAGGTCTTGAATATTTTTCTTATTTCATTTTACAGGAGTCTCGTCGACGCTTTGATAGCGCAGTACATGCTTATGACCAGGTATTGAATCTTCCTCATGAAAAATCTCCTTGTGTGCATGTATCAGTTTTCTTTCTATAAATATTCTGAGTATTATATATTCCTGAATTATGATTCTAGTTATATCTTCCCCTAGTTGATCAGTTCTTCTTGTCAGCACTTCTATTTGTTCTTTAAAGCACTTGTCAGAAATGTTGAATAGGTCATGGAAAGAATTAGTATGATCATTGAGAGGTCGACTTCTTTATTTTTCTTACTCAAATGTAGTATAATGCGAGTTGGAGGAAGGATTAATTTTTTACCTCACTTTTCTGCAAAAGCCTTTGTTCTCCTTTCTTTTCTCCCTATTGCTTCGTTCCAATTCTGTTATTCTATCAACATTGTGCTATTGGTGGTGACTCATTCATTGCAGTCATTGCATGTGGGTGCTGTCACCATGGCTGTCTGTGTGGTGACCAGCGAATTCGAGAATGGCCGGTGTGGTAGTGAATCTCCCTGAGAAGTAAAATTTCGAAGGGAAGTTGTGAGTTTGATGCTTGTCCTGGTGGGTGTTCCTTGGTTACTTTCGTTCACAAAAATGATATTGTTGTTACAATTCCACTCTTCAGCAACATTTCACTAACGAATCTTCACCATATTTTTTAGAGGTTGGGTGAATGTGATCTTGATGCTTGTGTTCCACTTTTGCTTGCAACTATCTTTCCATATCCACAGGATCCTACACCATGTTCTCTCATAGATGTTTTGCTCCCACATCCTCACTTCCCTTACAAGTTAACTCTTGCTGTTCGCAGCCACAAGCTCTTGTGCCTCGACCATCATGAGTGTCTTCAAACCAACTTTGCCTAGTGATTCAACATTGCCACGCATTGCCCTCTGAAAATGTACATGTATTTGCGGCACTAAACATTCTAGTAGCTATTTTGTTTTTTCTTTTCTCATATCTCATCTCCATCTTTCTCATGTTTTACCTCTCAATTCGCTAGCATATCTATGCTGAAGGATAAACTAGATGACATAGGTTTGAGGAAAGGAAATAAAGCCGAAATGATTGCCTTACATCAGAATGGCCTCAGGAATTTGTTTCGGTTCCTCCTCCTAAATAGCCTGTTGGTTGCAATTGGGTGTATGCCATGAATTTAATCGGAACTACTCTGTTACACATTTTAAAGCCTGGTTGGTTGCCCAAGATCCTCAAGACACGTGGTGTTCGCTTTTGAAGCGACATTACCTTCTATCATCCAGATTTCCTTTGTTCTAATATTGATTTCTCTAACAGCCAACTTGATAAAATCTTTATTGTCGAGATTTCCTGGTTGCTGCAAATCTTTATTCTTGATAAACTCTATTGTTTGGAAGAGAAGCCTTCCACCATCTGTTGAGCAACTTTCAAGACCTTTTGAAGCATCCAGAGAAGCTTTATTCACTGCATTTATCATTGCCTCCTTAAAGTCTTTAAGTTATCTCTTTTGTAGCTCTCATCCAATATTAAATCGTACTGACAGGGACTGAAAAACCATGTGGTGTGTCTGGTGGGTAGAGAGGTAGGGTAAAGGATAGAGTTCGTGAACCACATTTTTCACATTTGTTCAGTACGTTAGTAGCCCTACCATTTTTTTACTCTCAGTTTTGGACACTTTTGCAAGTTTCCAAGGTGCTTTTGATTGGCGGCAGGGTTCGACAGCAGTGGCTCTCAACAAGTCTGAAGTTTTCTCTTTTATGCCTGTCCTGATGCATATAAGTGGAAGGTCAATGAACTCTTGATTGACTGCAACGTTGCTTAAAACCACACTGTTAAGCAGTTTACATGGATGGGGATTTTACATCCTCACCTCATGTTTCCACTCTCTATTTTGTTGATTTGCCTCACTGAGTTTTTTCCGTGTTGCGTTAATCAGTCTTTTATCTCCTTTTTACGTGTCACCTTTATGTAGTTATACATGTTTGTATGTATGTCCTTTTCCATTGCCAGGCACGGGAGAAGTTTGTGTCTTTGAAGAAAAACACAAGAGGAGACATTGTTGCAGCACTAGATGAGGTATGCTTTGTTTTGATTGGGGAACTAGTAGCATATCTGACCTTCCTGAATCAAGAAATTCAATCTTGTTATAACTTCTTCCTATGCTATATATGTCTGTACTCACATATTTTTTCTCTAGAACAGTTATATCGCTTTTTTTTAAAAAGTGTTTTCTTGCTGATAATGACATGATTGTATTCCCTTTATTAAGGTCAACTATCATGCACGTACTGCTACTAGTGTTGTTCAACATAGGGCCTTGGCTATCACTGCGCTTATTTCTAAATGGTGGTTTGACTTGCCAGAAATCACCACTCTGCTTCAGCAGTTTTAACCCCTTTAACTAGTGCCATGTCCATTATGGACTGGCTGGTGGGACACTGCCCTTGAAGCCTTTTATCATTATCATCACAATCATCATCATAACTATTTCAGTTCCAAGTCTCTAGACTATTGTACTAAAGCAAAGCTAGCGCTTGTTTTTGCTTATGTTCCTAAATCTGGATGGCTACTTGGCGTGGGAACATTTTCCCCTGCGAGTATTAGTGGGCAGCTCATCTGTTTGCAACACTCTAAAGTTGATGTCGGGTAAAGCACCAATAGTTTCCAGAAATTGACAGTTTCCCTGTGTTAGGGTTTAGCAAAAGTGAGAGAAAGAGATGATTCCTCTTTCCCTTCAACTTTTATTATATAGAGAATAGGTGAATTACATAGTAGACGAAGCATTAAACACAAAAGATCATTTCCCTCAATACACCAAACTTTCCTTAACACTCCCCCTCAAGCTGTATATATATCATGTAGGTCCAGCTTGGAGCATAGAAACTTCAACTGGCTACCAAACACAGCTTTAGTAAACATATATGCTAGTTGGTCTCCTGTCTTCACAAAGGGTGTAGAGATGTCTTCATTAAGTATTTTTTCCTGAATGAAATGTCTGTTGACCAGAATATGTTTCATCCTCTCGTGAAACACTAGATTAGATGTGATGTGTACAGCTGCCTGATTGTCACAAAACAGTGGAATAGGAGTTGGAGTTGGAAAACCAATCTCCTTGAGAAAATGTTGCAACCACGTCAATTCACTTGTTGTATGTGCCATCGCCCTGTATTCTGCTTCTGCACTAGACCTTGCTACCACAGTTTGTTTCTTACTTTTCCATGTGACCAAGTTATCCCAAGGAACGTACAGTATCCTGTAGCAGAGCGTCTATCTGAAAGAACCTACCCAATCTGCATTAGTGAATCCTTCTACACGGAGATGTCCATTTCGCCTACACAATATCCCAAGACCAGGAGACTTATTCAAATACCGAATGATAGTATAACAGCCTCCCAATGTGAAACTTGAGGAGTATCCAAAAACTGGCTTACAATACTAACTGCATATGATATATCTGGCCTAGTAATGGTGAGATAATTTAACTTACCCACCAAACGACGATACCTACCAGGTTCTTCAAACAACTCTCCTTCATCTTTCAATAATTTCTAGTTAGGGTCCATAGGTGAATCAACAGGATGAGCTCCCAAGCAGCCAATCTCCTCCAACAAATCAAGTACATACTTTCTTTGAGACAAATTGATACCTGTTTTAGATCTAGCAACTTCAATGCCCAGAAAGTACCTCAATTTGCCTAGGTCTTTTGTATGAAAGTGTTGCTGCAAAAAATCTTTCAACCGAGCAATGCTATCTGCATCATTCCCAGTGATCACTATATCATCCACATTAACACAAGAATAATATGACCTGCACTAGTCTTCTAGTGGAACACAGAATGATCAGTTTGACATCTCGTAAGGCCAAAATCTATCATAGCCTTAGAAAATTTCCTGAACCATGCCCTCGGTAACTGTTTGAGACCGTACAATGCTTTCTTCCTATTCGGATACAAAGTCTGATACACTTGTCTGGTACTTCCCTAAGTAACAAACCCAGGTGGTTGCTCCATATAGACTTCTTCTTGTAAGTCACCATGCAAAAAAAAGTTTTTGACATCTAGCTAAAAGAGGGACCATTCTTTATTAGCAGCAATAGAAATAATTATTATACAGATGGACGAAATTTTAGCAACAAGAGAAAAAGTTGTCGTAGTCAAGACCATATGTCTAGGTGTAACCTTTAGCAACCAATCGAGCAATGGAGCCATCAAGATTGAATTAAACTGTATACACACACTTACAACCAACAGTATGTTTACCCGAGAGTAACAACACAAGATCCAAGTCCTATTCAGATGCAAAGTCTCCATTTCCGATTCGATGGTTGTCTTCCAACCAGGATTAGACAAAGCCTCCTACACTGTCTTGGTAACAAAAATACTAGAAAGGAGGGAAGTAAAACAAGAAAATGAAGAAGACAAAAACTCAGAAGAAACATACTGACCAATAAGATGTTGAGTTATACAAGATCGTTTACCTTTCCGAAGTGCAATAGGCAGGGAATCAGAAGGTGGTGAAGATGAACTCCCAGGATCTAAAGGCGGCAAGAATGAGGGAGAAGGCACTGGAGCTAGTGGCCAAGGACGGCGAGTATATACCTTTAAGGGAGGAGGAGGAGGACGTAATGGTAAGGAATCTGGGGAAGAGGCATGACGAGCATCTAGGATGGAGGGTAGGGAGGGGGCGTAGAGGGCAAACTAGACTCAAAGAAAGAACTGGAAGGACCTACCTTAAAAAAATATGGGGGGGGACTCGTCAAAAGTAACATCAGCACTCACAAAGTAGCACCGGAGATGAGGGCTATAACAACGATAGCCTTTCTAAGTATGAGAGTACCCAAGAAACACACATTTAGTAGAATGGTGGTGCAACTTGTCAAAACCAGGTCTAAGATTATGAACATAGGTGAATCACATAGTAGACAAAGCATTAAACACAAAAGATCATTTTCCTCAATACACCAAACTTTCCTTAACTCCGTGGAAGCATATTTGGAGTGGCAAAGTCCAAGTGGAAAGATGCAGTATATGTTGGGATTGCTGCTTTGGGTAAGTCCTTATGAGATGTGACTTTTGCTAGGGTTGGTGTTATATGTGAGGGCAGTGGTCTGATGTTGTACCATTTGTTAGTCCTTCTCTCTGCCGTCGAGAGTTGTGGTCTTTTACCTTTTCAACTTTAGTGGCTGTACCAGTGGTGCCCTAGGGTCTATGAGGTTTTCCATACTTGGAGAGGCATTCTTGGTCAACATTTTTTTAGCTTTATTTTGAATGCCAGCCCTCCTTGTCTTATGTATGCATTTTTGGATAGAGAAGAACAGGCTTACATTTTACTGCCTTTAGATGTTGGTAGTTAACCTCGACTATTTGTTCGTAAGATCCTTGTATGAGCAGTGCATGCTTATGACAGTTTTATAATTTCATTCTTCAAGGTTGTTTATCTGTTAAATTTAACCTTGGTATGTTTAGGCAAACCTTTTGTGTCCAGTACTTACTTAGGGTTTCATCTTGACCTGTTACTCTATATTAATTAGTTATTCAAATTAACAGAAAAGGAAATTCAATCTTAAGCATGTGGTTCGAGGTTCCTCTGGTTGCAGCATTGCCAATGATCTGTCTGTACTATTATATCTTTCATAACCATGTTATTGAACAAATAGTTTTAAGTTGTCCAGAAGTTGCAACGTGCTTTTCAGTACCACATAGCCCACTATTTTGTATTCATTGCTTGCTAAAGTTTTTTTAGCTGGATTGTATTTTCTTAAACTCGGTGGATTTTTGAAGTGAGCTATCTATAAGATGGTAGTAGAAGTAGAGTTTTATTCAGAATGCCTTTTGTTTCGGTATAGGCAGGAACATTTTTGGGCTGGCACCTTGTTAATGGCAAAATGTAGGACCTTATAGTCCATTGTGTCCCTTTTTGCTAACAGGATCTACAGAACTCAAAGTCAGCATTTGAGAGGAGCCGTTTCAATCTAGTATGCTTTCTACTTGTGTGGATCTCTGTTATGCTTTTGCATGAAGTTGTGGTTTTTGTCTGTCCGTTTGTAAGGAGCTTCACATTTTTGGTTCAAGTGCAGGTAAATGCCCTCACGAACATTGAAGCAAAGAAGAAATATGAGTTTTTGGAGTCTATAAGTGCAATAATGGATGCACATCTAAGATACTTTAAGCTGGTCTGCTTATTCAATTCTCACTTCTATACTTCTTATTTGTCAATGTGTTTGGCGTTTTGTTGACTGAAGATAGTCAATTGCTTTGTGCTTTAGGGATACGAATTATTGAGCCAAATGGAACCTTTTATTCACCAGGTATTACCCATGATTTATCTTCATGTATGCAATTTCCATCAGGTTGTGATTGGCTTCCTCCGGCCTCTGCCTTACACATATTATAAAAAAAATATCTGAGATAAGCAAGCTTTGAGTTAAGCAAAGAAAGCTTAGTTCAATATGGTGAAATTCATTCCACCAAGATGACTAATACCTGTTTTTCAGGGTGCTGTAAATAGTTTGCTTTTAGGGTCTTTGGATGCACTGCATTTTTCAGTTCTCAATATCACCACTAAATGATATTGAGAACTGAAAAATGGTTAATCTTTGTTGACTAGTCAGATATTAGGATAACAACCCCACGTGGCTTTTCAATTTTTTGGCTTTAAGACTCCAACCTTGGGTTTTGCAATTACAAGATTTGAGTTCTTTTTTGTATTATAATTAGAGAGCACAACTTGTACAGAATTATTCATTCAATACAAAAAAACATTATTATGTTTTCATTGTATCAGAGCCAGGTTACCTCTAACCCTAGCTATTAATGACGGAAGCCGCCGACAACAGCATAGGGTTAGTAACCTCTGAAAATTCCACTAGTGGAGAAATTGAATGGAAAAAAATTTCGTGAATAAGCTTAATCTATTAAGCTCGTGATCAATGGTAAAGGAAAGCTGGGTTATTTTATTGGCGAGACAAAGCAACCACCATCGACTAAAGCTACCTCTCTGAAAAAATGGACAAAAAACTCAATGGTGATCGCATGGCTTGTGAACTCCTGAAACCTTTCATCGGAAAGACTTATCTGTTCTTGCCAATGGCAAAAGATGTCTAGGATGCAATTCGGGAGACGTACTCTGATGTTGAAACTCCTCTCAGATCTTCGACATTAAGACCTAATTGTGGCAGATGAAGCAAGGAGAGAAAGAGGTCACCAACTACAACATGGAGATGCAACTCTCTGGCAGGAATTTGATCCGAGCTTCAATGAGGAGTGGGAGTGCTCTAGAGACAGCGTTCGGTACAAGAAGAAACTCGAAAACAAACGTGTATGAGTTTCTCACTGGCCTCAACCGCGATTAGACAATGTTAAAGGTAGCGACGTCCTCTGCCTTCAACGTGTGAAGTATTTTCAGAAGTCGAGAAAGAAGAGAATCGACGCAAGTGATGATGACAGAGCATATGTCTACTGGGCCAAGTAGGCCTGAGATGTCAGCCTTAATATCTAGGGACCAAAGTTGGGTCCAGCCCAAGACAGTAAAAGAGTCGCCTCTGGTGCGATCATTGTCGCAAGTCTGGCCATACAAAGGAAACCTGCTGGGAGATACACGGGAAGCTGGCGGATTGGAAACCAAGATAGATCAACCGAAATCATGGCTAACAAGCTTATCTCGATCATCTCGCCAAGAAACCCTAGGCGGAAACAACACTTCTTCCAATTGCGTTTTATCCTGAACAGTTGAACAACTATACAAAATCTTTTCTAGCCTTTAAACATCCGGTCAGTCATCCCAGAATGTCTCTTCCAGTTCCTTAGCACACAAAGGTAATTTTTTAAGCGCTTTTACCTCCCGATCCAAAAATCCTTGGATTATTGACTCAGGCGCTTCCGATCACATGACTGATTCCTACCAACTTTTTTCCTCTTACTCACCTGTGCTGGCAATCTTAAAGTAAAAATTGCAGATGGATCACTCTTATCTGTTGCAGGAAAAGGGAGTATTTGAATCTCTGACTCTATAATCTCACATCTGTCCTTCATGTTCCAAACTTGTCCTGCAATTTACTGTCCATTAGCAGTTGACAAAAGACTCCAATTGTTCTGCTAAATTTCTTTCCTCTCACTGTGTTTTTAGGACCTATCATCGGGAAGACGATTGGCAGTGCTAAGGAGTGTGAGGGACTTTACTACTTTGAGGAGGCTGCTGTGAGTGAACAAGGTCAAACTGCAATTTGTGATTCTGCATCTGTCCTTTGAAATAATGAATTTTGTTATGGCATTTTAGAATGGGTCATCCCAATTCTCAATATTTGAGACGTTGTTTCCTTCCAATTTTTCGAATAACCAATCCTTTGATTTTCAATGTGAAATCTGTGAACTTGCAAAACATCAGCGTACTTCATTCCCAATCCAAATACAAACCATCCCAACCATTTACAATGATTCATAGTGATTTATGGGGTCCTTCTCGTATTTTTAATCGTACTCACTCGAAATGGTTTGTTACATTTATTGACGATCATACTCAAGTTTGTTGGGTTTATCTCTTGAAAAACAAAACGATGTTCGGTCTGTGTTTATCAATTTTCATTCCATAGTTCAAACACAATTCCAAACGCTCATCAAAATCTTGCGCACGATAATGGCACAAAATACTTTCAATACTATCTTGGGAGATTATCTTCAAAAACATGAGATGATCACAAAGTTCATGCGTCGACACTCCCCAACAAAATGGAGTTGCCAAACACAAAAATCGCCACCTCCTTGAGGTTGCTCGTGCATTGATGTTTACTGCAAACATGCCAAAAATGTTCTGGGGTGATGCAATTTTAACATCTACCTACCTCATTAATAGAATGCCTAGCCGTGTTCTCTCTTTTGACACCTTTCCAAAAATTCCAGAATTGTTTCCCTACCTCACGTCTCTGTCGGGTCTCCCTCTCAAAGTGTTTGGTTGTACCACCTTTGTTCATGTTCATTCCATCATCGCAGCAAGTTAGATCCTAGAGCTCTTAAGTGTGTTTTCATTGGGTACTCTCCTACTCAAAAAGGGTACAAATGTTATGACCCATCCACAAAAAAGATATTTGTTAGCCTTGACGTTACATTTTTTGAACACACTCCTTACTTCCAAAAGCCCTCTCTTCAAGGAGAGCCTTTGAGTGAAGAAGCTCGGTTTTTGGTCCTTCGATATCTCTCCTTTTGAACTGGTCTCAAACACTGATTTTGTCTTAACCCCCCATTCTAATATGCCATCTACAGAAGAAAACTTACCTTAGGGGGAGATGTAGACCAACAAAATGCGAAGGAGATACTTGTTTATTCCAGAAGCCAAAATCAAGGTACAAGGATCATCTCACACCCAAGGCACCAAGAGAGTTAGAACCGGTGATAGCTCCAAGTCTCCATGAGTCTCCTCCAATTCTGGTAAGTCTAAATCTCTGATACTGACTTACCCATTGCTCTAAGAAAACCAACTCGGTCATGTACTCTCCATCCTATCTCCAAATTCATATCTTATAATGTTTTATCTACAAGGTTTCGTGCTTTTACTTCTAACCTTGATAGTGTAGACATTCCAAGGAATATTCAGGAGGCCTTGGAAGTTCCAAAATGGAGAGAAGCAGTAATGGAAGAAATGAGGGCCTTAAAAAATGAAACTTGGGAGGTGATGGATTTACCAAGAGGAAAGAAACCCATGGTTGCAAATGGGTCTTTACTTTGAAATATAATGCGGATGGGACGATAGAAGGTACAAAGCCCGCCTTGTTGCAAAAGGGTATACACAAACCCATGGCATTGACTACACAGAGACCTTTGCACCTGTGGCAAAGTTGAATACAGTTTGAGTTCTTTTGTCTTTAGCAGCAAATCTGGATTGGCCTCTCCAACAACTTGACATCAAGAACGCATTCCTAAATGGCGAACTAGAAGAAGAAGTATTCATGACAACACCACTAGGTTTTTGTAAAAAGGGTGAAGAAAATCAGGTATGTAAACTCAAGAAGTCTTTGTATGGTCTAAAACAGTCACCCAGAGCATGGTTCGATAGATTCGCAAAAGTGATAAAGAATCAAGGATATCAGCAAGGGCAATCAGACCACACTATGTTCTTCCACCAATCTGAAGATGGGAGGAAAGACGATTCTAATTGTATATGTGATGACATAATCCTAACTGGAGATGATATAGTGGAGATGGAGAAACTGAAGAAATTCTAGCAACTGAATTTGAAGTAAAAGATTTGGGACAGATGCGATATTTTTTGGGAATGGAAGTGCTAGATCAAAAAGGTATTAGTGTCTCTCAACGAAAGTATGTTCTTGATCTTCTAACCGAGACTGGCATGCTTGGATGTAAACCAAGTGACACACCTATTGAAGCAAGAAGAAAAGTAGAAGATGTTGGAAAACCCAGTTGAGAAAGGTAGATATCAAAAGACTAGTCGGCAAGCTAATCTACCTATCACACACTAGACCTGACATTGTATTTGCAGTAAGTGTGGTAAGCCAACATATGCATTCACCAACTGAAGCTCACCAAGAAGCTATTTACAAAATCCTTAGATATCTTAAGGGCTCCCTGGGGAAGGGGCTATTCTTCAAAAAGAATGAAAGCAGAGGAGTAGAAGTCTTCACAGATGCTGATTGGGCAGGTGCAAAGGAAGATAGACGGTCTACTACTGGATATTGCACTTATGTATGGGGAAACTTTGTGACTTGGAGAAGTAAGAAACAAAATGTAGTGGCCAAAAGTAGTGCTGAAGCGGAGTTTAGAGCTATGTCACAAGGGATATGTGAAGGGATTTGGCTAAAGAGACTGTTAGAAGAACTACACATTACTGTAAAACTTCCAATCAAACTCTACTGCGATAACAAAGCTGCGATCAGCATCTCTCTCAATCCAGTTCAGCATGACCGGACCAAGCATGTAGAAGTGGACAAACATTTTATCAAGGAGGTGGAATAATCTATATGACTTACGTTCCTACTAAAGAGCAAACTGCAGACATCTACACCAAAGGACTATCTCGGCAGAATTTCGAATATTTCATTTGCAAGTTGGACATGATCAACATTTATGATCCAACTTGAGGGGGAGTGTTGAAATCCCGATTAATGTAGAGTGATTAAGGGGATAGATTGAAAAGAGATCATTTAGACCTTATTTAGACAAATTTCCACTCTTAAATTAAGAGATTATTCTTTCCTTTTATTTTACCTCGATTGTATTATAATTAGAGAGCATAGCTTGTACAAAATTATTCATTCAATACAGAAAACATTATTCTGTTTTCAGGGGTGCAGGTTTTTTGTCTTCTTAAATTCTAAATATTCTAAAATAGTAAATTTTAAAATAAGGTCTTGAGTTCAAAAAGTAGAAAGTATTGAGAACCGTTGTCAGGTTTTCTTTGAAGTCATTGGACCTAAGTGACATTATCCAAAGCAATTGTCATTGAAGAACCTTCTCTATGGGTATTGTCCTAAAGTGCACAATCTTTTCCAGCTTTTACAGCAAGAAATTAATGGTAAAATTAATGTTTGTATTACATGCTTTGTAGCACTTAGACATTGTGTTAGAAAAAAAAAAAAACAATCGCAGCAATGGTTGTTATATTATTTCTTCAGTGGTGGAAAGGAGCCAGGCTTTGTTTAGGAATATCACTAGTGTTTCTCCGTGTGGCATCTCGCGAATGTGGACCAATCAACTGTTAAATTAGTATTGCTAGCATTAGAACTCTTTCCTATTTTGACTAAAAGATGTCCGCCTTCATTGTAACAATGGTGTGGAAAGCAGAAAAGTATCAGTTTATAGTGCAATTGGCCAAAATCAGATATGAGCTGACCATTTTAGGTTTTCAAGAAACGAGAAGTATATTTATGCTTTTCAGTAGTGATACTAGATATCCATCTCACCTCATTTCACATTACCCTTATCACATACATCACATGTGACATTATCATTGCCACTGTCCAATGAGTATGTATAGGTGCAACTTTCTTCACCTATCAGCTTTGGATAACTTTTGTCTTATGAAATTAATTTTCTAATCAAAATTAACTTGGAGTGCTTATGAGATGTCTCCCAAAACAATAATAATCTGCTTCTGAAAATTAGGTATTAACATATGCACAACAATCTAAAGAAATGGCCAACATCGAACAAGACAAACTCGCAAAAAGGATTCAAGAATACAGGACACAAGCTGAGCTGGAAAATATGCTAGCTTCGAGTAAGTTAGAGCATTCTGCTGGTGCCAGTAGCATTCATGTTGCTGGTCAGAGATACTACAGAAATGTCGAAGCAGTTATGCATTCCACAAGTGGGGAGGTGATTACCTGGTTTCTGTAGTTTGCCTTTGGTTTCCATCACTGAGCTCAAATATTTTTAATCTTGTCTGTAGTCATCAGTAGGTATCATCAAACAAGCAATCAAATTGGTATGTGTTGACTTTTTAGGTTCAGACTATCAAACAAGGATACCTCTTGAAACGATCTTCAAGTTCAAGAGGAGATTGGAAGAGAAGGTTCTTTGTACTCGACACTCAAGGGACTTTCTGCTATTACAGAATTAAGGGTACCAAACCTGTGGTATGTAATCTCTTTAGGAACAATGCTCGATTACAGCCTCTTTGCCTCACTTCCAGTCATGATTATTACTAAGTTATGGTTTGGCATTCATGAAATTCTCTGACATAAAAGTCTCATGTGTATCGATGGTCTCTTTACCTTTTGAGTGCTTTGTGTTTGCTAAAAACTTAATTAATACAATAAAACATTATACAACTGCAAAACAAAACAAAACTTAATTCACTAGGACCTCAACTCTTATTATTCTGTTAGATTCACGAACTCTATTTCTCCATATAGATTTTTCTGCAGTCATTATAATCTAAATAATGTGTCAAGAAGGTGGGGAAAATAGGAGGGAATGCAGACTCAAAACCAAATCTAGTAATTTGGCAGGATTCCTGACTGGAATTTGCTTGAAGAAGAATTGAATTATTGGTTTTAGATTTCATTATCGAATAGTTTTCAAGTCATATGTATCTTGATCTTTGTTCCTCATTCGCGGCAGTTAGTTTGTGGGCTTGATTATTGTGTGGCCTTTAATTGTTTCCAGAAGTAAATGCAAAATGGGTCAATAAAAGCCAATGAAAATTTTGGTAGGTAGAGCCCTTTATAAGGCATGTTTTTATTCTTTTGAGAAAGCAATGAAAGAAATGGTCCCTGAAAAACAGTTTTCCTACCATTGGGTATTTCATTTTTTCTCCTAGATTGGTCTTTCTTCTTTCCCTCTATTTTCTTCTGTTTACTCGCTGTTTTTCATGTTTCAGACCCTTTCCTTGGGTTACTCCTTCTCCAAGCAGTAATATTGCAGTTCTAAACCCAATAATGGCCCTTATCGAAACAACGAAGATCAGATCCCCTAATTTTCTTAAAGCAATCCCAAAAATCAGTAGATGTTGTTGGTTTCTGAATATGAGGTCCTTCACTAGATTTGCTGTCATTTAGGTGAGCACCATGTTAGACCTATTGGGAGAACCTACAGAGGTGATTGACTGGTAATCAACGAGATGACTTGTTTCTGATATTTGTGAGTCACCTCAATGGCTTAAGAGCTGATTTGCCAGCCTTGACAACTCGAATGAAAGTCCTGTAGCCAAGGTCTTCTGAATTTGCACTGAAGATTGCGTGACAGATTGGCATTTCCATATTTGTGTAAATTGCGATTGTGTTTTCCATGTGCAGCTCAACTTCATATGTATAAGTTCTAGTGCTGATCAATGAGACAACCAAGCTATGGGTCTCCCTAGCAATCTCTTCTTTCTTTCTTGTTTCTCCTAGTATCACCATGATATCAGAGCAAATCATTATTAGGGGGGTTGGGCTATTCGAAAGAGTTGTGTTTGGCATAACTGTATGGCTGTTTATGGGAAATCTAAAACAATAATTTGTGGTACCTGGCCCATAATTTTTTCTCATTGTTCATACATCTCTAGTGACCTTCACATTTCCTTCCCTTAATCAAACTGGTAAACCTCAATCTTTTGATAACGATTTTATTTCCATCCTCCCCCCCCCCCCCCCCTTTTTCCTTTTTTCATGGCTACGTAATGACCTTTTTTTTTTCTTTCCCCTTTTGGAGATGATGAAAGTTTCATATTTCTCTTTAGTTGATATTATTTTTCTGATCTTGAGGGTATGAAAAATTTGACTCGCATGGAATTTCTCTCGTTTTGTTCAACTTGCTCTTTTGAGTCTTTCAATGCTGTAGTTGATTTGTTCCTCTACATTATTTGCCTTTAACTACAGACATAGTTGTCTTTTCTGGCCAACGCTTATGCCAAGTTTGGCTGCTTGAACTGACATGGGCTGGAATAGCTTATGTATCCTGAGTTCTTTTCTCTACCCCAACCTCCCCCTCCCTCTTTGTGGCAGGGCTCTCACTCATACCAGTTTACTCGCTCAGTGGAAAATAGTAGTGGTGTGTTTAGTAGATTCCGTTCACGGCACAACAGGCCTGCATCAGTTGGTGAAGATATTCTGAGCTGCCGTACTGTTGATCTCTGTACGTCGACCATAAAGATGGATGCAGAGGACATGGATCTACGTCTTTGCTTCAGAATAATTTCTCCTTTAAGAACTTACATATTGCAGGTAGTAATTTACTGGCTCTGCATATTTGAATAATTGTTTTCTGCTTCCTTGTTAAGATTTGATTGCATGAATGGCCTAATCTCTCCATATTCAAAAGACCAACTTCCTTTTTTAAATTTTGGTGTGTAATGTGACACCAGCCACTCAACATCAGTCGGTGAGGTACTAGTTTTCATGTGTGAGCTAGAATGTTGGTTTTCCCAGGGTTCTAAGCATTTAGTACATTCTACTGTTTATGTTTCCAGCAAGGAATTATGATTCATTTCAGAGTCCTTTTCTAGTAAACCACAGAAGATAAAGTTTCTGAAGAACATTTTAAATGGTGGAAATTGGAAACATGTTAGGATCTTTGGTAAGTTGAAAAAAGAAATCCATAATTAATTATGGGTGATTCGTTGCTGTGTCATAGGGTATCTTTTGCAACAGTGGATAAGACTGGAGAGGCCATTTACCTGTTTGAATACACGGTGTCTTGTAACCTAAGTCATACACTTGTGAACTTGGGTTCGATAGAAATTTGAATCATGTCAATGTGATATTGGTCAACTGATATATGATGTCATTTGAAGATTCAAAAAGACACCAAAAGAGAAAGAGAACAGAAGTACGTTCCTTTCAATGGGATCTATGATGAGAAACAATGGTTGGTGCAGAATGATATATTGCTGTTTGGAATTTTTTTTTTTTTTGTCCATTAAGTCACCCTTTTTGAGTGCGATGTGAACCCTTGCAGTGTGATAATGACTGGTTGGTTGAGCCATGCTGAAGCCAGTGGGGACAAATCCCACCTCAAGATCTTGATATCTCTAGGAAGTTTTTGTTTCTGTTTCTCTGTAGTAGAGATGTTTTGCTTTCTGCTTGCTCCAAGACGAGTCTCTGTTCCATGGTTGTTGGCCTTTCACCAAACTAACTGTCCTAATTCGTGAGATCTCACTGTTATAATACACCCATCTGCTGCTAGATAATATGCCCCTACTTGTTCGTGTTGCATTGAAAACGCACATGAAAAGGAAAGGCAGAAAAGGAAGTGATGTAGAGGGTCCAGTTGTGGACTCTTGGACAAAAGGAATTTTCTACCAACTTATATAATGCTTTCAGTATTTATATCCTGGCCCAGGTGTATATTCTTGGACCTCCTGGATGTGAACAAGGTTAAATTAAAAGCTTGTCATTTTCCCTTGTGCGCAAGTCGAGTATGGAGACAGACTTGTAAATTTGCATAATCTTTCTGGGGGTATCGCAGCAGCATGATCTAGGTTAGAGATAATTGACAGCATATTAATATTTTAAGGAGTTGGTCCTTTTTTTCTCCCTTTTAAGTGAAAAATACTAGTATTCTGGAAAATATTTTGTCAACTTTTTACAATAGCCTTGTTTGGTCAGGCTGAGAATGAGGCAGATAGGATGGACTGGATAAATAAGATCACAGGAGCTATTGCATCTCTTCTAAATTCTCATTTTCTTCAACAGGTAAGTCCACCCAAAGCCTTATATCTTCCCCTTCAATTTCATGCCAAGTGGTGCGTGCAATCAATTGTGGCCTTCACTGACAAGAATTACTTGCATCTCTGCAGCCACACCCTGGCGAGAATAATAATTTTGCCAGTGGTGCTTTTTGTGATGTTCAATTGCTGGACAGCCATGAAAGTTTAAAAGACAAAAAAAAATTCAACAAAGTTGATTGTGTTTCTAGCATTCTCAGAGCAATTCCGGGAAATGATATTTGTGCAGAGTGCAGTGCTCCTGAACCAGATTGGGCATCTCTCAATCTGGGTGTTTTGCTATGCATAGAATGCTCTGGTGTTCATCGGAATCTCGGTGTTCATATCTCAAAGGTGCCTTACATTCTGAAATGAAAAGTTCAAAAGTTATTGCTTTTACTTCATTATGGAACTTACAGTTGCAGGTAACTGGTAGTCCTGACAATAAGAAAGTTATCTGAAAAATATTATAATTCATGCTTTTCGCATAAAGCAATTTTTTATGTAATTATTGCAGTATTCCATTTGTGATGAATGAAGAGCGTGTTGCTTAATTTATTTTTCTTTCTTTTTTGAACTTTTTTCAGGCTCCCAGATGCTAGTACCACATTTGTAGGATTTGTTTTCCGAAAAATTGATGTAACAAGAGTGGTACTTGTTTGCTCAATTTTTGTGAACTATGAGCTCAGGACAATATTTCGAAAGCTACATAGAAAAATATGATCGGAATTCTTGTCCAATTAAGGGCCAAATGATCATTTGGCTGTAGTTAAAATTACCAGGGGAGCTAGGGACTGTTCAACTAGAGGGTGGGGGAAATGCTCCCAATAATCTACTCATCAGGGTCTGACGGGAGTAATTGGCTAGCGGTTAATGCGATAAGCAAGGTCCAGGGGATTGACAAAACAAACCTGGCCAAAGTCACTAGTGTGTCCGATTTCGCAGGTTGGGAGGGATTGCTTTCAGCCATATGTGGTAGTATTTGTCTCACCCTTAGTTTTCTGTTGCACTATTTTATAGTCATAACCTCCATGACACGAGAAAGTTATTGATACACAATACGTCTCTACCAAAAGCCTATATGCCTAAAGAGCATTTCGTCAAATTATCGTGCAGGCATATACTGCCGCAATTAATGGTTTTATTCAGGACTAATACCTAATCTTAGACCTAATTTTGTATTTCCTCTGCCCGACACCAATATCTTGGAAGGCAATACAGTAACGGGAATGAGAAGCCTGTAATTTAAGTCGTGCTTAATAGCCTAATAAAAAATAGTTTAATGCAAAAGTCATTCTTCCTTGAAAATGAGAAGGAGATACTTAAAGAGTCTCCTTCCCAGAGACTAATTGCTTGTGCATATGAGTTCTAAAAGTTTTATGTTATTTCATGTCAACACCAATCATTTTGATATTGACGGTGTTTTCTCAATAGACTTTTTTGTGACTAGGCATTTGTGCATTAAAGATGTGCAGAGGATAATAACCTGCTGGCCATAATGTGCATGATTATCAACTCCCTCTTTACAGCCCACAATTGAACCTATACTCTGCACTGCTGACTGCAGGTGAGATCTCTAACTCTAGATGTCAGAGTTTGGGAACCTACTGTATTGGACTTGTTCCGGAACTTGGGTAATTCATTTTGCAACTCCATATGGGAGGGATTGCTTATGCTTGAGAATGAAAGGTAAGATTTTCTTGTAGTATGTAGTATATAGGCTATATTCTTGAGTTTATCTTGTAGTTGTTAATATTTTTTTGTATACTTCACTGTGCTTGTTGCCCTGTGAAATAGTTGTTGTTATGAATGAATAGAGGCTAACAAATATCTATTTCTATGTTATTTGTTATTTGCCTCCCCCTCCCCCCTCACCCCTGCCACCATGGTCTTCTTTGCACGCACTGTTCATGGAATATGCTTTGTTTAAAGGAAAGCAACAAAGCAAAGGAAAAAGAGTCAATGTGGTGCCTTATTCCATGTCATAGTGCCTTGTTGGTTTAATTTGTTTTTAGTATTTTTCCTCCATCTTTTTCCCTTCTTTCCAGCAGTGGCGTTTTCTTTGTTTTTTTTGGGGAAAGGGCAGACAGGGGAGAGGGAAGGGCATATGTGTGTCCATGTGGAGCTGCTCAATGCATGTTTGTTTGTTCATCTGCTCAAAACAAATTGCATTGGTATCATCTTCCACTACTCTGCATATTACACATCCACCAGGATGGTTTACCAACAAATAGATGACTTTGGTGCTATCCATCACTCTCGCATATAACATGATCCGATAATGCTTTGAGTAACCTGTCTATGTTTGCTAGGGTGAGTTGAGATTAATGCTAGGGATTATATAACACGCCTGGAATGTTTAAGATTGAATTTTGATAGGAAGCATTATGGTTTAAAGGTCAACAGAGGATTGAAATAGAGGAAAGGCAGCTTGCCCCCAACATTTTTGCAGCAACTCCATTTGAATTTTATAATTACTAATCCAGTTGGTAATTGAAGGCCATGTCCCAGTGAAATATGTTGGGTTTTGGATTTGGAAGGGTGAAGAAATTATATTTGTTTTGGGTTAAAAAGAGAACTGTTGAGGGCAGTGTAGAGAACCGTGAGTACCAATCCTGTGCAGAGAACAAGAAAAAGAAGATAACATTCAGATTTAACTCTTTTTTCTGTTCTTGGCATAGGCTGCCACTAGCTTTTGACAAATGTGTTTTCTCTATTGTTTTACAAATAAATCGGAGACAAATTCACTAAGCTTCTGGAAATTCCGTCTCTTTGATTTATTGATTTTATTATTATTTGTAAACAAATTAGTTCAAATTTTTTGTAACTGCTATTAATGATTAGATAATGCTGCACTCATAAAACGTGGCAGTTGCGAAAAAATTTTAAGATTGTTAGTGTTGCTTTCTACCCATCATCTTACATCAACTTTTAGAGTGTTGAAACTGATTTGATTTCTTCTCGTTTATGGTTCCCCCAAGTCTTTGGCTGTATGTATTTAACTCAAAATAGAGTTGATACATGGTAAATTCGGCCAGGGAAGGGTGAATGAAGCATCTATATGTCAATTCAGCTTTTTTAAATCCTTTCCAACTGGTGGAGTCCATGTGTTCTGTGGAAGACATTACTTTTGTAATAGCATTGGTTTTGAATCCTAGTGCAATAATCTTATTCAGGCTAGATAAATCAACTGCTGTGGTAATGATGGTTACAAAGCCGTGTGCCCAAGATGTCATTTCCGACAAGGAGAAATACATTCAAGCAAAGGTGATCAGTTGATTCCCTTTCCGTAATTGTTGTGGTGTTGATTATAATAATGAGTTGGTTCTTTTCTTGCATGTTGCTCTTCTATTCCTATTTTTTATGAGGGTCTATAGATTAGCATAATGATGCTGTGTATGTTGAGATGTGAAAATATACATCCAATCTAGGGAAGAGGCTGGGCCAAATTATAATAAAAGGCTATAAATTTTCCTTCCAAATCCTACATATATTCAAATTGTGATTAGGTTAGCATATGCACCTCCGTTCCAAGCTAAATTACCACCGTTTAGGGCATGATATGTCTTGTTCTAGATACAAGCATGGTATTCTCTCTGAGCAAGTTTAATGGACGCTAATAGATCATCAATGGGAGCTACTAACTTTTACTGGTCCCAGATTTTTTATCAAATTTGTGGCTGTCAGCCCAATAAATAACTGTTCTTCTTCCGTTTTGTATTGCTTGTTTTAATACCATCTTGTGTGACGTCCTAAATATGAGATGGAAATTGAAATCGTGCTGACAGTTGGTATCTTTCTCTTACTTCTGTTTCCCTGTTCTAATATGCATCGCTTTTCTTATCAACACTCTCATTCTATAATATTCTCCTAATGTGTGGGTCGTTTCTGGACCTATTAAAGACGCCCAAAATAACTCTGAAATCGCTTTTACTGTCATAGAGGTAATGAGCAAACTTTTGGGTAGTGAATTCAGAGCAAGGATTTAACTATCATATGGGTGTGTTTGTTTATTAAAATTTTAGGCCTTCCAAAATTTTAACACAATAAAATAATTACAATATAATCTCTCTCTCCCCATCAAATCATTCTTTTTACTATAATAAATATAAAAAATTCATTTAAACCATCTCTCTCTTCACTTTTTCACCAATTTCAATACCCTAAAATTTTAACACTCAAACACAACAATAGTCTTTCTTACCAGGGTAAAGAAGCATTCTCATATTATACCTGCAGTATCTGTTTCGTCAGATTCTTATTTTGATTTTCATCACTCTTTACCCTATGCCTGAGTGTTGTGGAAAGAGGCTCAAACCTTTCAAATGAAGCATGACATTCTAACTCTGAAGCAGTATGTAGAGAAATTGCTTGTCATCAAAGACGCAACTGCAACTGCTTCCCATGCGACAAGCATCTGGCAAGCCGTGGAGAACAATGATTTGCGAGAAGTATATCGCCTTATTGTGATATCTGACATGAATCTCATCAACACCACATTTGATGGTGGGGCTGGTGACCATTTATCTCACCATGTTGATGCACGAGACATGGATGCAACGGAAACAAAACAGCCTGATCCAGCAGCCTGTGAGAGTATCAACACCTCCAAAGAGCCAGGGAACCATCTTCAAGGTTGTTCCTTGTTGCAACTGGCATGTGACATTGGCAATCCGTTGATGCTTGAGTTGTTGCTGCAATTTGGCGCCGATGTAAACACCCGTGACTTCCATGGAAGGACTCCTTTGCACCACTGCATTGCCAGAGGGAACAACCTACTGGCAAGACTCCTACTAAGAAGGTAATACATCTGTTGTGACTCCAATTGTGAACAACACCAATTGTGAAAGTTGTTCATTATTCTTGGAAAAGGCGAAGGTTTGTTTTTCCTTTCTGGGTAATAAGAGTGTGATAGTCCCATTTTCTTAAAAATGACCGAATTTATCTTATTTTCTCCGGGGAAAAAAATGATGGCAATGATAATCCTCAATAGGCTAATCGCTGTCATAACTTCCAACGGGGATAGTTCTTGATTGGGCTTTGTCACCTCTAGGAAATTTGTAAATATTTGTCATATATTGGTGATGACAAAGATCTGGTAGCCTTCAGGTCTGATTATTCCAGTTTCTCGATTTGGGCTAATTGAATCTTCTAAACTAGCATTAATGTGTTAGCTCTTCCAATTCTAAAATCAAGAATGATCTAATTAGATACTAATAGAGGAATACATAGCAAAACTTCATTATTTTGACGCCCCTTGGCTCATATAGTATGCCTAACATTTTAAGTCTTGCAGAGGCGCACACCCGTGGATTAGGGATGGTGGGGGGTTCAGTGTACTCGAAAGAGCTATGGAGAGGGGAGCAATAGCTGATGAGGAGCTATTTATATTGCTTTCTGAGTCGACTAACAAGATCACCTGATAGAAGCTTGCTTCATTTATTGTCTTTAACCGCGCCGCTACTAGCGGCCTGCCGTTGGCTGTAATCATGAACACAATCTGATACTTCCCCATTCATAGCAGTGTAATCATGAACAAAAATCCCGTCCTTTCTATTCATTGATTCCTTAGTTTCTGTATTTTTGTTTCCCTCCATAATGGCGGTTTGTTGGAGTGATCAGAGACGTAGTGCAATAGTGTTTGTAACCACAAGTAGTGGCGCTTTAAATTAGTCTAGATTTGTTTAAACAATAAAACAATATTTTTTTTTTCTTAGCCAATAAAACAATATTTACTCGAGATAGTTGCTTACCCATTGGACTGTTGGCAGATCCAGGATTGAAGTCGAGGTGGAGTTACAGAGGGAAAATATTCACTTTTTTTAAATATTTTGAATTGAAAAAAAATTACAACTAAACATCTAAAATTTTTGGGGCACCGGCCCCCTTAAATCTGCCCCTGATTGTGGGATAAATTGATCATAAAAATTCTTGCGTTTACAATTTTTATCAAACAAGTCCATTTTGTTAAATTTTTTATGTATAAAGTTAACGATTCACACATCAATTTCAATCATAAGCTGACAAGTGTCATCTAAAATTAAAATCATTTAAATTATAAGTTTTTCAAGCTATTTTATTAGAATTTTTTCTTATTTTTTTATTTTTAAAAAATAAAATAAATTAAATTATTTTAAAAAATAAAAATCAGGGGGAAAAACTTAAACAAATTATAATTTTAAGATAATAATTTATTTGACAAAAATTACAAGTGCAAAGACTTTATAATTAATTTGAAAATCGAAAGACAATTTGTTAAAAGGAGTCAAAACTTAAGGATGAAATAAATATTTAAGCCTAGAATTGAAGATGAGGTAATAAGCCTTAATAAGGATGCCTTATAACTAATGTGAAGTGGGGATAGAGCTTTTTTGGGATAGTATTTGTTTAGTTACGTGTATCCAGGTAAAATGTTGGCATTTGCCTTTTGACTTGTACATGCAAAACTGTTTGTTTTCATGAATGGTTCCAAATACTTTCGTGGACTGGAAAGGTTATTATTATACCACTCAGGAGGTTAAGGAGGCTCTCAAGGACATTTCTGGAATGAGTTTGAGAAGTTAGTCGATCTAACTCAAATCTATAAATTACTCCAAAGCCAAACTTAAAATCCGATCAAAGTGAAGTTGTGCGGAATTAAAAATCATTGAAATAATCTTTGCCAATCTTTACGAATTTGTCCATCTCACCACATGAGTAGCTCAAATGCAATAACTCTTTTGAATTTGTACCTCATAGTTGTTATGGGGTTTCTAATTTTTGAAGTTTTGATTTTCTATTATTCTGAATTTTTTGCTTCTAGAAATTACGATCGTGGTCAATCAACATATTATAATTGACCTCCAAGAATATGAGATTAATTTATGAAATAATTTCTGCTAATAATTAATTGCTTATTTATTCTTTCAGTATGCTAAATTCCACATGAGCGTATAACTTTGGAATATTATTACAATAGCTCATATAATTCTTAATTCTTGATCACTAACCAATTAGATGCCTAAAATTGTTTGAAAATAAATTTATATTTACAAAATCTCACTGGTCAGGATTTCCTTTTTCAGTCCAACATTTTACAAAGAATAAATATATTGCCTCAACTCTAAGGACAATATAAGCTAAAAGTGTTGAATATCATTATCTACGTTAGTGATAATTTTCATTCATATTTAATCTCATTCATTGCATGCTTTTATAGTTAATTCATTTATCTGCTTAAGGTTATCACATCAATGATGAAGTTCATCATCTTATTTAATAGAGGCACAACAACTGTAGACCTTTATATATATATATATGAACATCAATCTAGAACACATCGAGTTAACAAGGATTCGACAAATTATACTCTCTCATCTTTGTTTTTTAATCATTGGCATGATTTTTCTATAATGTTACTCAATAATAAATAACATAATAAATAATCTGATAAATAATAAAATAATTGTTCTCAAAACTTGATTATGAGGGCATACATGGACTAATTGTTGGGTTTAGTTCATAGTTAATGTTTTGATGATTACAATAAAAGGAATAAAATTATGAAATGAACATCTTCAAAAACAAAAAAATTGTCATCAAAGAGCCAAAAGACGCAATAATTGAAGTGCAAGAGTTCAAGACTTGAAGACCTTAGGATATTTTTTGTAACTCTAAAACTCATTATTTGGATAGGCTTGATCACACAATCACTTTACAAAGAAGTTAGAAAAATTCATTTCAAACCATTTTTCTAAATTAAAATGAGTTTTTGTCGATGTCGAACGACCCCTTGCCTCATCCGGTATGTGTATCGGTTGCACAAGGTGCAACTACGAAGAGTTTGAGTCTTTTTGGTCAAATTCTATTTTAATCGGATTCAATATTGGACGACCAGCAATCAATAGGTACGTATACTGGTTGCTTTCGTTCTTTGAATCGGATGCAACCGTGATAATAACCAAAATTTATTTGACTCTGTTTTGACTGGATTTACCGTAGGACGAACAATAGTCGACCGATTTAGCAATGTTACAAAAATATTCGAACTTCAAGTTTAAAAATTAGTTACACTGACGACAATCACACAAACTGGATCCACTAGTATAGGTGTTTTGGTCGACCGGTATGTTAGGAAACGAAATATTTTTAAATTTGAAATTCTGTGAATCCCGTTAGAAGCCAATGGTCACAAAATACTGCATCCACTGGTATAAGTATCCTAATCGATTGGTAGACATAAATTTTTGCTATGACCTAAAAACGTCGAGTATTCAATAGGAGTCTTTAAAAGAAAATTTTCAGAAATGTAAAATGAGTTGAACCTTCATATTTTTGTGCATATCATCTTTAAGCCTTGGCTTCTTATTTTTACAAGCTTTCACACAAATTATTCACTTTCGAGCTTACTCATTGTGTGAGTTTTTGAGATAAAATTTGAACTGTAATCATCTACTCTGCAAGAAAGTCAAATTCTTATATTTTTTCATTCAATAAAAGGTTGGTTCCTAAAAGTGAGGTTGCACACCAAAAGAAGAAGTTAGGAGAAGGCATATCTCTAACTTGATTTGGAGCTTAGAGAGAGGTTATCTCGAGCTTAGAGTTGGGTTGTGAGTCTTGAGCTGGAAAAACACTTGTAAGGTTCTCTAGCACCTGGAAGTTAGAGTATGAGCTATTCCCTTGGCTAGAAGGGGTTGGTGTGGAAACCCTCAAAGCTTGGTAAAGGAGCTCGAGGAGTGGACATAGACAAGGTCGTTGAACTACCTAAAAATTCGTGTTTAATCTTTCTAACCCTACTCTTCATATTTGTTTGATTGCTTGAATTTTTTATATTAATTTCAAAAAGATTTTATAACTCAATTCACCTCTGCTTGGGTTGCCTTAATCCTTCTTTGGGCTTCCAACAATCTCCCCAGTTGCACCCAAAATCACTCACTCATACATGTATCTAACATCACAACTACTCACTCACACATGTATCTGACAACATAGATGCTAATATGTTTCTCAAGGTGTGGTGCACTCCATAAACTTAAGGTAGGTATTATCATAACTTTTGGAAACCGTCTAAAATTGGTAACTTTTTATTGTAACTTGTAAATCTATTTGGTGTTACTCTAACTCATGACATAACTGCTAACATGCTAATTTCAAAGTGTAGCACTACAAGAAAAATGACATTTTATTTTGTGACAACAAATTTTGACACCTAAAGTAGCGTTTTGGGAATGTAACGTGAATTCGTCACAAAGCTCTACTTTGGTAACAAAATTCTAATTTCATCACTAAAGACATCATAAATTTTTGTGCAGAGTTTTTTTGATGACAATTTCATCACAAAAAGAAATTAATATTAAGGGAAAAAATACACTTTTAGCTCCTCAACTATTAAGGTATTAGCACTTTGCACCCCGTTTATCAATTTGGTTACATTTCACTCCTAACTACCACCTACTTATAGAATGCACCTCGACGTTAGATATTTTTTCATTTTAGATGGAAAAAGCGTGCACGTGACGCGCATGTGACTCATGGTGACATTTTATGCCTCATTTACCCCTTAAAAAAAAAAAATACACTTCTTATCTCCAACTATTGGGATATTAGCACTTTGCATCCAATATTACTAATGAAAAAAAAAGCATGCACATAACCCATAATGACATTTTATGTCCCTTTTACCCCTTGCTTTATGAGTGAACATATAGGTTTGAAACTTTCTGAAAATTTTTATTTTCCCTTTATTCTACTCTTTTGACATACGCTAGCACTTCTCTCATTTTTGCGTGAAGACCAACAAAACCAATTTCATCAGTTGAGACCTCGATAACTTACTAGACAATGATGTCATCACATAGGTGTGTAATGGTCCTCAGTTATTCAACCCTGAGATGTGCCACCATGGTAGAAGAGTGTTGAGACGGCTACAAGAGCAGCAAGATAGGATTAATGAAGAGACTGCAAGAGTTGTATCCTTATGATGCCATCATAGTTCAGTAAGCTATCGGGGTCCAATAAGTAGAGAAGAACGAGATGGTCTAAGAAGCTCAGGTGGAGCCCAGGTTGGGTTTCGATGGGTGGGGAAGAAGCCGATTTGGATGGGTCATTTAGGGAGGGCTTCACTGTATTGTTCTGAATGTTATTGGGGAGGGGGGTTGTTGTTAGGGAGGGGTAGTTTGCTTCATGTGGTGGCGCCAAACATTGCATGGCCTTGGTCAACCACAGGATTTGTTTGTTAGTTTTTTTGGACTCGTGTTAACGGAGGACTAAATCAAGATGCATCATTAAGCTCAGGGACTGGGATGAGATGAAGTAAACCCTAGGAACTAAATTGAGAAAATATTAAATCCCAGGAACTGCAAACTAATTTAGCCTTAATTTTAAAACTAAATGAAAATGCAAATTCTTTTTAGAAGAGAGAAATCCCATAGAGTAAGGCCACTTAAAAGTGATGCCATCTAAGCTACACACATGCCTCCCCGGTGGGAAACTGATGAGTGCGTGGTTACTTAGCTAAAAAAAAAAAAAAAAAAAAAAAAAAACTGTGAGTGAGTGGTTTTGTGAAATTGAGGAAAGCAAATTTTAAATTTAAATTTTCTGAAAAAAAAAAGAGATCCGGATACTATTTCTGCATTTTGGCGCATACAGCTGCCATTAAATGGAGTCATGTGTCAGGTTCTTTCAGGAGCTTTTGCTGAGAACGACTCATTTATTATTGATCGCCTTGGCCTTGAATACGTTCACCCATTTCCTCTGCACTTTTTTTGACCCCCCTACACTTCTCTCTCTTCCTCTCTTCCTACAATAATTACGACATATTCGGAGTTCGGATAGATCTATTACCACTTTTTAATCTTTTCACTGCGTTACAGATAATTCCTTTCTTTCCGAGCTGAAAATTCATTAATTTGATCGTGCCATTTTTCCTCCTGATGCATTCCGAAGAAAAAAGTTTGTGGTGTTTGTTCCATATGCATTTGATTTTCCAGGAGATCTGAACTTGTTTGCAAATTCAATTTCGTGCTCTGAAGGTGAAGATGCAAGAGAACCGATGTAGTTTTTATTTTTTGGGGTAAATGGAAGCAACACAGTCTTGAGTAACGCTTGCTTTCATTGTTTCTTCTCAGCGACCACCAGTGGGGGGATTCAAGAAATACAACTCAAAACAATAATCGAAGGACTTTTGTTGGCAGTCCTGGATCCCATTCAACATTGCCATTGAGGTTGCGAAAGGTGACAACAGAGTTTTTAGCCGCCCAAGACGCAACAGTAAAAATATGCGAGTAATTGTACTATTTTTTGAATTTCTTTAGTTTATACCTTTTTTTTTCTCTCTTTTTTCGAGTTCAATAATGCCTGCAGTTGGAGAATATAGAAATCATAGAGGAGGAAAGAATATGGCTCTCTATCTCTCGTCTGCAACTTCTGAGATGAGTTCACGTGAAGGTAACGCTGTGATGTCCGTGAGTTTTGGGAGCAAAATGTCCGAGAAACGATGCCCACTCTACTGTCTCCACTTGCTGACTTCTCAAGGCTCTCACCAATGGAGCTCCTTTCATCTTAATTAAATGCTCTGCGATTACTTCTAGAGCTTTCGGTTCCATCCCAGCTGAAGTAGATGACCTACCTTTATTGCGTGTCAGTCCCAAATTTTTGTTAAAGCTGTTGTCTTCGCCTCATATACTAGTAGCCAATCCAAAAAAGAAGAGAGAGAGAGACATTGAAAATGGCTGCCGTTGGCGGTCTTAGTCTGCGGAGAGGATGCAACTGATGGCGGTAGTAGATCTCTTTGGGTTTGGAACGTGCTGTTGGGAAAGGAAAAGCGCCAAAAAGCACCAGAGAGAAGGGGAGGAATTCTACAGAAGACTCTTTGGATGCATTTGAGATTCCAGAACTGCAGGCGGAGGTGTTCCGATGTTGCTGTTTATGGAAACAAGATCAAATAATCTCAGAGAGAAAGGATCTTTTTGCATCTAAGGTCTCCCTTCCTCCCATACTTTCCATTACTGATTTACACTGCAAACACAGAGCGTAAACATTGGTCTCATGGAGCCCCTCGTTTCAAGGTCCTTATTGTTGTTTCTCTTCGCACTGCTTTCCCTTCCCCGTTCGGTCAGATCAGGGGACGCCGAAGCACTTCTGACTCTTAAATCGACCATCGACGTCTCAAACTCGCTGCCATGGCAACCCAGCGCCGCCAACTTCTGCCATTGGGAAGGGGTCAAAGAGTGCATCGACGGGAGGGTCACAAAACTCGTATTAGAGTTCCTTAACTTGACTGGAGTTTTGGATCAGAAGGCCTTGAACCAACTAGACCAACTCCGCGTGCTCAGCTTAAAGGGAAATTCTCTCTCCGGCCAAATCCCAGACCTCTCGGGCCTCCTCAACCTCAAGTCTCTCTTTCTCAGCAACAACAACTTCTCTGGTGGGTTTCCCGCCTCTATTTCCGGCCTCCACCGGTTGAAAGTGGTTGTCCTCGACGGGAATCAGATATCCGGTGAGATCCCCGTATCCCTTCTCAGACTTAGGCGACTCTATAGGCTAAATCTCCAGGACAATAGGTTGAGAGGGACAATCCCTCCTCTCAACCAAACCACTCTCCGGTTCTTCAACGCGTCCAACAACCAACTGTCCGGGGAGATCCCGGTGACCGCTGCTCTCCTCCGGTTCAATGCCTCGTCGTTTTCGGGAAATTTAAATCTCTGCGGAGAACAGATAGATGATCCCTGCAAGAGTCCCGGGGTATGGCTCCCACCAACAACGGCTCCTAGTGACCATCATCGACCGTCTGGGTCGTCGTCGAAGCGCACGAGAAGGGTCAAGATAATTGCGGGGACTGTGGGAGGGTTTGTGGGGCTGTTAATCTGTCTGCTCTTGTTGTGGATGGTCTGTCGGAACCGTAGGAAACCGGAGGAGGAGGTCTCAAGGAGCAAAGCAGTGGGAGTGGAGACAGCAGTAGGGGAGGAGTCCGGAGGGGCAAGTTGTGGCGTCGGTGGCAGGGGATGTAATAACGGGGGAAGAAAAGGGGGTTTTTCGTGGGAAGGAGAGGGACTAGGGAGCTTGGTGTTCTGCGGAGCAGGGGATCAGCAAATGAGTTACAGCTTAGAGGACTTGCTGAAGGCGTCGGCGGAGACGTTGGGGAGGGGTAGCATAGGGAGCACGTACAAGGCGGTGATGGAGTCGGGGTTTATAGTGACGGTAAAGAGGCTTAAGGAGGCGAGATATCCGAGTCTGGAGGAGTTTAGGAGACACATGCACGTGCTGGGGACTCTCGCCCACTCCAACCTTGTCCCACTCAGGGCCTATTTCCAGGCCAAGGAGGAACGCCTCCTCGTCTACGATTACTTCCCCAATGGCAGCCTCTTCTCTCTCATTCACGGTACGTCTCATCTCTCTCACTCTGTTTTTCTTTCGTTACATGCTACAGTGAACAGACGGTCGCTTGGTCTGGATAGATTGCCTTGGCCCACATATTACTGTTCTTCCACATCGCACATGTATCTCCACCACCGGATTCTTGCACTTGAACTTCTCCATCCGTTTGTCAAATGAAATGATCTTGGAGGTTATCTGTGTTTCCCTAACAATTTTTACCCATATTAAAGAACTGGGAAAACAGGTCAATCCCTGGCCCATGGGCTGGCCCCACTGTCTAGTTTTTTTTTTTTTTTTGAGTATTTAGTTATATTTTATAAAATTAATTATAATTTCTCCTTTCGATCTAACATTTTAATTTAAAAAATTCTTATAAATTATAATTCATTACGGCTTTAAATTCAACATCATTTTCAAACAGAAAATTGGATTTAGATAAATCTGCATTGAGGTAAAATTACCATTTTTTTGGGTTAGGGGAGAAAGAGAGGGACAATTTGACATTTTTATACAAATAAAGTCTTATGTATTACTCAAGTGAGATGAAAAACGTCACAAATAATAAAAAATTTAGGTAAAGTATTAAATAGTAACAATAAACTTAAATTGAGAAAGTGAATTATAATAAGTTATAATTTATGATAATTTAACTGAGTGTTAATTAAGGGAATAAATTGTAATTTACCGTAATTTTTTATATTTATTTTTTCTTTCTGTCGGGGAGAGCGGAAAGAATTTGCCTCCCAACTGTCTCACGAGAAGAGTCTCTAGTCACATTATTACGGGTCTTTGTCCAAATCCTTCGGGGATGATTTGAAAAACTGTGGGTCAAAAGGGGTGTTACATCAATCAATCCCTGTTGTCCAGATTTAGGTGAATAAAGACAATGCAACGTGTTGCTGTCCGTGTCAGTTCTTTAATTTGTTTCGTGTTCTTGTGTCAGTTCTTTAATCTTATTATGTCAGTAGATGACAACTCATTTTTGAGCTACTCTGTTGCAGGATCGGAAATTCCATCCGGTTTTCGGACTAGAATTCGGTCGGATCGGATTTCCGATCCTACTTAAATAGAGGATTAGACTGGATCACTTTTAAGTGGTCTGATTCGATTCAGTCTTCTGTTAAGCGGTTCAGTTTGGATCCGGTTTTAATTTTTTTTTCTTTTTTATTTTCATTTCCAACACACATTTTTTAATTTTGAGATTACAAAAAAAAAATGTGAACTCCTATCATAGTTTACTTATTAATTAAAGATGTGAATTCATTTAAAGACTTATAGATATGAATTCATTTAAAGACTTAAAGATGTAAATTCATTTAAAGACTTAAAAATATGAATTATTTAACTACTATTATAGAACTACTATTATAGTTTGCTCATTAATTTAAATATTTGAATTAATTTAAAGACTTAAAAATGTGAATTCAAAACTGTGAGTTTTGACTTATGCAATTTTTTTTTTTTTTTTTTTAAAGTTTTGTATTAAAAAATTTTTAAAAAAATTATTTATTATTAATCCGGTCCAGTCCGGTCCAGACTGGATATTAAAAATATCTGGACCGGATTAATCTGGTTTTCAAATTCGGTTTTCAAATCCGGTCCGAACCGGACTGGATTTTTACTTTTAAGACCACAAAATCGGTCTGGTCCGGTTCGGTTTTGTGGTCCGGTTCGGTCCGCAGTCCGATTCTGTGCACCCCTAGCCTGTTGGGTGTTTACCGCTCACTCCACAAAGGGTAGGATTTCGTGTACATGCTCAGCTAGATGGGATGGCAGATTAGAAACCAACACTCGTACGTGTGTATTATGGATGGATTTGCGAACATGGCAGTTGACGTGACAGCGGACTGTAGCTATGTGTTGTAGGCTTATAGAATGGGGTTGGGATAGGTTTTCATTATTCTGATCCGTTGGCTTGGGCCTAATTTTTCTTGATGATGTTAGTTTTATAAAAATATTTTGAATTTTTAAGATTTTTGATAAAATTGTGAATATTTATGTAGGGATAGTTTTATAGATTTTTATGTAAAAATTGTTGAAAAATTTTAAATATATTTAATTTTTATTGAAATTTATAAAAAAATATAAAGAGATAATTTGATTAATTTTATTTAAATTTTTTTAATAAAAAAATATTGAAGTTTGATGAAAAAGTCAATAGAAGATTTGTTGGATTTTTTTTTTTTTTCGAAAAAAGCATCAAAGTTTGTGTGAAAAGTTGTTGGAGTTTATGTGAAAATGCGTTAATATTTGTGTATGATTTTTTGAAATTTTGGATATTTGTTTTATAAATTTTTTTACATTCATTGTGTCCTGGTATTAGTTTTGAATGAAGTTTGGTTAAGAATTTTTTTTAAAAAATAAAAAATTTTACAACTAGAAATTCAAAATTTTCACACAAATTCCAATACCTTTTCACACAACTTGAATATTTTTTCTTTAAAAAAAATACATCAAATTTTCTCTCTTATTTTTTAATAAATTTAATTATTATTATTTTATTAAAAAATTTCATCAAATCTTCTTTCTATATTTTCTAACTAAGTAAGATAAAAATCATCTTTTTTAAGCAATGATACTCCATTCTCCTAAGATTTGTGACCTGTGTGGTAGAAAGACTCTTACAACACTCATATGTCATTACAATGCTGACAAACTCTCATTTATATCCATTAAATTCCCATTCGAAGTAACCTTAGTTAATAATTGTTACTTCAATTGGGTAGATGATTAGGGAATCTTTTGAGTGTAATGCCCCAAATCTCACATGGAGAGAGAAAGGAGAAAGGATAAGAAAGGTGTAGTAAAACGTCAAGTCCCACATTGCATTCTTACTGGTAGAACTAAGTCTTGACTATTCTTTTAAAGTCATTGACTAGATATTTTGAAATCAAAGTGGAGATGTGTCCCGCATTTTCTTAGGTCTGTACATTAAAAGAGAGAGAGAAAGAGTAGTTTCAAATGGTAGAATAGTTGCTTTATAAAAGTAAGAATTCTGTCTCTGATGCTTCCCTCAAACCTCAAAGGTAGTTGGCGTGACTCATCATAGTTGCAAACTTCTCAATAACAAGGAGAAGTTCCAAGAAATAGATGATATTGACTCATCATAGTTGTAAAGCTCAAAGAATGCTCCTGTAAGTGAGGAAAAGGGACTCCAGAACTATCGTGAGAAGAGGAATCGTACTTATGCAGAATTCGGTTTTTTACGATCTGAGACATGATCAGGTATAAGCTGGAGTCCTTCATTGGAGAGAGAGAGTATGTGCCTGGTTTCCTGCCTGAGTTATTTAGGCCCTGGACCGCTGAGATTCGTAATCCTCATTGCGTCTTTGAAAGGGCTCTGTGTGCAGGACAAATAGACAAATTAACTTCAATGATGCACCACCTTAAAACATGTATTTTGTTGAGTTAGAGAACCCATGGTTGCACTCTAAAGACGAGGATTATTTGTTTACAACCGCTTAATTATTGCTGGTGGTGCAAAATGGAAATTACTTGTAATGAAGTGGTTTCAAGTAGATACAGATTTAAAGAAGTGCAGCAGCCTGTTGATTCCTTTAAAAGCAGACTCAAATATGTTGGTGAAAGCCAAGAAAAGATGCTTAGTGTCGTTTCAGGATTTGGGTGATCAAAAGAAAATATTAAGGATGCTTTTAACTCTCATGTATTGACGTTTCTTTTGTTACAGGATCAAGGACTACAGGTGGTGGAAAACCTCTTCACTGGACGTCATGCCTTAAAATAGCTGAGGACCTGGCAACCGGTCTGTTCTATATCCACCAGAACCCTGGCTTAACTCATGGAAACTTGAAATCCTCTAATGTCTTGTTAGGTTCTGATTTTGAGTCCTGCCTCACGGATTATGGTCTCACTTTGTTCCAAGATCCTGACTCTCTCGAAGAACCCAGTGCTACTTCTCTATTCTATAGAGCTCCTGAATGCCGTGACACGCGGAAGCCATATACACAACAAGCTGATGTTTACAGTTTTGGGGTCCTCCTCTTAGAACTTCTAACTGGCAAAACGCCTTTCCAGGACCTTGTGCAGGAATACGGTTCAGATATTCCTAGGTGGGTTCGGTCAGTCCGTGAAGAAGAGACTGAGTCTGGGGATGAGCCTGCCTCCGGTAACGAGACATCCGAGGAGAAGCTACAGGCTCTCTTGAACACTGCAATGGCTTGTGTCTCACTTGCACCAGATACCCGACCTACAATGAGAGAGGTTTTAAAGATGATCCGAGATGCAAGGGCAGAGGCTCAAGTATCATCCAATAGCAGTGATCATTCACCGGGGAGATGGTCAGATACTGTCCAGAGCTTGCCTAGGGAAGAACATTTGAGCATTTGAGTAGATACAATGACTTGGCGGCTTAAATTAGATATTTTGAATTTTTTTTTTCTTTCATAAACTCAAGTGCGATTCTTCCACGAGGCATTGTAAAGTGTCCTGGTGTAAAGGTGTTCATTTAATTTTTCTGCCGTTTTATCAGTCAACAATTAAGATGTTATTATTTAACCAGTGGGGATGTTTAGAATGCTGAATTCTTCACCCCGATATAATATTTGCAGCTAGATTAGGCCCACCCACGTTATATTCGACACTTGATTTGGACGGGGATCTCTTCTCTTTGGAGCAAAGTTTAACAATGTTTAGACAGGGGTTGTTTATTTGCTAAGACTTATCCATTCATGGAGCAAGTGAAACAAATGATGGCAGGTACCAAGGATTGGCACAATTAGGAGTATTGCGAGACACTACATGAAGGGAAACAACATTTGTGTACCTAGCCCTCTTTCAGGTAATCGGACTTGCAAGGTAAAGCAAAGTGAGCGGAGCTTCTCGTGGGGTTAGCCTCCCATGCTTAAGTCAATGTCGAAGGAAACTAGCTTACAAAGTAATTTCAACGTGTGTTTTAGATTTGTGTACCTAGATGTTTTTAGGAGTGTAGGGGCCAATACCGTGTCTTCCGCTGCACACGAAACTTGCTTTCGTAGCTGATAAGACCTGACATGACAAAAAAGTTTATGTTTCGAGGCGCCTCTCCTTTTTGCATATGCAAGTGAAAGATATGGCCTTTACCTTGGCCTCTGAGTGATTGGGCGAATTTTGGGGGAGAGACCTTGGACGTGCTAAGGCACCCTTTCTGCGGGCAAGGCATGGTTTTGCAGGCCAGAGCCTTTCCAGGCCTTCTTAGAATTCTGAGGCCCTTTGGTCGAGGCCTGCTAGGCATGTGAGCAGAAAAATGATCTCCACAAGCTTCAGTGTGACAAAAGAAAATAATGGAAGAGATTTTCAAATTAGAGAAACATTTTCGAAAGATTTGATCAGAACAATATTTAAACATTTTGGGGGAGAGACCTTAGACGTGCTAAGGCACCCTTTCTGCGGGCAAGGCATGGTTTTGCAGGCTAGAGCCTTCCCAGGCCTTCTTAGAATTCTGAGGCCCTTTGGGCGAGGCCTGCTAGGCATGTGAGCAGAAAAATGACCTCCACAAGCTTCAGTGTGACAAAAGAAAAGAATGGAAGAGATTTTCAAATTAGAGAAACATTTTCGAAAGATTTGATCAGAATAATATTTAAACAAGTAAGGATCATCATAGAAAAATATCAGCATATTAAGACAGTATCAATGGATAAAAGCTGCTCATCAGGGAATGAATCAGAAATAGGAAGTGAATGAGCATCGGGAACCATCTCAACAGTAAGTCGAGATAAGTGGTTGACACTCACATTCTTAGCTCCTTTCTTGTCCCTAATGAAAATATTTCATTTGTGGAAGAGAAGAATCCATCGAATAAGGCTTAGTTTAACATCTTTTTTTTTTTTTTTTTTTTTATAACAAGTATTTCAACGCGGTGTGGTCAGCGAAAATAAGAATAGGTGATTCAATGATGTATGCTATGAATTTCTCTAATGCAAATACTACAACAAGTAACTCTTTTTCAGTGGTGAAATAATTTTTCTGAGCATTAGTCAAAGTTTCACTTGCATAGTAAATGACAAAGGGTAGTTTATCTTTGGGGAAAATACACTTTTCACCCACGAACTACCATATATTTTACACTTTGCACCCTAAACTACCAATTTTGACACATTGCACCTTTAACTACCAATTTTTAACACTTTGCACCCTTTATCAAATTTTCAAACTAAAATGACGATAATGCCCTTAGATATTGTTGTCAATTCATTAATTTTTCAAGGGTATTATTGTCAAATGGAGGGTGCAAAGTGTTTAATATTAGTAGTTGGAGGGTGTAATGTGTCAAAGTGGGTAGTTTAGGGTGCAAAATATATAACATTGGTAGTTTGAGGGTGCAATGTCTTAAAGATGGTAGTTTGGGGTGCAATGTGTCACTACTCCGGTAGTTTGTGGGTGAAAAGTGTATTTTCCCCTTTATCTTTTCTTTGTCCTAAAGTAGCACTCATACCATAATCACTAGCATTACACATTATCTCAAAAGGAAGTGACCAATCAAGGAGTCTCATGATAGGAGCAGTGGTAAGAAAAGTTTTCAACTAATCAAAAGCATATTGACAGGCATCAGTCCACTTAAAATCAACATCATGCATTTATAAATGACACAAAGACTTAGAGATAGAGCTAAATTTTTTAATAAATCTCCTCTAGAAACCAGTTCTAAAAAAAATCAAATATCTTTCACAGTCTTAGGAGCAGGAAGCTGAGAAATTAGTTCTATTTTCGCTCTATCAACCTCAATGCCTCAAGAGGAAGCAATGTGACCTAACACATATCGTTGTGTCACCATGAAGTGGCACTTTTTCCAGTTTAGAAGCAACTGCTTATCTTCGTACCTGGCTAAAACAACTTGCAAGTTATACAAACATCAAATGAACATCTAAAAATAGAAAAATCTTCTACAATAACTTCAAGTATGTTTTCAACCAAATTACTGCAAATGCTAAGCATGCATCGTTGAAATGTGGCTGGGGCATTCCATAGACCAAAGGGCATTCTCCTAAATGCAAATATACCAAAAGGATATGTGAAAGTTATTTTTCCTGATCCTCTAGTGTAATCTCTATCTGATAGTAACCAAAGAAACCATCAAGAAAATAATAATAAGCATGTCACACAACCTTTTCCAAAATCTAATCAAAAAAGGGAAAAGGAAAATGATCCTTTCTAGAGCATTCAGTTTCCTAAGTTTCTATGCATTTGCCATCCAATTGTTACTCTTGTAGGAATTAATTCATCCTTTTCATTCTTTATCACAATTATTCTAGATTTCTTTGGAATAACTTGAGTGAGACTTACTCACTTGTTATCAGAGATATGATAAATAATTCCTACATCAATCAATTTCAACACTTCATTTTTCACAACCTTTTTCATCGTGGGATTTTAATCTTCTTTGCATTACCCTAGATGGATTGGCATTCTCTTCTAAGTAAATTGATGTGGAGTATAGTGGAGAAATAGAAATGAAATAAAAAAACTCAAGAAATAAGAGAGAAGAATAGAAGATAAAAGCCAAAGAGAGGAGAAAAAACCACATTTGAGTGCAAAAGAAGTCGCCAATAAACTTTGTAATCTCAGTCTGAATATTTTAAGCTTCTCACAAACCTTAAATAGAGGAAAAAATTAAGTAAATCCTAAAAGGGTTAATGACCATTTTGGTCCTTGGGTTTTACACCCTTTTTCAAAATGGTCCTTATGTTTCAAATTTGCTAAAATCAGTCCTTAGGTTGTTGTTGTTTGACGATTTAATCATTCCGTTCAATTCTGTCCCTTACGCGTATAGTCAGCTAATGGTAGGACACGTCACACCTAATAAGATCCTGCCACGTGGACCAATTAAAAAAAAAACTCATAAAAGGCTGTCCATGTTGGCATCTTCGTTAAAAAAAAAAAAAAAAAATTAAACATGGAAGGCCACCCTTTCGCATGAGGGAGCCCAGATCTGGGCTCCTCGTCGCTGGGTGGCAGTGAGCCACCCCCTCCGGCGATGAGGAGCCCAGATATGGGCTCCCGTTTGCAGGGGGTGGCTCCCCTATGGCCACCACCGCGAGGGAGCCCAGATCTTCGTCCTGGTGGGTGGCCCTTATCAAGGGAGCCGGGGGGTGGCTCGCGGCCACCTTGGGGATGGGGAGCCCAGATCTGGGGAGGCCCTTATTAGAGGAGGCCACCCTTTCGCACGAGGGAGCCCAGATTTGGGCTTCCCATCCCACCGCCACCCCCGCGGCTCCCCTGATAAGGGCCACCCACCCCGGTGATGGGGAGTCCACTCTCAATTTCATCCCTTGTTCAATTTTTTTTTTTTAACGAAGATGCCAATGTGGATAGCTTTTTGTGAGTTTTTTTTTTCAAATTGGTACACGTGGTGGGATCTTATTAGGTGTGACGTGTTCCACCGTTAGCTGACTATACATGTAAGGGACAGAAGGATTAAACCAACAAACAACAATAACATAATGACTGACTTGTGTAAATTTGAAAACCAAGGACCATTTTGAAAAAAAAGATGTAAAACCCAAGGACCAAAATGGTCATTAACCCATCCTAAAAAGTAAACCCTAAAAGCGCATAGGCTAAAGCCTAATAATAAATAATAACTCATAATCTCTCAAAATATAAACTACATCCAAATAAAGCATGACAATTAAATGAAATGTCCCCATTAACTCTCCCTGGGTGGGAGAAACTCAACCCCATAGAGTAAAACAAAACATCATGAAACTGTCATTCTCAAGTACCCAACCACAAATTAAGTGGCTATGCAGTCTTCTTCTTTGCATGCTCATAGACTCGTATCAGTGGAGGTCTGAATCTAGTGTCTCCACTAACTGTCTCGGGGTGAGAAGAACTTGACTCTGGCGAGAGAAGATCCTGGTGACTTTGATAGAGCTCCAACATGTCAGGATCAAGCTGCTGGAGAGTATCTCGAATAAGCGAAGTGCATTTGAAATTCGGTCGGTCTACCAACGAACAAGGAAAGGCTGAATTTCTCCATTTATAGTGGTCACAACTTGCTCGTCTAGAATAGCATCAATTTTATCTACGGGTGTGGGTAGAGAGGGTAATGGTGCCAGGGTGGGAATAGGATCAGGGTCTAGTGCAGGAGGTCTACAAAAGGATCATCTGGGGAACTGGGAGGGCTTTGTATGCAACTAGGTCTTCAACATTGAAAGTATGATTAAAACCAAAGTGAGACGGAATATTAATGACATATGTATTTGGTGCAACTTGTTTCAAAATTTTGGAAGGACCAGCACTACGAGCCTGCAATTTGGAAGCGAGTCAAGAAGGACATCATTCCGGTCGAATTGGGATAATTACATAATCCCTAACATTAAATTCAACTTAATTTTATGCGTTTATTGATCTCAATATGCAAGTCATGAAGATGATGCGCAAATGATTCAGCAGTCATAGCAAAAGTGACTAGTGGAACGAACATCGCGGTTGGACACAGTAGTCTTAGGAAGGCCATACAACTTAACAATTATATCAGAGTACAACCTAGCAACCTTGGAGGCATCACAAGTCTTACAGCAAGGAAAGAAGTGAGTCATTTTAGAAAAACAATCAACAACAACAAAAATAGAGTCATGCCTCTTAAGGGTATGTGGGAGCCCTAAAACAAAGTCCATACTCATATCTTGGCAATGACAACTACAGACAAGAATAAGCATGTAGAGACTGGTAATCTGTTTCTTATGCTTGACGAGCTGACATGTTCTACAAGTGCTAACTATTTTAGCAACATCCTTCTTTATACTAGGTCAATGAAAATGGCACTTAACTTCCTCTACGGTCTTATTACATGCAAAATGTCCAGAAAGGCCTCCATCGTGAACCTTTCACATGATAAAGTCTCTGACTGAAGTCATAGGGATACAAAATTGATTTGCCTGGAAAAGGTAACGATCATAAAGGCGAAACCCAATAGTAATATCAGGCAGGCCGCTCAATAAGGCTAGATAAACCTCCCTAAAATCAGGACGAGTCTCATAGTCTTCCTTTAGTCTTTCAAATCCTATGATCTTAATGTACATAATAGACAGCAAGGGGATGCGACGACTCAAGGCATTAGCGACTTGGTTCTCAACTCTTTTCCTATGTTTCAAGACAAAAGAATACTCCTGTAAATATTTTGTCAAACGACCATGCCTACTATTCAGTTTTTTCTGGGAACTAAGGTAACAAAGTGCCTTGTGGTCAGAGTAAAGAGTAAACTCTTGGGGTAACAAATAATGGCTCTAATGGCGCAAGGCTTACACAACCGCATATAACTCTTTATCGTAGGTAGAGTAGCGTAGCGTAGTCTAGCATCAATCAATTTCTCACTAAAGTAGGCAATAGGGTGACATTATTAACTAAGAATTCTGCCTATGCCGATACCATATGCCTCACATTCAACCTCAAACATTTTAGAGAAGTCATGAAGGCCCATGACTGTGGCTTTAATCATTCTCTTCTTAACATCCTTGAAAGCTTTCACAGCTTTAGAAGACCACTTGAATTTCCTTTTCTTCATGCACTTCGCGAGAGGAGCCATGATAGTGCTAAACCTCTTAATGAACCAACGATAAAAGGTAGCTAGACCATGAAAACTCCTAACGTCATGAATAGATTTGGAGTAGGCCAATCTACAATTGTTTGCACTTTCGTAGGGTCAACAGACACTCCATCAGAAGAAACAATGAATCCTAGGAAGACAACATTAGTGGTAAAAAAAAGAACACTTCTTCAAATTAGCATATAAGTTTTCTTTTTGAAGGGTAGAACAAATCTGAGTGAGATGATCTAAGTGTTTCACGAACCTTACTAAAAATAAGGATGTCATCAAAGTAGACCATTAAGAACTATCCCATGAAAGGCCTAATAACTTGGGTCAAGTCCCGCATAAATGTACTAGGGGAATTATAAAGACCAAATGGCATGACTAACCACTAATAAAAACCATTCTTCTTCTTGAAGGCAATCTTCCACTCATCACTTGGGTAGACCCTAATCTGATGGTATCCACTCTTAACGTCGATCTTAAAAAAGATTCTGGTGCCAACCATCATGTCCAACATATCATCAAGCCTTGGGATGGGGAAATGATAGTTGACAGTGATCTTGTTGATGACACGTTTATCAACACACTTTAAAAATACAAGAGCCATCTTTCTTAGTGAAAGTTTGACTTGCGGAAAATTATTTACCAATTATCTTTGTTGATCTTCGAGAATTCTTCAAGATAATAATCTTCAGGTTCTTGTCGATATCACAATCTTAGGTCTTTGTGATACCACAATAGTAGCCCAAATATTCTGCCCCTTCCTCTCTACGCTCACAGTTGTCATAGGGTTTCTCAAAGTTCTGATGGCCAACTATATTGACTGACTATCTCATAATCTGCCATTTTAAATAAAACTCTAGCTGTGATAATGCATTGATCGTTAAGGATCACATACCTCGGCCGTAAAAACTCATTAATTTCCTTTATATTCTTTTATTCCGGATTTCAGGCTTCTACTAATTGTAATCATGTCCATTAAAATATTACAATTTACCCTCGAGTATTTGAGATTAATTTGCCAATAATTATTCGTTTATTTATCATTCTACCATACTATATTCCACATGAGATAATAGGACCGAAATAATATCACTGATTAAACTCATAACTTATATAATTCTTAATTCACAATCTATAACCCATTGGACTCTCAAATTGTTTCCAAAACAATTTCACAAAATTCTTCTAGCCAGAGATTTCTTTTTGAGTCTAACTCTATACAAATTTGACCTAGAAAGATCATCGCCACATGACTCGGCCAAAGCACAAGTATACAATAAACAAATCTGTATAAACCTCTCAGGTCTAAAGATAATAAACAAATTGTGATGAATACCTTCTCAACATCAATGATCACTTCCAAAACGTATCCATATTTGATCTCGTTCAGTGCACGTACTCTTACAGTACACTCACTTGTTTGCTTAAAGTCATCACCTCAATGATTGAGTCCATCATCATATATAATAGAGGACATCAAGTATAGACGTATTGTACATAAATATATCTTGGTCTAGAACAACTATCAAGTGAACAAGGAACTGAAAAATCATACTCCCCGCCTTTGATTCATTAATAATTAGCATGACTTTTCAACAGTGTCACTCAACATTATCGTGTAAAATCTTATGTCACAACATATTACTTAATAAATAAATAAAAAACATGTGGCATCTAAATAAATAATTATTAGACAACTGATTTTTCGGGCATATTTCTTACACTTATGTGTCAATAAGGCTGGAACCGTACAAGGGCTCAACCTCTCACAAATGAACTCCTTATGATAGAGTTCACCCACTTGGCATTGGAGCTCGGGATGCTCAGAGGGATTCATCCTATAATGAGACAAATTCGGGAGAAATGCTCCCGGAACAAAAGCTATAACATGTTGAATGTCTAGTAAAGGTGGCAAATGATCAAGGAGATTTGTTGGGAAAATGTCCAGAAATTCCTGAAGGACCTCATGGGCCTCCTCAGGAGTCACTACTATCAGTGAATCAGATGAGACTTCCATAACAACCACCGCAAACATTATAGACTGCCCCACAAGGTTTTGCTCAAACTTTGTGGAGCTAATAATATTTAACCCATTTTTGTCTACAACTTTCTTGGGTGATTGACATAAATAGGCTTTGGGGGATGATGATTAAGTAGAATCTTCTTACCTTTGAACACAAAGGAACAAGAGTTAGAGCGACCATGTATGGTCACATCCAAATTGAACAAACGCGGGCGACCAAGGATAACATGACACCTACATCCACAGGGATAACATCACACCATATATTATCATTGTACTCTAGGAACTGAATGGGCACAAGACAATGTTCCTTTACTGCTATGGAGGAAGTATCAACCCACGAGACATTATAGGAGTTCAGGTGAGGGACTAGTTGTAACCCAAGACGAGAAACAGTAGTACTAGAAACTGTATTAATACAATTACCACTATCTATAATGACCTTGCAACCCTTACCATTAACTTTGATATACGTATGGAAGATAGCATGATGACACCAGTCATCAGCATCTTTGGGTTGGGTAAGGGTACAATGAACAACACTCATCTGGGGGGTGTCGGGGAGTAGGGCTGGGCTAAGCCTAGAGGGGATGGCTCTAATGCAGCCTACAATAACATTATCTGACGTGAACCTCGTCAAGAATAACGAGACCCAACAACAATAGGGAACCCAAAATCGTTCTAGGACAGATTCGAATGGAAATCTCGACCCGTTGTTTATGACAAACAAGAACCTCGGTATAAGGAAGACGCCACAAACGGTGGTGGAACTCCGTTTGATAAGTCGAGATGAACGCCACGGGAAATCCCGATAAGTTCGGGTAGTTCTTCAAAGAACCAAAGAGAATCACAAGACCTCTCAAATAATATTAATCTCAAAGTTATGTTCTTCACGCCCAAAAGGCCCTATAAATATACTTGGAACATCCCTCCAAGAATAGGAAACTAACTCAAATTTGAAAGAAAATCAAATGCTCCTAAAAATCCAAGTTTTTGAAAGGAAATAAACATTCATAAAATAATCCGGCTAAGAATAAGGAGAAGCCAGCATTTGAAAAAGGAAATTCAAATGCTCCTGAAAATCGAACTTCGCCAGATACGTCTCGCCTTTGTTCCAACCGAAATGTAAATGCTCGAGCTGCAAGTGTAGATGCCGAGGTGCGTCCGAGGTGCAAGTACTTCGGCCGAGGTGCAGGTTACCCGGGATAGTTACCCAGAGGTGCAAATACTCCTTATTCTTCACTTGCCCAGATGACATGGACTAAGCCTTGATTATTATTGGCACCCATCTCGGTCTTGGTAGTATCAACCCGACTCTCTTGGATTAGTCCATTGAGTGCTTCCTTGAAACGTTTGGCTTTAAGTCTTGTAATTGGGCCACTAGGAAGTGACAAAGGATCTCGGGTGTGCTCAGCATCATCTCGGTTGGGTGTGCTCAGCATCATCTCGGTTTGCATCATTCTCCCCCTCTTGAGAAGGATTTGTCCTCAAATCGTCATCTACATCAAAGAGAGACAAATCAACGACATTAAAGCTTGCACTGACACCGTACTCACCTGGTAAGTCAAGCTTGTAGGCATTATCATTGGTGCGTTCTATGACTTGGAATGGTCCATCACCCCGAGGTAGGAGTTTTGAACGGCGTTTCTCTGGAAAACGCTCCTTCCTTAAGTGCAACCAAACCCAATCGCCTGGTTCAAACACTACCTTCTTGTGTCCCTTATTGGATTGGTGGACATATTGTTGAGTCCTCCTTTCAATGTTTAGTCGTGCCTTTTCATGAATCATCTTGACAAATTCGGCTTTCTTTTTGCCATCTAAGTTCACACGTTCACTCATAGGTAAAGAACTTAAATCCAGAGGTGACAATGGGTTAAAACCATAACAACTTCAAATGGTGAAAACTTAGATGCAGAATGTATACTTCGATTGTAAGCAAATTCAACATGTGGCAAACAATCTTCCCATGTTTTCAAGTTCTTTTTAATGATAGCACGCAACAAAGAAGACAAAGTTCTATTTACTACTTCAGTTTGACCATCCGTTTGTGGATGACAAGTAGTAGAAAACAACAACTTGGTTCCCAACTTTCCCCACAAAGTCTTCCAAAAGTAACTCAAAAACTTTGCATCTCGATCAGAAATGATGGTTCTAGGCATACCATGTAGCCTAACAATTTCTTTGAAGAACAAATCAGCTATATGTGATGCATCATCAGTTTTATGACAAGCAATGAAATGAGCCATCTTAGAAAATCTATCGACCACCACAAAAACTGAATCTCTTCCCTTCTTAGTCCTAGGTAAACCTAAAACAAAATCCATAGAAATATCGGTCCAAGGTTCATTAGGTATTGGCAAAGGGGTGTACAAACCATGGGGGTTCAACTTGGACTTAGCCTGTTTACACGTGATACACTTCTCACATATTCTTTCCACATCACGTTTCATATGAGGCCAGTAGAAATGATCATGCAAAATTCTGAAAGTCTTAGCTATACCAAAATGACCCATCAAACCACCTCCATGAGCTTCTCTCACAAGCAATTCACGCAAAGAACACATAGGCACACACAATTTATTCTCCCGAAACAAAAATCCATCTTGCCTATAAAACTTATCAATTGCCATTTTTTCACATGCATTGAACACATTACCAAAATCAGAATCTTGTGCATACAAATCCTTAATGTATTCAAAACCAAGAAATTTCGTATCTAAAATGGAAAGTAAAGCGTACCTTCACGACAATGCATCAGCCACGACATTTTCCTTACCTTGCTTGTATCTGATCACATAAGGAAATGTTTCAATGAATTCCACCCACTTGGCATGTCGTCTGTTCAACCTTTGCTGTCCTTTCAAATGCTTCAATGATTCATGATCTGTATGAATCACAAATTCCTTTGGCCATAGATAATGTTGCCAATTTTCCAAAGCCCTGACCAAGGCATACATCTCCTTATCATAAGTGGGATAATTTAGGGCTGCCCCATTCAACTTTTCACTGAAATAAGCAACTGGACACCTTCTTGCATCAAAACAGCTCCAATGCCTATTCCTGAAGCATCACACTCAATTTCGAAAGTTTTAGCAAAGTTAGGTAAAACAAGCAAAGGTGCATTGGTTAGCTTTTCTTTGATCAAATTAAATGCCTTTTCTTGTTCTTTTCCCCACTTAAACGGCACATTTTTCTTGATGACTTCAGTAAGAGGGGCGGCTAAGCTACTAAAATCACGCACAAACCGTCGATAGAAGCTAGCTAAACGTGGAAGCTCTTCACTTGACTGATTGTTGTAGGCATTGGCCACTCTTGGATTGCCTTCACCTTTTCCTCGTCCACTTCAATTCCTCTCTTACTAACAACAAAACCAAGAAACACAAGCTTATCCGTGCAAAAGGTGCACTTCTTGAGGTTAGCAAACAATCTTTCTTTCCTTAGAGTTTCCAAAACAGATTTCAAATGCATTACATGTTCTTCCAAGTTTTTGCTATAGATTAGGATATCATCAAAATACACAACTACAAATCTGCCAATGAATGCATGCAAAACATGGTTCATCAAACGCATAAAAGTGCTCGGAGCATTAGTTAAGCCGAAAGGCATCACTAACCACTCATACAAACCATATTTAGTCTTAAAAGCAGTTTTCCATTCATCACCTTCCTTCATCCTAATCTGATGATATCCACTCTTAAGATCAATTTTTGTAAAGACACAAGAACCATGCAATTCATCCAGCATATCATCTCATCTAGGGATGGGATGGCGATATTTTACCGTTATGTTGTTGATGGCTCGGCAATCAACACACATCCTCCATGTTCCATCCTTCTTAGGAACTAATATCACTGGAACCTGCACAAGGACTCATGCTTTCACGTACATATCCCTTCTCCAATAATTCTCCTACTTGCTTTTGAAGTTCCTTGGTCTCCTCGGGATTACTTCTATAAGCAGGTCGGTTTGGAATTGATGCACCAGGTATGAAATCAATTTGATGTTCGATCCCTCGAATTGGAGGTAATCCATAAGGTATCTCTTCGGAAAGGACATCTTCAAACTCCTGCAAAAGAGAAACAATATCGCTCGGTAAAGTACCGACGAGATCATTAGTACATAAAAGAGCCTCCTTGTACATGAGTACAATAAGGGGCTGGTGTGAAAATAAAGCTCTCTTGACCTCACTTTTTTTTGCAATATAACTGAATTTTTCCTCTCTTGCTCTCACCATGGCCGACATCTTCTCTCTTTCCTTTTCACTCTGCTCAATTTTTTTTCTCAAACTCTCTTTTTTCACTTTCGGCCTTCCTCTCTTTTTCCCCTTTTTTTTCATTTGACTTTTGTAACCTCACTTGGTCCTCCCTAACTTGTTTTGGATTTAAAGGTACAAGAGTAATAAGCTGCCTTTTAAGAGTAAAAGAATACTTATTTGTGAAACCATCATGCATAACCTTCGATCATACTGCCATGGTCTTCCAAACAATATATGACATGCATTCATAGGTACCACATCACATAGCACCACATCCTCATATTTGCCAATAGATAATGCTACCAACACTTGCCTTGTCACCTTGACTTCACCACATTCATTCAGCCACTGAAGTCTGTACGGTTGAGGATGTTTCAAAGTAGTTAAGGTCAATTTCTCCACCAAATAAGTGCTGGCTACATTTGTGCAACTTCCTCCATCGATAATGACACTGCAAACTTTGTCATTCACCAAGCACCGAGTATGAAACAAGTTCTCCCTTTGATTATTTTCTTCCTCCTTAACCTGCACATTGAGAACTCGTCTTGCTACCAATAGATCTCCATTCACAGCATCTTGTTCGACCTCGGCATCTTCCAAAGATGGCATATCATCATCTTCTTCCTCATTTTCTGATTCAATCTCCCCTTGAGCGTTTATCACCATCACTTTTTTGTTGACACATTGGCTGGCTATGTGTCCTCGCCCCTGACATTTAAAACACCTAATATCACGAGTTTTAGAACTTGAAGCCTCTATGTTACCTGAAGTAGTGGTAGGTTTTGAATTGGCATTCTTAAAGGACTCAAATTTTGGCTTGTTTTGTGGCTGCTCGTCCCTTTTTGGAGTTGTCTTCCACAGACTGGTGGTAGTAATAGGTTGTCCCCTCCTAGCCAATCCCTTTCGCTTGAATTGCTCCTCCACCTTTATGGTTTGATGCACCATATCCGTCAACTCAACATAGTGCTGCATCTCGACTATATCAGCAATCTCTCGGTTTAATCCGTGCAAGAACCTAGCCATGGTGGCTTCCCGATCTTCTTCTATATTGGCTCGGATCATAGCTACCTCCATCTCCTTGTAGTACTCATCCACACTCTTAGAACCTTGAGTTAATCTCTGCAACTTCTGATACAATCCCCTATAGTAGTGGCCGGGTACAAAACGCTTCCTCATAAGCATCTTCATCTCCTCCCAAGTGTCTACGGGTGGCTCTCTATTTCTTCTCTACTAATCAGCAATTGATCCCACCAAACAATGGCATAATCAGTGAATTCAATTGCAGCCAACTTAACCTTCTTTATCTCCGAGTAGTTGTGACAATCAAACACCATCTCCATCTTAGTTTCCCACTCCAAATAAACTTCAGGGTCATTCTTTCCTTGAAAAGATGAAATTTTGATTTTTATGCTTCCTAAGTCATTATCTCTCCTAGGTCTACCCATTCTATCTTCTCTATCCCTATACCCACGCTCATACCTTACTCGATTCACATATGGCTCTTCTTCCGACTCCGCATCTTCCTCAGCATTTCGTCCTGGAACTAGCCCACCTTGCTGCCCATTAGGAGTTCCCTCTTCTACCCTATCCAACCTCTCATGAATAGGATTAATTTCTTCCCTCAACATACGCCTTATCTCCCCTAACATTGCTTGTGTTTGAAGGTTTGGACCTGTAGGTTGCCGAAAACCTTCAGGTGCGTCTTCTTCTTGATTATTGGACATGTTAAAATACCTGCAAAACAAGGTTAGAATCCTCACAAACACTCCCTCACGTGTTTTACTCAAGAATGAGGCACTTGCACTCGTGTTTGCACTCTAAACGGCTTTTACCCTCTTATGTTCTCACCACTCTTGCCTTTTTCCACTCGGTAATTCTCTTTCAGTTCTTTTGAAACTAAACAAACAACTCAAAATTTCCAACAACAATTCACCAAGAACTCATCAAGGAATTTCAGTTAAAGCAAGAATATAAGGAATTTCAGGAAAGCAAGAATATAAGGAACACGGTTGATTAGAATTTCGGAAGCACAGAATAGTAAAATTTTTCCACGAGAAAAAAAAAAACTTGCTTGGGGTAAGGTGATTTTCGGACTAACTAGAACCACAATGTATGAAACAAACAATTTTTTTTTCGAACTCCTTTCTGTCTCCTTCTTTTTTGAGTCCTTTTCCTTTTGTTTTTGTTGAGCAGCAACTATCTTTTGATAGCAATAAAATCAGATCTCGAAGTAATTAGGGTATGTGAGACTAGAACAAGAGTTTAGACATGAACTATAACAAACAAAGATTGAACAGAAGGGATAAAGTAAATTCGGCTAACTGGGTATGTGAAAGACTAGAGAAGAAACAAAGAAATGAAAATTTAAAAGGATAGGCAAACCTGAACTAGAAAACTTGCTCTGATACCAAATGATGTGAACCTCGTCAAGAATAACGAGACCCAACAACAATAGGGAACCCAAGATCGTTCTAGGACAGATTCGAATGGAAACCTCGACCCGTTGTTTATGACAAACAAGAACCTTGGTATAAGGAAGACGCCACAAATGGTGGTGGAACTCCGTTTGATAAGTCGAGATGAACGCCACGGGAAATTTCGATAAGTTCGGGTAGTTCTTCAAAGAACCAAGAGAATCACAAGACCTCTCAAATAATATTAATCTCAAAGTTATGTTCTTCACACCCAAAAGGCCCTATAAATATACTTGGAACATCCCTCCAAGAATAGGAAACTAACTCAAATTTGAAAGAAAATCAAATGCTCCTGAAAATCCGAGTTTTTGAAAGGAAATAAACATTCCTAAAATAATCCGGCTAAGAATAAGGAGAAGCCAGCATTTGAAAAAGGAAATTCAAATGCTCCTGAAAATCCGGACTTCGCCAGATACGTCCCGCCTTTGTTCCAGCCGAAATGTAAATGCCCGAGCTGCAAATGTAGACATAGAGGTGCAAGTACTTTGGCCGAAGGTGTAAGTACGCCCGAGGTGCAAGTACTTCGGCCGAGGTGCAGGTACTCGGGATAGTTACCCCGAGGTGTAAATACTCCTTATTCTTCACTTGCCTGGATGACATGGACTAAGCCTTGATTATTATTGGCACCCATCTCAGTCTTGGTAGTATCAACCCGACTCTCTTGGATTAGTCCATTAAGTGCTTCCTTGAAACGTTTGGCTTTAAGTCTTGTAATTGGGCCACTAGGAAGTGACAAAGGATCTCGGGTGTGCTCAACATCATCTCGGTTTGCACATTATCACCTTCACCTAAGTCACTAAACTCATCAATCGGAGGTTCATAAACTTGCTCGACTAGGTGGGTCCTTATCACACACACTAGCATGTCCCTTAAGTACTAGAGGCCTACTGGGACAACTTGCTGACATATGGCCAAAACCTTTATAATTAAAATATTGCACATGGGAGTTAGTACGAGGAGCATCAATGCCCTTGCCCTTAATATCCTTTGCAAGGGGCGCACTAAGAGGGGGAGGTCCTAACACAGATTTAGATTGTGAGGGTGAAGGCTAGGAAAGAAAAGGACGAGTGTCGCCACATTTCCTATGAGGAGTTCTAGTAACCAACTTGTAGTCCTGAACCAAAGAGTAGGCATGATCAAGGGTGGAGACTCCTCTAAGGACAAGCTCTCTCTAAAGGTCATCAAGCCATGTATAAATCTACTCAAAGTCATAACCTCATCCTCAACAATGTGACAACGCATCATAAACTCGTCAAACTGAGCCACATATTCAATCATGGACCGGTTAACCTGCCGTGGGCATTCCATTGATCTATAAAATTTTCCATGTAAGATTGGAGAATGTATTTCTCTTGAAGACGATGCTTCATGTTAACCCAAGCTCGAACTGGAGGCACATGACGTTGCAGAAGGAGATCCTCTATGCTCTCCTAATAAAACTAAGCATTACCAACAAACTTCAAACTCGCAAATTCCACTCTTCTATCCTTTGAAACTCCATACTACTTAAAGAAATGATCCATATCCCTAATCCAATAAGTATAAACCCCGGGATTTAGAGAGCCATTAAAGGTAGGGGCTTCTTGTTTAATGGTCTTGAAGAGTTGCTTTTCGTGACGTGGAGGAGACTTGTTACCATGGTGATAGCGATCCTGCTCTCTGTCGTGGTCCTTATGTCTACGGTCACACCTATAATGCATCCCACCATCTCTGCTATCACGATGATGTCTATGATGAAGCGCATCAAAATTCTTAGCGTCATATGGGTGAACCGAGAACTCTAAAGTCTTAACTCTAGAAGCTAGGTCCCTATTTTCTTGACGAGCTGCCGTTAGATTAGCTTGGACAACACCTAACTGGGTGGTCAACTAGGCTATTTGATGGGTCAAGGCCTCAAAGTGGGTAGGGTCCATACTTGGGCCAACAGAGCTAGGGGTAACTATGCGACCGCTATCCAAATGCATGCAACACTAGCCTAATAAATGCAGTTGAGATCAATAAACCATAGTTGCAAGTAAATGAAAAATAATAACTCGAGCAAAAATAGTTTTTTTTTTTAGGGATTTAGCAAAATCTAAATAGTGCAGATAATGAGTGCTGATTTTGAAAAAACAAAAATAATGAAGCAAGGACTGAGCATGGTGCACCAAAATCCACTACCATGGCAAACAAAAAACCATATATGAAATAAAGGTTAGGGATTCTATTTAATTTTGGTTCGAAAGAAAGGAAACAAACAATGAGAAGAGATAATGTACTATGACAACACCAAGATTAATGGAGAGATATAAAGGACAACACAAAATATGGTAAAGGGACCGTGGCACTCATAGACAAATTAAAACTATAAAGAACAACAATTATGTCACTACCAACAAAGTGGAATGAGTGCACCTCATATCACCAGTGAAGACAATGAAGAAAGAGTCGATGAAGGGGCCGAGGAGGCGAGAAACGATTGCAGAAGGCACTGTACCATTTGAATTAAAACACTTGGAACAGACCAAATACTATCTGAAGCGGTGTAAGGAGACCGGAATGATGTGAGTTTCGGCCTGTAAGGGCAGACATTGGTTGGAACCATGAAAGTATTGACTGGAATCGAGAAGTATCGGCAGAAATAATGTCGGAAGCTGAAATCAGCCGAAACGAAGGTCGAACGACATCGAAAAGGAGAGACCTTCACGTTTGGAGATCGGAAGATGCATAGAACTCAAAACCCTGTCCCAAATCTTCAAGAATCCACTTGAAAATCACCTAAAATGTGGGAAAAGATCTATAAAAAGGGACAAAACGGCAAGACAGCAGATACAGGAGCTCTGTTAGGATGCAGCGAAGCCTGAAAGGGCCGATGGGTCGCCGGCGACCAACCAACACACAAAGGAACATGAAAATGGAAAACACGGGTAGTGGGCAAATTGTTTTGAGGGAAAGGGTGTCACATTAAAAGGAAACAGGAAATAATAAAAGAAGAAACTTGGCAGGTTGGGCTCTGATACCAATTTGATGTGGAATATAGTAGAAAAAAAGAAATGAGATAGAAAACTCAAGAAATAAGAGAGAAGAAGAGGAGATAAAAGCCAAAGAGAGGAGGAAAACACCACATTTGATTGCAAAGGCAGCCGCCAATAAACTTTATAATCTTAGTCCAAATATTTTATGCTTCGCACAAGCCTTAAATAGAGAACAAAAAGTCCTAAGCATGTTAATGTTAAAGAGATTTGGAGAAAAACTGTATGTTGTCTTAGTTGCGACCCTCTATTATATAGGTAGATTACACCATGATGCATCTATAATTACATAGATTCTAGCTAAGTAAATAAAAGCTGCACAACCGAAGAAATTAACTGATCAAACCATACAAGGAAATAATTGGTAGAGAGAATAATAACGTTCGATTGTAAATTTGAATTTGAATTGACCATAAATTGGTCAGCTATGCTTCTCGTTGACATCCCCCCTCAAATTGATACGGGTATGTTGACAAGCATCAATTTGCTAACAAGAAATTGATGGCGCTCACGTGTTATGGATTTGGTGAAGATATTTGCAACCTGTAGAGTGGTGGAAATGTGTGGGAGGGTGATAACTTTGCGATCAAATGATTCTCGAATGGAATGACAGTCAAGTTCAATGTGCTTGGTCTGCTCATGGAAGATAGGATTGGCGACAATTTGGATGGCACTATTGTTGTCTCCATGAAGAGGGGTAGGATGTGCCTGTAAGAAGCCAAGTTCGGTGAGAAGACCACGTAGCCAGAGGATTTCAGAGCAGGCAGTAAACATGACATGGTATTCAACTTCAGTAGAGGACGTAAAGACACAGTTTTGCTTCTTACACTTCCAAGAGTAAGAGAATCACCAAGGAACATGCACCATCCGGTAGTGGATTTGCGGGTATCGGGGCAGCCAGCCCAGTCGACATAGCAATATGCTTGCAGCTAAAGTGACGCGCTTGTAGGGATAAACAAACCATGAGTATGAGAGCCAAAGAAGATAACAAATGATTCAACGGACAGCGGCATGCCGAGGAGATTGCATAAACTTACTGACAATATGAACAACATAAGATATGTATGTAAGAATAATGCCTTAAAAATCATTTATCTAAATAATAGTTATTTAGATGTCACATGTTTATATTTATTTATTGGGTAATATGATGTGACATAAGATGTTACATAGATATTATTGAGTGACATTGTAGAAAAGTCATGCCAATGATTAATGAATCAAAGGGGAAAGTATGACTCTTCGGTTCCGTTCACTTGATGTTTTGTTCTAGACCAAGGTACATATTGATGTACGATAGGTCTACACTCGTTGTGTCTATTTAATAAGATGATGGACTTCTCATTGAGGTAGTGACCTTAAACAAGTGGGTGTAATGTAAGAGTACATGCACTGAACGGATCAAATATGAATACCTTTTGAAAGTGATCACTGATGTTAAGAAGGTATATATTCAGCACAATTGGTTTATTTATCCTTAGACCTGAGAGGTTTATATGGATCTATTTGTTGTGTACTTGTGCTTTGATGAGTCATTTGGTGATGATCTTTTAGGTCAAAGATTCAGATAAAGTTGGGTCTTGTACATAATAAATGGGTTTGTATAAATGCTCAATAAGGAATCCACCAGTCTCTTGATGAGGTAGTATTCAATATATCTGTATAGGTTGGACTAGAAAAGAATCCATTGGCCAATGGTATTTTGTGAAAATATTTTTTGATATATATATATATATATATATTTATTTATTTGTGAAATTTTTTGGAAACAATTGATAGTCCAACGAGTTACAGATTGTGAATTGAGAATTATATGAGTTAGGGACTTAATCGTGATATGATTCCAGTCCTATTGACTCATGTGGAATATAGTATGGTGGAAGGATAAATAAACGAATAATTGTTAGCAAAAGGGATTTCACAAATCAATCTCAAAACTGGGGTGAATTGTGATATGTTAATGGACATGATCACAATTAGTAGAAGCCTAAAATTCGGAATAAAAGAATATAAGGGAGTTAATGGAAAAAGAGTTTTTCCATGTGATCCTACGGCCGAGATCTGAGGTCCCTAACGATCCACACTATATCACAGCTAGGTTCAGAAAAGGACTATAAGATAGTTTTTTTTCTAAATAGTTGGCCATTATGACTTTGAAAACCCTGTGATGGCTGTGAGGCGTGGAAAGGAAGGAGGCAGAACATTTGGGCTGCAATTGTGAAATCAAAAGACTCAAGTGTGAGATCAACAAGACCTGAAGATTATTGAAGATTGAAGATTCAATCATAGTCAATGTTCAAGATCGTTTGTCAGATCAAGTATAATTTTTCACAGGCAAACTTTCAATGTTGGGCCAGGTGACAATGAGGTAGATAAGACTACCAACCAATTGACGATAGAGAGTGGGATCATCAAGAAGGTCGCCTTCATCACTCCAATATTTGACAATTATTTCCATAGGGGTGTCAACAGCGGTAGTCTTGGTGAGGTCAGCCAAAGTGACAAGTTCCAGAATATATTTGCTCTGAGTCAAGAAAATACCTTATGGCTGACGATGGACTTCCAAACCCAAGAAGTAGATGAGATGACCGAGATCTTTCATATGGAAAGTGGTGTGTAGTAGTTGCTGAATCTTAGAAACGACACCAAGATCAAAAACAATAATGATAATATCGTCCATATAAACGAGAAGGTCTAAACTAGTAGTTGTCTTTTGCAGAAATAAGGATGAGTCATACTGGTGTGCTGTTGCTGGCAACCAAATTAATAAAACCTATACTTCTAAAAATACATGTAGTGGTGTAGGTAAGGATCGTTCTCACGGAGAATATCTAGCCTAGTTTTATGCTACGTGAACAAGGATGAGGGGGATTTGAGTATAACAAAAATAATTTTAAGAAAAACAACTAAGGAACAATTCAAATTAAAGTGTCGAAATCAATCAAAAGAACAAATATTGGTCTAAGTCAACATCCACCATCAGAATTTTACAACTGATCATCAATGCAAGTATATATCAATTCACACTTTGAATATTCACTGCTAGAACTATTTTCCTATCTCTTCTTAGTTGTAGTTAATTAGAAAACAAGCGATCTAATTAACCCTAACTACTAAACAACCCAAGACAAGCGCTAAAGGTTTAATCTAGTAGCAGCTTTAAGAATTAGAGAGATCGATGGGATCAAACAATTACGGATTTGATATTCAACCTAACATTAGATTGCAACAAAAAATAAACTAGTAGGCCTCCTAGTTATTAAACGAGACAATCATAAAAATAGGCACAGAAGAACATCAGATACTCAAAGCATAAATTGAACAATAAAAACAAATTAGATCTCACAGTTTTACTGATTCCGAGGCTTCCGTTTCCCTTCGACTAATTGTAAAAGTTTAGCCACATAGGGCCATGATGAAAACTCGAAGGAGAAGTTAGAAGAGAGGGGAGAGAGAGGCAGCTGGTTTAGAAGTCTGATACCTCTCTTTTTTATCCGTTCAACCTAAGTGCTACAACCCTACCAAATCTCCTAAATATATTCTAAAACTATAACAATATCCAAATTTGACTATAATATGGCCACGTCAAAACAACAGAATAGTACCAAAAAACCACAGATCAAATAAAACACATAATACCAAGAATAGCAGCACTATGTGAATCAGCACGTGTGTCTCTCCCAAGGCGACAAAAGGTCCACACCACAAAAGACAAAGCACCCATTAGTGAAAAATAATCTCACGGTGGTCAACAGAATTACCGAAAGCCAAAATAGAGATGACTACAGAGGACTACGATCCAAAACCGAGGATTGCAAAACAAGTTGCTGATGGGCTGAGACGAGATCATCAGAATTGTCGAAGACAGTCGCTCAGAACCAGAGACAGGTTCTATACGAGTCAGAAGAGACGAGCAGCAGAGAAATTGAAAGCCAAGAGCTGCAGAACAAGCTGACAGTGAGAACCAACAGCGCAATGAAGAAGAGATTGGATCTGCAACAACGGAACACAAGGAGATCGCTGAGAGACCAGCGACAGCAGCAGAACACCAGAAAATCACTGAGAGACAGCATGAAGAACCAGAGAAGTACGAGAACCAGTAAGTGACACAGAGTTGGCTGAGACCCCAACGCATCACCCACGAAGAAGCAGCACGAGACAGAGTTGGTCGAGATACCCACGAATCAGTACGAGACAAGAAAAAAAGGAGAAAAGAAACGAGGTATTGAGTTTTAGAAGAGAGGCACTAATACCATGTTAACTTTAGAGAGATTTGGAGAAAAACTGTGTCGTCTTGGTTGAGACCCTCTATTATATAGGAAGATTACACCATGATACATCTATAATTACAAATATTTTAGCTAAGCAAATAAAAGCTGTACAATCAAAGAAAATAATTGATCAAGCTATACAAGGAAATAATGCGTAGAGAGAATAATAACGTTCGATTTTAAATTTGAATTGACCATAAATTGGCCAACTATGCTTCCCGTTGACAAAGAAAACCCTAAAAGCCCATAAGCTAAAGCCTAATAAAACATAAAACTTATAATCTCTCAAAATATAAATCACATCCAAATAAAGCAGGACAGTGAAATGAAATGTCCCGATTATATATCTTGTGTGTGCATACAAGGGGACTTATTCCTTTGATGTCCGCAATTGTCCACCCAATCACCCCTTTATGCTTTTTTAGCACTCATACAAATTTTTCTTCTTGAGTATGAGTAAGAGTAGAAGAGATTACCACAAGGAATGTGTTGTCAAGTCCCCGACAATGGCGCCAAAAACTTGATTATTTCTGAACATGTTAATTTTAAGTGCATAATTTGTCAAGTTATAATCAAGGGAAGTTTTGGGTAAACATACTTAAGTCCAGCTGGGAGAGATCTAGATCTAGAATTTGATTGAAGATGGCTTTATGGCTGCTATAAAAGGTGGCAACTCTTCAAACGATGGTTGCCAAAGTGTACCATGATTGGTTGTTGCAAAAGAAATATTTGAAGTGTCATCAAGTATATTTAAATCAATAAGAACACTTGCTAATGTCAATTATAAATTAGTGGATGGAAGATTTAAGTGAAAATCCTCATCGAAGATATTTTTCAGCAAGTTAACATCCTGAACATCTTCCAAATCCCGAGGTTGCCTGCAATTATTAAAGTTATTCAACTCCAATGTTATGTTTCCAAAACTCAATTTCAAGGTTCCACTTCTACCATTAATTAATGCGTTAGATGTAACAAGAAATGGTCTACCAAGAATGATTGCAGCTTGAAAAGTAGATGGAGTCGACAATTGCATATCAAGCACCACGAAATCCACATGATGGTAAAACTTATCAATATGCACAAAAAATCCTCAACTACACCCCTAGACATTTTTATAGATCTATCAACAAGTTGCAAAATGATAGGGGTAGATTTCAACTCACCTAAGCTGAGCTACTCATACACCTTATAAGGCAACAAATTTACACTTGAACCAAGATCCAACAAAGCATGACCAATTTTTAAATTTTCTATCACACAAGCAATTATAGGTGATCTAAAATCCTTGTACTTAGGTGGAGTATTACTTTGAATGATAGCACTAACTTGCTCAGTAAGAAAAGCTTTCTTTTGCACATTTAATTTTTTGGGGTAAACTCATAGTTAGCCCCCAATGTTTGGGCAAAAATCAAGTTGCTACCCTTATTTTTCAATCCAACAATTTGAGACCCATAACTTTCAAAACCTATCAATCTTCGCCCCCCGTCTAAATTAGGCGTTAAGTCCGACGGAAAATAGTGTGCGAAATGCCCCTCCAAGGCTATATTTTTTAAAATATAATATATTTTTAAATTTTCAATATTATTTCATTTATTTTTTTTATATTTTTTTTTTTTTTTAAAATTTTATTTTGGAGGGGCATTTTGGTCATTTTTCATGCTTTTCCATTTGATTTAACGTCTAATTTAGACGGGGGGCGAAGATTGATAGGTTTTGAAAGTTATGGGTCTCAAATTGTTGGATTGAAAAATAAGGGTAGCAACTTGATTTTTGCCAAAATATAGGAGGCTAACTATGAGTTTACCCCTAATTTTTTTCTTTATAGTGCATAAGTTCTTGAGAAATTTCACATAAGCGCTGAATGGCATCTAACAAAGGAATATTAATCCTAACTTATTTAAAAACCTCAAGAATTTTAGCATGATGCCTATCTTTATGCAAAGGAATTAATTGCTGAGGGAATGGAGTAGGTATATATAGGTCAATTAACTTTCTCATGCTCAACAAACACATGTTCTCCATCTTTTTTAGGAGGGTTAAAATCTTACCAGACTTGTATGGCTCATGTGCTGGAATATCAACCACCTTACCACTTCTTAAAGTAGTCACTGCTTTGAGTAACTTTAAGTTAAAATCCTCATTTATGACTTGCACATGATGAGATTGCCCTTGTGTATTTGGTTGTGGTTTTGTAGAGAATTTACCTTTCTCTTGAATACTTAAAGACATGGTTAGCTTTGTGTAGAAACTCCTTATATCACTGATCGCTTGCAAATTCTGGTTATTGAGTGTTGATTGACTGTGCATGAATTGTTGAAGTGTCGCACTCAACTATTGAACTGTATCTTCAAGTCTTTTTCTAGGTGCTTGAGCTACTTGTGTATTAAACTAGGTAGAACTTTGACTCAGATGGGGAGCATAAGAGGGGCGGAGATGAGCTCCATATGTTGTGAAGCTTGTTGGTCTTGCTATAGGTGCAGTAGGAACATTACTCTGTTCACCCCTGCAACCAAAATTTGGGTGATTTTTTTATCTGGCATTGTAAGTGTTTGAGTATGGCCTTGGAAAAGGTTTAGAAACCATATTAACATTGTGAGATTGATCTAATAAAACTTCCTTAAGTGCAAGAATTGCAGGAAACTCATTTTGTGGGGTGCCCTTGATCTCCACAAATACTACATTTTTATGTTACTGTTGAAACAACTTGTACCTCATTCACTTTATTTAATTCAATGGCCTCTAATTTCTTCCAAATTGAAGCTAACTTAGTATGCAAATCATGCTCATCTCTTAAATCATATCTCTCACCTTCACCAACATGTATTGAGGTCACATGTCTATCAACACTATCAGCAGTGTCCCAAGATTGTGTATTTTTAGACAAATAATCAAAGTACTCAAATGCATCTTCTTAGACTTTGTTAAAGAACTCATCATTACACATGGTTTTGACAAATTGATGCATTTTTAGTTGTAAACTTTCATAGAAAAAACTAATCACGTGCCAAATATTATAACTATGGTGAGGGCAAGCATTTAACAAATCTTTAAATCTCTCCCAAATGTGGTAAAAAGTCTCAGAATTTTTTTGAGCAAAATTCGTTATCTTACTCTTCAATTCATTGGTTCTATCCATGGGAAAAATTTTCTTCAAAAACTCAATTTGCATTTCATGCCATGTTCCTATGGTTCTAGGTCTCAAGGGATTCAACTAAGTTTTAGCCTTATCTTTTAAAGAAAAGGGGAACAATTTCAGCGTAGCAACTTCTTTATGATCAACAAATGTAGAACATACCTCTTCGAATTCCTTGAGATGCCAATAAAGATTCTTAGACTTCATTCCATGAAAATGAGGTATCAAGGGTATCATCCCAGGTTTGAAATTGAAATTATTTGCATTCAAAAGTTGAATTATATATGAGGGTACATTGGTTCTAACAGGATACAAGTAATCTCTATAAGTTCTCAATCTAGATTTTCAGTCATGGTGCTTTGGGTTTCATATGGTATATCTAGAGATGGACTCAAATATAGAGGAACTAACTGATTCAGATCTTATCAAACGGTTTGTGTTATCCTAAACCCAAACAGACATTAACAACCATAAAAAAAAAAAAAAAACTAAAGAAACTAATAAACCAATAGGGAGCAAAAATAAAAAAGACAATGAAAATAACAAGGTTAGAAGTCACCAAAAAGACTATGAATAGATTCATAGTGCACAAATTCCTTCAAGCATGTGAAACCATGAGCTAGGCACCTCCCATCCGTGGCAACGGATCAAAAAACTTGATTGCTTCTGAAAAGGCTAATTCCAAATAAAATTTGTCAAATTATAATCAAGGGAAGTCCCAAAGTCATTTTCACAGGGATGAGATGTTGGGTACCTTTTGAAAAGAGTGAGTTCAACTTGAAGAAACTGGTAACAACTTATTTGATTTTTTTTTTTTGAAAAGAAAATAACAGATAGAAATAACTTCAAAGGATGCCTAAACTAGAATCAAAGTTAAGTTTTCATTGTGGGATAATTAACATTATTATTAGGAATATTTTACACTCATTTTTAGTTAATCCATGAAATTAGCATTTGATTTTTAATCAAATTCGATCGATGTGTTTTATTGGAAAAAGAGTTCTAATGCATAATTTTATCTCTTTGCAGAAGTCGTAATTAATTTGAAATAATAAATCCTATTTAACTAATGAAGATGAGAGCTTGGAGAACTCTTGTTCATGCAATCTTGGGATTGGATGGAGGGAAACAACATTTGAATTCAAGAAAATAATTTTAAATCAGGATAGATGTGGATGTGTTTATTTGAAATTTTTTTACTAATTCATTAGTTATTTAAATAATGTGATATATATGGCGTTGGAAAGCACTTTGCATTATCTACAAATTTTGATTTCACAACGATTTTTAGATTTGTACGTCTAGAGGGTGAAAAACGCACTTGATGTTAGAGAACTTAAAAGTGCGTGGAGAATAGAGACTTGACACTTTTCACTTTTGTTGCTTTTATAGTTGGACACTTTTCTTTGGAATTCATAGTTTTCACTGTGAAGATGTAAGGCCAGAACTCTCTTACTAAGGCTAAAGGTGAAGTTTGATAGCTTGTTATGTTATTTTGATCATCGACGAGGTAATAATGTGATTTTTGTTTAATCAAATTGTGTTATAGTCGTAGATTAATTTCTAATCTATATATTCCTATTGATTCATTGTTATTTCCAAATACATTGAATGCTTTAAGAATCCCTCTGATGTGAAATTAGAGCTTTATTGTCAAACCATTTATTATTCATAGATCCTATCATATGAATTTCTTTGCAGGGCTTATTGTTAGATTTTCCGGTTTGAGAGAATCATCATTCTCATCCGATTGAGTATAATTGATCAAAAACATCACAAGTTATTAAATGAATCCTTGAAACCTTAGTAGTTTTATTCGCTATTTCTGTTTATTTTAAGACAATCTTAAAATCAACAAAACTATTTTATTTATTTATTTACTTTTTGAATCATAATTCTTCATCACACAATTTAATTTGAGTTGATTCGACTCTGTTTATTACTACAAATTTCTATATACTTATAGGTATAACTACTCAAGGTATTGATACATTAAATTTGATCAATAGTTTCGGTGCAACACTAACTAACAAGCTTAAAACCTAAAATAAACTACAAAAAGTTAGATAAAGTGCTCAAGCTCAACAAACAATTAAGTTAACACCAAAACTGAAATTTATATAATGGCAAAATTAACACAAACTCACCCTATCCAGAACGAAATCAAAGAAAGAATAATAACAAACTAAAATTTATGCTAAAAAAGAAAACAAACTACTAACTGATCTCAATTAAATCAATTTCCTCAATTGATTAACTCAATTGCCTAGATACTCAAATCTACAACAACTGTATAATAAATTCACTCAAGCTCAATCAAATTAATCAAGATAAATTCATGGCAAGAGAAGATAAAATTAAACTTGAAATAGCTAATTGAAACCTTGTATACATTCGGATTACATGTGCCAATTTTCAACATAGAATCCAAAGCCTGAGAATCAATAATTGCAAAAATCATATATCCCCAAAAACCAATGAATTGCAATCAAAATACTAAGAATCTTTACTCAGTTAATTATGAATCAATGCCAAGCCCACAGCTCAGATGAAAGAGATTTAGCTACACATTCTTATAAAAACGTTCATAGCAAAGGAAAGAAATCACATCATCCAAACAGAAAAATTACTTGAAAAAAAAAAACTAACTTAATAGTAAATAATAGAACAAAAAAATCTAAATGAAGAAAAAGAATAGAGCAACAAAACATAAAAGGGAGAAAAGAACAAAACAACAAAATTGGAGAAGGGAAAAGAAAACAAACATAGTAAAATGTAAAGGTGGCATAAAAATTGAAATTGAATAGAGAATTAATTGTAGCCTACAACGTTGTCACACCCCATGTCAATACGTACCCCCAAGGCTCACCTATAAAGATGGGCACACAAGAGGGGATTATAGCACAAATCGATCCTATGAAGTACTGATATTTAGCTTTGAAAAAGCTTAGCGGAAATGTTTAATTTAAAATAGTTTTGTAATTAGAAATTTATCAAAGAAGGAAAAATACTATTTTCAGGAATTTTTCGAAAAGGAGACATTTGAAAATAATTCTTGAAGTTAGAAATTCCAAAGGAGTTGAAGAAATGAAATGAAAATAAAGAAAATAATATATTGCAGAAGGAAAGAGAAATGGGTAAGAGAAAGTTTTGAAATCAATAAAGATAAATACACGATTCCACTAAGATCACAAAGTTTTTCTTTTACAAAAATATCCTTCAAGAGAAATACAAAAATAGAGAAGGTAGGTACAAAAGTGAAAGCTGTCTAAAGCTTTACATACTACAACATTCGTGAAACTACACTGCTAGAAGGTACAAGCTAACTAAAAACCCACCCCAAGACAAAAAGAAGACTACTACCAAGGTGGCTTACTCGTCCTGCGACTCGGTATCGGAGGTCAGGTCTATTATCTCCGGCTCTCAGGTACCTTTACTAGTGGGGCCGGTGGAGGAGAGACTATGTGTAGAAGGGCCGGGTCTACATCGACTAGCCCAAAGTCTTCTACACGGGGAAGTGGGGACATAGGTGGACCTTTGAGGTACCATTGGGGCTCGTACCTCATATATACCTCAAGAGTATCAATCACATAGGTCCGGATCTTAACAACTAAGATATAAGGGTCAATTTTCAAAATTTGCTCGCTCATAAACGTCTTCATTTGTCAGGTCCGATGTCCACAATAGTACATACAAAATAATAACAAATAAAAGGGGTGAGTCCTACTGACTCAGTAAAGGGGAAAGGGGAACATGACTTGTAAGGATATAAAACAGAAGTCACAGTAGTAGTGAATAATGAACCATAAAGCAATACTCATAATAAACAAATTAATGAGATATGTGCGATACAATACAGAATGATGCATCCGTTTCTCGGTCATTTCTTTCTTTCTTTTTCGGTTCGGTAGAGGTGTCCCTACTGCACTCCGTTTAACCCCAAAGTCCGGGTTGTGCATCCCTCCTCTCCTTTGGGACTATCCCGTGCCCCGACACTAGGACTCGGTTAGGCATGCATTATTCCATTGCCAAGGAATACCAACCACTATCCTTTCAGTCGTGGCTTGCACTATCCCAATGTGAATGCTATTGTCACCCAATCTCAAGACTACCTCTGGGTATAGGTTTCATTTCGTTCATTTCGTTCAACAGTATCCCATACCCATGATATGTTGATGCAACATGACTTATCATATGCATCATCGATAAACAATTCATCAAAGATGATCAATGGATTGTATATAACAAAATAAAAATGCAGATGAGATCTGAACATTAAAAGAGAAAATATTAACACGTTCTATAAATTATGTTCTAATTTTATAGATTTAAAACTTGAGCTTGCATGTCATAAGTTCACTACCTTTATATTATCAATTATTCTACATCTAATCACTTATGACTAAGCACTCATTTGAATGGCATTTTAAAAATTTTAGTAATACTAAACTATTTTTATTTAATTACACTTTTGATTAATTGATAAAAATCATATTAAACCTAATAGGCCGGTTTTATTTTGACATTAGGCCTTGTGTTTTAGGCCTCATGTGGATTAGTTTGGGGTTCTAATTTCTACCTTAATTTCCTTAAATTAGGTCCACAATAGTCATAGGTCAAAATTTTGGTCTTGGACGTTTTTACCCTTACCTTTTCCCAAATTGCCGAAACTGCCCCCAGGTGCTCCCAAGGGCATTTAGGTCAGTTCCACTTATCCAATTTAGCTGAAGACCTATAATTACTAAGCTTCATATATGAAAAGCTTGGTGTTAAAATTTAACTGCACTATTGAAAAAATTCCCTAAGGCATTCGGGTATCCTATTTCCTTAGGAAAGTTTTGCATGCACCAAATTTTTCTTGACTTCAAATATCGCTTCATGTACACTTATATGCATGGGACATTTTAATTTCATCAAAGCACATGTAGAGATGGACGACAGTAACAAATCACCATACAACAGTCACCATTAATAAATTGTTCCTTCCTCAAAATCACCAAGCAATCAACTATGTAGAAACATGTCATTTAGTTCACATTTTCCAGCCACAAAGTCGATCATAGGGCACTGTCATGTCCCTTTTTTTACCAAAAATTTCATCCTTCATTTCCCTTTCCATATCCATGGTCACCAATGCACAAGTTCACAACATTTATACATATGCATGAAATGCAAAAATATTTACAAAGTCTTGAAGAAAACAGTATTCAAGAGAAAAGAAAAGCCAAGTTCACAAATCAATTTTCTTTCTCCCCCCCCCCCCCCTTTTTGGTGCAACCCATGACTACTGGGATACTACAACATTTAAAAATCAAAGCAAACATGTTTTTCTAAGTAAAAATGCAATCAATCTCTATTCGGGTACCTTGGGTCCATTAGCACCAAAATATTTCATTCTCACCATATTAACATCATCAACTACATGCATGTCATTAAACCTCAACATGCAACTCCAAAAATAGCAAATCATGCCAACCCGTGACCCCCACTCCCTCTATCACCGAACAAGACACCACAGAACCCCAAAAACCAAGACTCCTACACACCCTTACCTCTATTGCTTCGGTGATAATGGATTTCCAAAGGATAAAACACCTAAAAGCAAGCCAAGAGTTAGAAGAAAAAAACAAAAAGCTGAAAACCAAAAGCAAAAGCAAGAGGGGACAAGGTGCAGGCCGACCACCTCACTTTCCTCCCCTTTTTTCTTCATTTTTCCTTCTCTTCTATCCTTTGGCTGCTCCTCTCTTCCTCTCCTTCGGTTTCTCCCTTTATCCCTTGGTTTCTTCTCTATTCTCCTATGTCTCTCTCCTCCTTTCTCTCTCGGTCAGGTGCTAGTCTCTCTCTCAAGTCTATATCACCTCACTTGGTCGACAAAAACAAGGGAGAGAAGAAATCTATACCAATCAGTTTCAACCATGGTTACTTCCCTCTCTCCTCCTCTAACCTCACACCCTACTTAGCTAGGCAATCATGGGGCTAAAGTTAACAAAGAGAAGCAATCAAGGGGCGGCAATAAGGCTTTCGGTGCCAAATGTCATATGAACTCTAAACTAGGCAATCATTAGGATTGTTCAAATCCCTTTTGCCCACACAAATACATCCACCGAACTGCTCTTCACCTAAACGTGTAATTGCATGCACATAAGACAAAAAAGAAGGCCAATGAGAGTGTGAAGAGTGATCGGCTAAAGATGAGAGAGAGAGAGAGAGAGAGAGAGAGAGAGAGAGAGAGAGAGAAAAGAGAAAATTTGACATTAAATGCAACATGCATGCTTAATTCGACCAAGACATAAAGAGTGCACTAAAATTTAATGCAAGATGAGGGATATTAATTGCTAGGATAAAAATAATAATTATAAGATTGAAAGCAAAATATTTAAGGGCATAATAATTGGCTATAAGCTAGATATGCTAAACAAAGATTATTAAAACATACTAAATGAATAATATGAACATTAAAGCAAGAAAGAAAAATTAAAGAGAGACATCATTTGGAAAGACTTTTTAGTAAGATTAAATCCCCTAATGTAAATAGTGATGAAGTAATAGCAATTATCAAGTTCAATAAGAAATAATATAAAAACATATGCAACCACCTAATTAAAATTTAAGAAAATTAAAAATGTGCAAGCAAGTATATTAAAAATTAATGTAAGCTCAAGAAAGAAATAATTTGAACGAGAAAACTCCAATTAGCATATCATACTAATTTATATATATGTCAAACAGGTGAAAAAGAGAAGGGCGTTGCAAACATAAAACCCAATGTCGAGATTAATTAAAAAGATAATTAATTAAATGTAAATTGAAAGCGTAGAAGAAAAGAACAGAGAAATTAAAAACCCAAAGGAAAAAGAGGACAGCAAAACCAATCTCACCAAAAGAAAATTGCTCTAGTGAAAGAAAATTTGTTTGAATGAAAAGTTGTAACCGCCAGCTCCTAAAAGAATTCTACAATCTGCCCGATTTTTCCAAGAGATTCCTTTCCAACCAAACTCCATCCGACGCTCCAAAAGCCTCTAGCTCAATCGATTATTCATGTCTAGCTCTCTCTCTCTCTCTCTCTCTTCAATCGGCCTCTCTCTCTCTCTTCGGTCCTTAATCACTTGCAGAAAGAGCTCTTTTTTTTTTTTTTCTTTTTTTTGGTTTCCCTAGTAGTTTGCCTTCTAATCTCCAGATCTTTTAATTTAATGTGTGTGCTTAAAATTTAGGACAAAAATACCCTTCTGCAACATTAAGAGAATGTTAGTGAATGGGCCACAAAGGGCTTGACAATTTAAATTCCTAAAACTCTAGTCCAATAGATATATTGAATGTCTCATTTGGCCCAAGACAAATAATGGGTACCTTAAAATTTTTAAGCCCAAAATACAACTTAAATTAATCACAAGTTCTTTCATAATCTTCTTGTAAACTTAGGCATTTACACAAAACAATCTGTCACACCTAGGCATTTTAGCACCTTATTACACCCATTTTTATCACTTAATCAACACTTCATCCCATTCAAACGACTGGTTCCAGATGTATTACAATGTTGATTCAAGACTCATCTCATGCCCAAAAACTTTCGAATTTAAAGGGTTTTGGCATGCTTTGCTCACTACCATATAGATGAAGTATAATCTGGTTATGGTACAATGGAATGATTGAAAAGTGCTCCACCACAACATTTGGATAAGTAACTCTCCACGTCACCGTCGTAATTCCTCTGTCCAATTGTTCTCTCATATTAACCATAGTAGCGCGCTTATTATTCCATGTAAACCATCTTCCTGAAAAACCAAGGTCCACAAACCCCATAGTTTACAATAACGTCTTCACCACCTTGCCACCATGCATATCAACCTGACCTGTAAGATCGTTTAAATCCTTTAAACATAACCACGACATTGATGTAGCTATCCCCAAATCATGCATAAGCTTCCAAAACCTGGCCTTCTCCTTCCAAAGGTGGAAAAAAAATAGAATAACATTGAAAATATTCACTGTTTCCCCCAAGTAGACTTCATGGGATGTGGCTCATCTTGAATACATTGGTAGACTGTGTGGATGATCCGTCCACAATTTACCGAGAAATTTAGTAATTTTTCATAGTTAAATGAAATCCACACTAGAGGTTTATCCCCTTTGGGTAAATAAAATCAAGGGCGTAAGGTTTCTTCTGTATCAAACTGTACTCTAAGATGTAAGCAAGTTTATTGTCATTTACACCTTCAATCTTTGAAATCTTTTCCAACTTGCTTCCTATCAATAGTGTTGGAAATGTGTCCTTTATCTCAATAATAAAGTGTTATTAATTCCTAAATAAAATAATTTATATAATATATCAATCATTAGCATTTGTATAACGTACCATGAGATAAGCGTAGTGCAGTGATGAAACTGATTTATGTGATCAATGAGATTGATTCACAAAAGACATAAATCAAACAATGCTCAAAGAGCGTAAAGACATTATATATCGTTCATGGTCATTGATGAGATTGAGCATCTCATCTAATAAAACCATAATATGTTATCCATGGTCATTTGTCTTAACCATTGGAATAGAGATTCCTGGATAACGTGATTAGTATTGTATAATGAGATTGACACACTGAACAAACCACGCGGGATATTTTTTTCCACAAAGTACTATCAAAAGGAGCCTTCGTACATTTTGGTTGGCTTTGACTTTGAATCCTGAGAGTAGTGTAGACTCATTCACATAGTGTAAATCACTTTGATATACTGTGAGGTGAGGCTTTTGAGAAGCCAATATACTTGTATGTTGGGTAGTTGGAAGAAATGAGGCAGGGGGATAAGGAGATTGCACACACGAACAATTGACTATTGTGCAAGCATGACATATTAAAACCCCTTTGAAGATTACTATCAACAAGCCACATGGATGCAGCTTTGAAATACACTTTGGTTGGTGGTTGGATTGAATAACTATCCTTTCACACTAAGCCCACGCATTCAATTTCCTAAGTCTTGTAGAGAAATGGCGCTTGGCAGTAGTTTGCCTCTTCAAGTGATTTTCCAACCGCGGTTTGAAACAGTGAATTCTCCTCTGTTGTAGAACAACTGATGTGTTTGTCCATATCAAAATCACCATGATGTGGTTCACTGCAAAATTACTATTTGCTTTCAGCCACATGAGAAAACAAACATGCAGCTTGATAAACAGTGAAATCACAACTTTGTGAAACTTTGTTCATGTTTCTCTTGGAGCACACACGAGCACATAACATTATTATGTCCGATTGTCATTTTTAAAATAACAAACCCAACATGCAATGTAAAATCATACTCTACAATGCACATATTTACTTTTCAGCAAAAGAAATCACACATTTTTGCATCAGAAATCACAAGTAAATATGTGCACAGTAAAATCAGATTCTACAGTGCACATAGTTACTTTTCAATTAACCTGAGTTGTGAGATTTCACCAAATCTGAACTCTGATACTAGTGAAAGTTTCGATGATCTTCAGAGTTGCAACGAATTGTGGTTCGTTGAAATCAAGCAGCCCAAGCGTGCTGCCTCTTTCGGATTCACACGCACAGTTCTTGGGAGAGAGTTTCTAGAGAGAGAAAGTGTAGGAGAGAACAATTCTCATGTTGTGTTCTTATCTATCTCTCAAATGAAGTTTTGAGTTTATATAATGGCTCACTCCAAACTTCAACTATGCTTGTTCGTGGGATCTTTAAGATCTCAAATTTCGGTAGTGGGATGAGCAAGAAAAACTCTTTTTCATTAACTCCCTTATATTCTGTATTTCGAATTTATGGGCTTCTACAAATTGTGATCATGTTCATTAACATATCACAATTGACCCTCGAGATAGTGAGATTACTTTCGTGAAATCTCTTTAGCTAACAATTATTTACTTATTTATTCTTCTACCATAATTTCTTTTATTGTCACATGTATTTAATACATTTTGATAAAGGGTGCAAAGTGTTTAAGATTGTAATTAAAGAGTGAAATATGTAAAAGCTAATAGTTTAGGTTGTAATGTGTTGAATCCCTGGTAGTTGTTAGGTGAAAAGTGCACTTATCCTTATATTTAATGGATCAATTATTCGGTGTCTCCGACCGAGGCATTCGAGTAAAAGCTATTGAAATAAAATAGAAAATGTGAGTTTTTGAATAATTGTGTCATTGAATTTAGGAACTCAAGGATAAGAGATAGAAATAATAAAGTGACAGTACAAGTTTATTTTTCTATGGATAGATTCACGGGAGGTCAAAAGCCACTAAACAAAAATAGGGATAATTGCTTGGAGTAAATTATGATTAATCTTGGGGTTCAACAATGTCTACTTACTGGAATTAGACATTGTTAAAATAGTAATTAAAGAAAGTCATGAAATAACAAATTTTGTTGAGCTATTTGGAGCTAAGATTAATTGCTCCCCTTAGATTCCTTCATGAGTTTCGAAATAGCCTGTATAGCAAAAGAAAATAATAGTATTAGTTTGACTAAAGCAAAAGTAATTTGATCAATTTTTGGGAGAAATTGGAAATTGGGTTGAGAAATAAAACTGGACTTTGGAAGCCTAGACAAGCCTAAGACCCACAATGGATTGGCTCAAAGTGAGTTCAGCTCATGGAGATTTGTTTAGTCCCACAGTGCTAGAAACATTCATTTCCTCTCATTGAACTTCTATAAATAGAAGTGAACTTAAGGTTTTAACAATCCTAGAAAAAGTAGTGTTTTTCAAGTGTTGGTTTCAGACATTGCTTATAGTACAAAGTTTTTTGAGTAAACTTTCTTTTATTAGTAACATGTTTAGAATACTTTCAATTCAGTTATAGATCAAAATTCCCTTCAAATAGTGCATTCTCTTGTTCCAACTCCGCTAGAACTCAAATTTTCTTTGGGTTCTTAATTTTTCTCCGGATGTTTCCTTTTCTTCCTAATTAATTACTTACTAGGTGAGCTAAATGATGTCCTTTATTGCTTCAGCTTTTACCTCTTCGTGAACAAAAATACCGACCAAAACTTCGGTTCGAACATTTCACAACAGATAGGAAGCTCCCATGGTCACGTCCAAGGTGATCACGCTTGATCACCCCCTTCCACTCTCTTGGCTTTGGACAAAAAAAACAAAAAAAGTATACAGATAAATTCAATTACATTCCACTTGTCGTTAATAGTGTTGTAAGGAATTGAAATGAGGAGGTAAGGAATTCAAAATAAAACGTACAAGGACATTTGTTTCCACATTGATGCCTACGGCCTTTAACTTAAGTAGTTAGATTTGCCATTTCAAGGATATGCTCGTGCATTCCATGTATACACCATCAAACTTCATGGTGGTTAAGTGTAGCCATTATTGTCCCGGCTAGGCACTTGTCTACAGATTGGAAAAACTAAACTTCATTCCACAATCTGGGAAGTTAGTTCTGTTAAAGTACTAAAATAAACTCTCTACACAAGTGTGAGTTTTCCCATAACGCGGGATGAAGAAAATATAAAAGCATAGGGCTGTACAGGGTTGGAATTGTCTTCTAGTGTAAACGTTTTTCTAAGCGGCTCAAAGTTGTTAATGGAATTGCGCTTCTAGTGTGGTGGAGCAGAAGGAGGCAATAAGCTTGTGATGTGGCGCCATGCAAATCCAGCAGCACCTTGTAGTGAGCAAATAAGAAGAGTAGTGGTTTAGGGGTGAGGAAATGTTGGATAAAAGTAGGATTCTAGAGGGAGGTTTTGCGGTAGAACTAAATTCAATCTCCTGCCAAGCTGGCCCAAAAAGGAGACCTTGACCTGCAAAATTTTCAGCGGTGAGTGGAACAAAATCCTCATTAACATTTCTCTTAAGTAGGATTGAATAATCTATTCTACCCACAAATAAGTGAACTAAATCCTCCTACCCCAAGAATAAACTGGAACAACATATAAGTATGAATGGATAGAAATGAACAAATGTTGGAATCAATCCAACTCAAAACCAAACTATGGTTATCAACAACGCATAAAATGAAATGAAAATTAGGATCTGAGAATAATGAAAAGTGCCTTCTCAAACTATACTTGTATATCATTTTCTTATCCACAAATTGATTTTATTTATACAACAATAATAGTACAAGTTCTGCCTGCAGAGGAAACACAATAGACCAGGGAGCAGTAAATCCGACGACATGATATGAGCCCGTAAATTGAAGCAGTGTGTAGTTCTCAAAAAAGCTAGGCTCCTCAAGTGCATGTAACCCGAAAATATGCAACTTGGCTTCCCGGTGAAGGAAAAGAACTTGTACATTGGTGATCTCAGACATTTAAGGCAATCCATCAGGGTCATTGATCTTGTCTGCTTGAATTGGTAAAACACGAAACAGTAGATCGTTTTTTTCCAAACTTTGTGCATATCTGTTCAGTCAACACAGTGCTGAACAACAACAGAACATAAAGTAATAAGGACGGACATCATAGTGAGGAAATTGGAAACTATATAAATTGCAACATTCAAATAGAGAAGAGACAGTACAGAAAAGACAACATTCAAACCACATAGTTATTATCTCCACACCATAATAGTTCAGAAGTTCAACATAAGCCTTCATATAAAAAGCTTTTAACATAGAGAAAAGACAATGCCCTACTGATAGATGAATTTCTCTCTGAAGCACAACACTGGAATAAGCAAGTTGTTGATGCAACTGAAGCGGGAGCTTACCTAGGTTGTATTAGGAAAAATACTATTTGCAAGATCCTCGTTTATGTGTACAGGCAGCGCCGGCATTTGGCTCATTATGCCAGGCATATCCCTCATGCTACAAGGATTTAAAAAACATCCACAATTAAACCAGAACAGGAGTTCAAAGCATGTAAATCCAAATAAAGATTTCATGAATATCCACGTACTCATTCAGGATAGCAGTAATATTGTTTCGAGTTCGACAGAAGAGATTGATGTTATCCTGCAACTGTCCATAAAGAGAGAACTATTATGCTCGCTGCAAAACTGTGATTATTCTTCTCTGACGAAAGGAAACTTATATTGTGCCAATGAAACTATGTAGCAAAGATCCACATAAACAAAGCAAGAAGCAGAAAGGAAAAAAGAACTGCAAATATCACAAGTAATGCACAGGCAAGGGAGGTGAGAAAGAAACTGTTCTCCTATCCTCTGATGCACTCATATTTAAGGAATCAGAAGTTATTTAGCAAACCTCAAAAAGGGTATTCCTCTAAACATGCAAGAGAAAAATAATCAGAAGTTAAAATGGAAAACCATCTGGGCCAAAAATTGCACCAAGAGTTTCTGGTATTGTGCAAGAGAGAGTTATTAGACTAGCATTATTATGATTAACTAACAATCGGAACCCAACATGCTTGTGCTTAAATATGAAAAATAAACCCAGTATGCTTGTTCTTACATTAAAGAACGAGGAGCTAAATAAGATAAATTATCAATATTGCACAATACCTAATTTATCTACATCCTAATATGAGCCAAAATGCTAACAAATAGGAGAAAAGAAAAGAATCTCAGAGCCTTATATTACCATGAAAACTTTACTACTCTAATGTGCATGCAGAGCAAATTTTTCAGTTCCTAGCTCAGATTTAGTATGTGCACAATTCTTAATACCGATACTCAAAAGAGTCACTCGTTCTGGATATAAGGGGGTTGAGAAGCTTCATGTCTATTAATTTAATATCTTCAGACTAAGGTTTGATACATCCAAGGCAGGTATAATTCTCAACGGTAAACCTTAGTTTCCTAAATCATTATACTCCTACTAAACAGAACATAGCAACTTTCTCTGTTGTGAATTATGCTTATCCTAAGCTGCTAGCTAAATTGGCTACTTAGCTAGCGAAAATGATAAGCAATCCAATGTCACTGTTAATCTCTTACACCTAGGAGCTAGTTAAACTTCCGATTCTTCCATTCTAATAATTAACTATGTTGCTTCTAAGAAATTCTATTAATCTATGATACTATCATTATAGCATCTTACTGCCTGAAAACATGGGTTCACATCCACATTGGACCACCAAGTGATACAAGAGCCTTAAATTTGCGCAAAGTAATAGATGCAATCTGCTAACAGCAATTTCTAGACAGATAACTAGATGCAAGAATCTGCCCTGGAGTTTCTTTCACTTTCTGCTTTGTTTTTAATCTACTTCTCTTCACAGGGGACCATACCAACAAATCAATAAAATCAGATGCAACAAAAGATGATTTGATAGGTCAATGCCATTGAATGGCAGGTCCAAAAAACTAGCATAATTACTAATCTGTGATGTCATCCTTTGCACTGACAGTGTTATGTTTACTGTGCTCAACTATACATATTGGTCCATCAGAGACCACTTCTAACCTATGGATTGCACCATGGGAGATAGTACTCTTGCATCCTGTGAGGAACAAGGGTTTTATTTTGTCAATTTCAATACCAAAAGTTGACTTGTTTCATATACAATTTGAGTCACGCATAATTGTAAGCCGGTTAGACTGTATTGCCTTCTCCTTCCCCTACAGCCAACTTTTATTGTTTGCATCAACATGATTTGCTAGAGGATCACCATAGAAACTAGGGTGTATGGAATTCACCTTGTATGTAGAAAGATTAGCAGTTATTTGGTTAAAAGCTTGAGCATTCTGTTCCAAGAGATGCTTTGTTGGGCCACCTATTCCTGAGACTACCAAAGAAACAACAGTCTCAGTGAAAACAGGATGTATCACGACCAAGGACACTAGCATCTGAATAAATAGATAACCAAACAGTAACGCTTGTATACACTTGCAATTTTAACAGATGAACTTGAGATAACATGTATCAGTTGAGGGGCAGAAAAAAGGAAAGATCTATGGAACATGAGCATTATATGTGACTTCATGGTGCATTGATAACATTACAAAAAAACATTCAATTGCAGCTATATTTAAATTTGGTTCTACCCAAAAGGCCCCTAGTAGATGCCATATAACCAATGTTTCCATATTCTTCCACTGAAAAATCAGAAGTTATGGTCATCGCCCAACAAACGTGGAAGTATACTTTTGGAACGAACTATCCCCACCAATATCAGATTAGAGCAACATTGACTACCAAACCCAGTCAATCAATTCATTAGCCGCCGTTGTGCAAGTATACTTCAACCTGCTAATAGTAACTTCTCAATCACAGAATTTTTTCATAACATAAAAAGAGAAGCATTTTACATTTTTGTCTAGGCAAAAGTGACACTCCATGTATGATTATACGAAGCAATTCTTTTCTAGACTAATCCAAACCAAAATTCATTGGAATACTCACTGACAGATGAAGTTATCAAAGCACATAAGCTTAGCATTGTACACTAAGCATAACTTACATCAGCATAATAAGAAACGGTTATACTTGATGACAGAAGTTTCAAGACAACAACCATGAGTTCTCACAGAGGACCATCTAATGTTATGATTTCAGTTCTCTCTACTAGAATGCCATTGCATAGAAAATAAGGAAATCTAAACATAAGTAGGAATTCATATACTAAATCCTACAGTAACCTCTTCAGATAGCCTAATAGTAACCTCGTAATTCATTACTCTGAAATACTTAGTTGCATTTACTTCCAATCATAAAACTACATTGAAAGCATAAACAAAGAAGTAAACAAACAAGAATAGGCAACTAAATTATTTTGCCTACAAAATAAGAATAACAAGGATATTTGCATAGGTCACATGAGAAACACTGACCTTCAAAAGGTATGCGCTCATGCTGATCCATCTGGTGCATCATGAGCGAATTTGCAGACATGTTCAGTTGGGGAGCTGAATGTATATTGGCTTTTGAGGATGACTCCATAAGCTTATCCTGAAGAAGCATGATCTTTAGAATACTGGTTCTTCAATCAACATTAGATCCTAAAGACATTAATTGATTCAATAAATTAAACCATGTTGGATCTATGGTTTGACAACTAAGCAAATTGAGTATAAAAAAGTAGTTCACCATATTTGAACTTTTATTTGTGGACTCGTGATAATCTATAATTTATATTACATTACATGAAACTAGCTACAAACATATACTGCATATGACTATGAGCAATATCTGCACTTGAATACTGATGCTGCCTGCATTTTCATCAGGTGAAACTGACAGCAGATTGACAGTGTCAAAAGTTGGTGACAGGCTGAATAGAAGGTGTGGGGCTCCATAAAAATGCGCAGACACATTTTAAATAGTAAGAAGATATATCTGGACATATATGTATTGGAACAAAATCATTGTCAGAGATGCCGGGTTCTAGAGTGGGATACAGATGCCCAAGTTAAAAACAAGAGGATGAAAAAGATCGAAGTTTTAATTAGTAGACACTAAATCTCGGAAGTGGCGTACTTTTCAATTTAAGAATTAATTTAATTTTGATTGAAGATCTTGAGTGCAAAAACTTAAGCTTACCTCAATTGTATAACAAAGATTCAAAATAAATATCACAAATAACATAAATTCGCTAGCATACCTTACGATTGTTCACCTTTTTCCCAAGGTTATGGTCTTCAGGTTTTCTTCTCTTCCTCTGCAAAAGGTTTCGCGTGCATTTTTAAGACAGATCACCCAATGTAAATTTACAATATGCACAGTTTGAAGTCAGAACAAATGCATGACATGCAGAAATGTTGAAATGCTCACAAGAGCTTGCACAGACATTTTCTTTCAGAAATGCACGCGAAGAACATAGGCACATACATGCCTAAAGCTGTCATTATCTATCTCATCTGGCTTGTATAACGAGTCCATCAGTGGAAAAAGATTATCTTGCCTCATTCTAACTGAAACACATCCATCCTAGTATATGCAAAGACTTGACCTCTGCTTTTTGTTCTTCGTGTTTTCTGAATCTTAGATGCTAAACCTTTCTATTAGCGAGAGAGAGGGAAGAGGGAGGGCAGTGGGGGAGGAGAGAGAAACAGGGGATGTATGCAAACTACTATTAGATACACTAGCAGTTCCAAGAAGCAAAAGACACCAAGTTCGCAGTGTAACATAAACTGAAGCAATGAAGTCTTAGGCTAGTTAGGGCTTTATTTGGCAGCAGAGGGTCATAGGTTTTTGGGGTACCTACAAAAGAACTTCGGTGGTTTAAGGCTGGAAAATGTTAAGGCATAGAACTTTAAATGTCTAAGGATAAATAGGACAGGATCTAGAGATGAAAGAAAGGGAAATACTCTATCCTAGACTGTGGACAATACCCAGTAATAGTGTTTTGCTCTTTGGTGGTTGTTTGAGAGCGTTTGAGGGATTGGTGGTTTATGCTTTCACAGGTTACGATTGTAGATAAAGAATAGATCCAAACACTTTTTTGTTTAAGTAATTGCCCTTACTCCCTCACATAGCCTAGGCATGGTCCCAAAAGTTAAAAGGAAAATGATAAGACACAAATGAAGATAGGTCTAGACATGACAACTAGTTTAACCAAGATCACATACTCCTCACTGAGAAAATAGAGTAAGACTCGAACTCTGAACTACAAAACCCGAAGTACATAAAAAACTTTTTAGAGCAAAAACAGTAGGACCAAATGTATGAAAAGTAGAATCTATGCTGAGAATATGTGACAACCATAGAAACACTCATAATTTCACCTTTAAATGAAATGAAATGAAATTAGAAAACAATTGGCTTCCCATTATTTGCATGTCAGAAAAGGCTGAAGGCAAAAAAGAAGGATTTATTCAATCCTCTCAAACCAAGAAAAATCAAGAGGTCTCACTTTCCAAGCCTCTTCCACATAGGCACATACATGCCTAAAGCTGTCATTATCTATCTCATCTGGCTTGTATAATTTCGAGTCCATCAAGTGGAAAAAGATTATCTTGCCTCATTCTAACTGAAACACATCCCAGCTCTCCTAGTATATGCAAACTCTTGACTTGACCTCTTTGCTTTTTGTAGCTCTTGACGTGTAGTTTCTGAAGTTCTTAGATGCTAAACCTTTCATATTAGCGAGAGAGAGGGAAGAGGGAGGGCAGTGGGGGAGGAGAGAGAAACAGGGGATGTATGCAAACTACTATTAGATACACTAGCAGTTCCAAGAAGCAAAAGACACCAAGTCTCGCAGTGTAACATAAACTGAAGCAATGAAGTACGCTTAGGCTAGTTAGGGCTTTATTTGGCAGCAGAGGGTCATAGGTTTTTGGGGTACCTACAAAAGAACTTCGGTGGTTTAAGGCTGGAAAATGTTAAGGACATAGAACTTTAAATGTCTAAGGATAAATAGGACAGGATCTAGAGATGAAAGAAAGGGAAATACTCTATCCTAGACTGTGGACAATATCCCAGTAATAGTGTTTTGCTCTTTGGTGGTTGTTTGAGAGCGTTTGAGGGATTGGTGGTTTATGCTTTCACAGGTTACGATTGTAGATAAAGAATAGATCCAAACACTTTTTTGTTTAAGTAATTGCCCTTACTCCCTCACATAGCCTAGGCTGGAATTTGATGGAAAATTCCCAAAAGTTAAAAGGAAAATGATAAGACACAAATGAAGATAGGTCTAGACATGACAACTAGTTTAACCAAGATCACATACTCCTCACTGATTTGAAAATAGAGACAAAACTAATCCTCTAAGACTCGAACTCTGAGCTTGGACTACAAAACCCGAAGTACATAAAAAACTTTTTAGAGCAAAAACAGTAGGACCAAATGTATGAAAAGTAGAATCTATGCTGAGAATATGTGACAACCATAGAAACACTCATAATTTCACCTTTAAATGAAATGAAATGAAATTAGAAAACAATTGGCTTCCCATTATTTGCATGTCAGAAAAGGCTGAAGGCAAAAAAGAAGGATTTATTCAATCCTCTCAAACCAAGAAAAATCAAGAGGTCTCACTTTCCAAGCCTCTTCCAGCTCTGGTCTTCTTTCCTTTATGAAACAACATGGTTTGATCAACACTGGATTCGAAGGTCACAAGTACACCCGGAATGACAAAGAGCTCTGGCCTTGCCAACATAAGAGAACGTATTGACTGGGGTGTTTTTAGTTCTCAATGGCAACTTTTATTTCCAGATGCCCATATCACTTATCTACCATTGGAGGAATCAGACCACAGTACCTTACTTCTGAACACTCAATTTACGAGGGTCAAGAACCCAAAATATTTCATGTTTTAGGAGTTTTGGTCTTGTGGGCCAATCACTCATTGAGTCATCAAAGAAGCTTGGCAATTCTCAACCCCTAGCTCCCCGGCATTTATGCTATGCCAAAATTTCAAATATGCAAAATAGGCTACCATTAAATGGAACCGGGATTTCTTTGGACGGGTGCAAACCAATATTAAAAACCTTGAAGCTTCATTGTTGTCCATTCAAGCTCTCCTACCAACAAGAAAACATCACCTTGGAAAATTTGATCCTCCAAACTCTTGCAGCTCAATGAAAGCATGGGGAATCTCTTTGGCGATCTAAGTATTGCATCCAATGGCTAGCTACCTCTGACTTGAACACTAGTTTTTTCCATCTATCTATAGTTATACATAGTAGAAAGAATGATATAGAATGTATAAAAATTACAGCAGTTAGGGGACCACTGATTCATCAGAAATCACCCTCACCTCTTCACTGAACAATTCCATACATTATTTACGTCAACCCACCCTCATCCCCCAAACTCCCTCCATGATTTATTTGTCCCCGTCATCACAGAAAAAGACTAGCACTCTCTGTGCGACACTCACTCCTGAGGAAATCAAAATGACACTCCAGCAATTATTCTCAACTAAATCTCCCAGTCCCGATGGCGTTACAGCATTATTTTACAAAACCTAATAGCCTATTATCCATGTTGGGGTCCTTGATACAGTCCAATCATTTTTCATTCACGGAATGCTCCTAAAAGAACTCAACCATACCCACCTGATACTCATACCAAAAATCCCAAGTCCTACCACGGTTCACCGTTATCGTCCTAATTAGCATTAGCAATGTCATTTACAAACTCATCTAAAAAATCTTGGCTAAAAGGCTTATACCTTTTATTACCAATAATAACTCCCCCTTTCAATCTGCCTTCATGCCCGATCGGTTAATCCAAAGATAATTCCCTCCCAGCACAAGAACCTTTTCATTGCACCTGCTCCAAGAGAAGTAAGAATGGTCTAATGGCAGTCAATGTTGACATGGCGAAAGCTTTTGACCAAATGGAATGGAATTTCATTCTATCGATCCTTGGAGCTTTGGGTTCGAATTCTCATTGGATCTTGCTCATCCTCGATGGTGCGCCTCAAGGTCATATTATTCCCTCTCAAAGACTAAGACAAGGAGACCCTCTCTCCCCATTCCTTTCTATCCTGGGCTCTGAAGCTCTTTCCCAACTCTTGGCCAAAGCAAAACTTAGAGGAGATCTCTATGGTATCCTGGTCAGCATAAATAATCTTCCCATTTCTCATTTGGTATTTGCAGATGATCTCATTATTTTTGCAAAGGCTTCCAAATCCGCAGTAAGGGCAATTGATTCTCTTTTGGAATTATATTCTTCGTCGTCAGGACAGTCTATCAACAGGCAAAAATCCTCTGATAGAGAAAGTGCACCCCTTTGGGTTGGTCTTCCATCTGTCTTCCCAAATTTAGAGGGGGGCCTTGGCTTCAAAAGCATGCAACATCTCAACCAAGCTCTTTTATCCAAGCATGATGCTCTCTACCCAACTGTAGAATTCTTCCACCGTGTTCACCCTCAACCTAAACAGTCCCAGAGCTTGGAATGGAACTCTTGTATATACCCTTAGTGCCACTGCTCTTCTACAAATCCCTTTTGCTCAAGTCACTGAGGATAGCAACTCGCCCGACCCTCCCAAATGGAGCCCTCACAAGCACAACTCTTTTTCTATCAAGTCAGCTTACAATCTCTCTACTAAGGAGCTCCAACCGAGATTTGATTCTCTGAACTCCTCGGCATGGTGCTCATTTTGGAAAATCAAATTACAAGACCGCCTGAAAATGCTTCTCTTGCGAGTACTAAAGAACATCCTCCCTACCAAAGATCACCTCTCCCTGCTCTTTGGTGCCACCTCATCTTTTGAAGCTAATAGCCCTCTCTGCCATTTGAAATGAAAAATCTGGAACATCTCTTCCTCCTGTGCCCGATTGCTAGCATCTTATGGAAACAACCAGCTTGGCCTCTAGATCTTTCGGTCCTCAGCCACACTTCCATCTCTGGACAGATACCAACTTATCCTCGACCTGGTTTCCTCCTTCCAATTTCAAGAATGTAACTCCCACTCATTCCACATCCATTCAGCGTTATGGATTGACATTTTACAGATGAATTGAAACCGGGCAACTCACCATTTCCCACGCTGATCTTCTCACTAACTGGAAACTACAGCGCTTCATCCAGGACATCAATGTGCTCTTAACCTTAGTACCACACTGGAAGGCTGTCAAAGTTCACCGATCCCTCAATCGATGCGCACATCATCTGGCACAATGGGCCACCTCCATTTATCTAAATGGCGAACATCTCCCCCTCCCCCACCCCCTCTCTCTATTAGAAATTGAGGGTCTTAAATACCCTCCTTGAACTGCCTATGTAGTACCTTTATTTCGCATTCAATAAAGATCACTTTATCGAGGGAAAAAAAAGGCTGAAGGCAACAAGACTTCAACATTGGTCAGTGGTAGAGTTATCCCTCAAGGGAGATCAAAAATAAAATTGTGGGGAAGGTGAATGGATGAAGCAATTTTACCTTTTGCTTCTACATCCTCCCATTCTATCGGTTTTATCTCCCTCTCTCCTCCGATATTTCGCACCCACAGCCCCTCTCTCTCTCTCTCTAGCAAGTGTGTAGTTTCTTTCTCTTCCCTAACATCTTTCATTAGCATCTTTGAGTGCTCCCAGTACCTTTATTACTTTGGGAGCAATGTGTTACCACCTAGTCAGACATCATCCTTTATGATTTCCAATGGATCAATTCCCAAAGTATCTTTTATCCCCATTAGCTGCAAGATCACAACTTCTGAGTTCTTGTTCTTATTAACAATTTATCCAAACCTTTGTCTGCCTGAAAATGGCAGGCATCATACAAAAGCTGATCATAAACAAGACCCCAGTATCAACAGGAACCACAACTGAATCTTTTCCCCTCGCCCTAAAGAAACAGCACAAAGCCAGAAGAATAGAGAAACCCAATTCCTCTTCCAATTTGAACAAGTACAGTAAGTGTGAAATTCTAAACCTGCACTATTATTTCCCAATATCTCATTTGGTTATTGTTTAGAGAATGTTTTGCAAACAAGTTTTGAGAGATTGCAGGTTGTTGAAAGGAGCCCAAATCCACTGAAGAAACTGATGCATTGCTCAAAAGAAAAAATAAATACATAAAGTATGAGAAATTTCTGTATTCTGCAAAGGAAAAAAAGAAAAAAGAACAAAACTGATTTATTGCCACGGGAGGCCCTCATCCCCCAGATATGAATTCTTTTGTATTTATTTGAAATTTGGTGCCCTCTACATTGATCTGCTTACTTCAAACCATCTCCTCTGTGGTAAATAAAGATATAACAATGCTCACTTTGCAGGTTTCTTTCTTTAGGAAAAATGTGGGTTGACAGTGGCAAGGAAGATGAGGAAGAGGAACCAATTAAGATCAACCTTTAAAGGAATCATTCCTTCACTCCAGCAACAAAAAAGGTTACACTCAAAAGATATAGTCCAAAATTTCGGAAAAATTTAGTTAAGCAGAGAAATCCTACCACCTTCAGATGAATACAGTTTTTCCAGTCCAATTGGCTCTCCATCTTTTCAAGTTAGCATTCCATGCCACTTGAGCCATAAAGCACCTTCGTGGCAAATCCAATATACAACATGGGTGAACCTACCTTCCACTAGATCAGCCACCTCACAAGACCGCCAATAATCTATTAACCTCACCAGAATTTATAGTTCTAGTTAATCACCAAAAGGGAAAACCTTAAAGCTAACAGCAACATTGCCTCCATTATAATTTAGCTCTTTCATCAAGCAAAATCCACTTCTTGAAAATTGGTGGTCCGTATGCTTCAGGTGAATTGACTATAGAAAACTGACTGCATGATTTTTTTAATGAGTAAAAAAAAAAAAAACCGACTGCATGATTGCAGAGGACATACAACTCATCCAAATACACAAGAAAGACAGTATACATATCATATAAGCACCAATCGAAAACATTTTATTTTGGCAAGTACATGTTGTAGACAGACATGCTATATTCGATATACGAATACCTATAATTTTTTTCAATAAATCAACAATTTAATGTCAAATGCAACCTATTCAAAAGGCCATCCTAGGTGTACAAAATCTAAAAGGGAAAGAAAAATGAAGGGTAGGGAAGGGAATAAACCTTTCATTTCAAGTCCATCGTAAAAGATCATAAGTGAGAGAAATTAGTTTGATCATAAGCATTACGTCTGACTTCTCTTCCCTAATCACTTAACGTCAAATGGTCTAGTTACAAAATAGCCAAACAAGAAAAAGAAGAATAGTCTCCAACATGTGAATCTAGAGCTCAAAAATTATTCACAAAGCTCAAAAGATTGTCTCAATGTATAGTGAAGAGCTTACCATCAGCCACCTACACCTCAAAGCAACATCACGAACAGTTTTATCACGCAATGTGGCAGCAATCTTGATATACTTCAGGATACTTGGTTCATCACCATATCTACATAGTTACATTGACACCAACACATGATCATTAAGCACCAAACAGTAAGAAAATCAACTCTGTAATATAGAGAGGTGATGGAATTTCCAAACATCCAAAAAAATTGAAGTGGTTAGCAGAACAAACATTCCAACATTCCAATGTTGCGTGTAAACACTGGTTGTTGTGCCGAAACTACCCATGGTTATCTTACAGTAAAAAGAAACAAGAGAAGGAAGAAAACACTTGTAACATCAGCAGAAGTGCACTTTATGACGTTTCAAGCAAAAGTTCACTCTCCATAAAAGTTGATGTCTTGGATTAGAGAAGTTTATGGCACAAATATATGAAAACATGTATAATCAATTACAAGGACAACGGAGCTTGCAAATTTTACGCCACAGGAACAAATACTACGAATTTTGATCAACAGTAAAAAATTTTAAGGTTCGAAGCTTTTTCAAATATTGAATACATCCAGGGTATTCTTGCATTTGCATGTCATTTCAAAATATATACCATGGCGTCAAAGACTATAACTTCAAGTCTTCAACGAGTCCATGAGATCATTCCCCCTCAAAACATTCACAGCAGCAACTGTTCAACTAGTTAACAAAGAAAGAATTCAGCAACAGTTAAGAGGACAAGAAAAGCACAAGTTAAGTAGCATGCAGCAGACTTCAAACAAGTAATCTTATGAGTTATTTCAAACTTCTATCACGTACGCGACAAAACAAACTTTACAAAAATAACATTCCTCAAGGACCTACTTGATTAGACCTTCGTCCAACTTGTACTGTTCCTCGACCGACCACTCGACGGCCAGCCCAGTGTCGTGCTTGAGCCCGGGCACGGTATCAATAACAAGAGAAGAACCTGAAGGGAGCCCAGGCTGAGTTAGCACGGGATTGTTGCCAATGATGTTGGAAGAATTCCCAGTAAACACCATGTCTGCGGAGCTGTTCAATCCAAAGTAATTCCCCACCGCAATCATCTCAGACGTGGTGTTGATTGCACCGGACTGAAACGATATCGCGTGCCTATCCATAACAGAACCTAAAATTTCCTCTCGGTGAAACCCTGTGTTCGACTCCGCTGCCATCACTGTATTAATTCCGCGTACCCCCTAGGACATGATAATTCGAAATTTCGCAACTCATTTCGTCACCCATAAATCTGAAATTTAGTACAAAAATTCCAGAACCCGCAAAACAATCGCTGCTTCCTGGGCTCAAAGAAAGAACCTTAGCTCGTGAAAACCCAAGAATCGTCCATGACCTCCCGCGAATTAGAGCGAAATACTACACCGAACAATACCCAGACTCTGACAAAGAATCTCCAACATCACCATATCAAGAAGAACATCTCCAAATCTACCGAGTTGAACGCACAGAAAAGCAAGGCTTAACCCCTCAAAACTTACACGCTAAGAAGCTTTAATTTCTCCTCATCATCGTCGTCTCGAGCAAGCAGTCTGGGCCAGCGACGACGCTCTAAATCCCAAATGGCAGATAAGCAGAATGGGGATGGATGAAAGCTGGAGCCTGGAGAGAACCAAACGGGTGAAAAAGGGCGAGGCTTTTGTCTTTTTGGGGTGCAACTTTCCGACGGAGCCCTAATTGGCTCTTGCTGCTTTTTCTCTAGTACCAGTTTTCTTCTCTTTCTACTTCTGCTGCTTCTCTCTGTGCTGTCTTTTTTGTTTTCAGCTTTTTTTTTTTTTTTTTTTTTTTCTCTCTCTACACTTAAGAGAGACAAAGAGATAAAGCTTGTCGCTCCGCCAATGAGGAAGGCAAACCCATAAGGGTTGGAGGGGATTTTTTATTTTCCTAAACAAAACAAATAAACCTTAAATAAAATAATTGATGGTTGCAGATCTTGGAATTCTGCAACAGTGCGAATCCCTATAAGCATTTGATGCCAATTATTGTGGACTCTCCACTTTCCCCTTTTTGCGTACCTCTTTTTCTTTTTGATTTTTTAATTTTCGTCTAAAGTTTTAACTTCTTTATTCAAATTTAAAAGTTTATTTTATTTATTCTTACAATGCCGTGTACTTGCCGATTTAGGAAAGATCAATTTGCCTATCGTCTGGATAGAGGACTAACATGTCATTCGTTTCTAAATTATTAAATAAATAATACTGTTCAAACATAGCAAGTGCCAGCTTATAAGTCTTTTTATTTTTATTTTTTAGGCCCTAGGTTTATAAGCCATGTGTGCAAAAAAATGGCTTAAACAAGTAAGTCTACCGATTCTTTCAAATTGGGACTAATTTAATCACGTTTTCATTCATTTAGGTGATGTTGGGTTGTACAAAAATAAATCTTTTAAATTTATAGTGGTACGAATATTTAAGTAAATTAGAGTTTCTTTCGTATTTGTAAAATGTTAGTGAAAATTTTTAAACATATTATATTTGATTGTATATTGATTTTTATGTAAGAGAAAAAAAAATAGAGAGATTATTTTAGTGAATTTTAAAAAAATATATTGAAGTTTAAACTTTGTTTGTTTTAATGTAAAGTATTATTTTTTTCTATAAAGTAGTTTCAAATGCATTATACTTGAGTAAAATAATCTAATTTTCAGTGTTTGGTTGTGACTCAAATATATTTTCTAAAAGTATTTTTTAATGTTTTTTAAGAATGGTGTATTTTTCGTAATTTTATATGATAAATAAATTAATTCTCAACATCAATTTGAAATAAAAATAAAAAAGTTTTCAAGAGTATGAAAGAGGACCGACTATGACAAAGATGCGAAAACTGAGAGCTTTTCATGAGAGTGAGAGGGAGAGAGAGGACTTTCGAGTGAGAGTTGAATGAGAAAGGGACTATCGAATGTCAAGTGGAGACTGGAGAGGGCTGTCCAAATCAGGTTTGGGGTCGGGTTTCCACCTCCTCGACCCCAAACACGAGGCAATCAGGGTCAGAAGTTTGCAACCTAACCTCGAAAAAAACTAAAACCATTGGGGGTCGGGTTCCTTTGAATACTTTAGTTTCGGATTATGTTTCTTGAGTTTATGTTTCAAAACCTGACCTTGACCCTGACCATGCTGTAACTCAACCAATTCAAGTTGTACCGAATCGGGTCGAGTGGTTGGGTTGATAGGTTTTTGGCCATCCCTAGGACTAGGAGAGGCAGTTGGGGAAGAAGATTCACTAGTTTTAGAAAAATAAACCACTTTTAAGAAAATGAAGTTGTGTTTTATGGTTGACCAAATTAAGTTTCGGTTGACTATATTTTATGAGACTCTTCAAATAGTCGAAAATACGGAAAGTGTTTTTACAGAAAATAAATATGGCAAAACAAACAGAGCCTTAGTAAAAAAGTATTGAGAGAGAATATTTGATTGAATTTTTTTTTTCAAAAAGTACTTAAGGTTGTATGAAAATGTGTTGGAGATTGTGTTATTTTTTTTTAAGATTTTAGATGTTCCATATGTCCAAAAAATTTAGCAAAAAAAGTGAATTTAGTAAAATTTGAGATCTTCTACTTTAATTTTATTTCCTTATTTGTTTGATTATTTTTTTCCTTCTTTTTCTTTTTCTTTTCTATTTTTCCTGCAACCATATTGTTGATATGCTTCACTTGCATTAACATCATTCATAGTACCATGTATTCGACAATGCAATAAACGGTACAGATTAAAATAATATAGGTAGTTAACAATATTCCAATTCAAACAATTATGGTGCTACTACAATATTCAAAATAAAAACAAAATTATGCATGCAAAAAGGGTAAAAAAAAAATCCAAAATGCAACTAAACAAAGTAAAGTAACCTATAGTTGTTTGGGTGACCTATTTTAAGAGAAAATGACATTTTAGTCCTTAGATTTTACCCTTTTTTTTTTTAGTACCTAGATTTCAATTTTTCAAACTTTGGTCCTTACATTTTCAATTGATGACAATAAGGAATGAAGAGAATAAAGGAGTGGAATGGTGCGTGTCATATTTATATAAAACGGTGTCATTTGGGCTAAATGAGTGAAAGAGTAAAACAGTGCGCATCATACTTGTGATAAAAATGGCGTCATTTTGGCTTAAAAGCGTGAAGAAGTGAAACGCTGTTGTTTGGAGGAATTGTTGTTAAGGAAACAAACAAAACCCTGACGGAAAGGGCTATTTTGTTAAAAATTAAAAATGTAAGGATTAAAATTTGAAAAATTAAAATCTAAGGACTAAAGAATAAAAGGTGGTAAAACTAATGACTAAATGCCATTTTTTCGGTCTGAGTTGGAAATATCATAGTAAAATATTGATCTGACAAGTCTTACAGTTAAAAAAGAGACATAATCTTGACAGAAGGGCTTTTTGTAAAAAATTGAAAATATAAGAACCAAAATTTAAGCAATTAAAGTCTAGGAAATAAAAAATAACAGGCGATAAAACCTAAAAACTAAAATGTCATTTTTCCTTATTTTAAAGAGTAAAATCCTCGTATGGTCTCGTGTTTACACGCTGGACGAATATGTTTCGAAAACCATAAAAAATATACTTCTAATGTGACACGTAAGTGAACTGTGAGCGAAGGGACCACCTGAAATTTGTTACCGAAGTCTTGACATTTTTCTGAAAGTTTTTGAGGGGCTATGAGTCTATGACCCCTCCCTCTGCCGCTGGTCAAATGGTTAAATGAACTTTATAAGGATTTTATCTATAAAAAATTAAGTACACCCGTGCCTAGGAAAAAAAAAAAAAAGAAAGTACACCCGTAGTGTGTAAATAGCAATATGTATATGCCAAGAAAAAAAAATAGCAATATGTATATGATATGTTTGAAAACAATTAGAAAAAACATACTCAGAAGAGAAACCAAAAACATAGGCCTTCTCTAACGAAGTAGTACAACATGCGAACAAACAAAAATTGAACTTGGAGAACTTCCTGACTGGAGACCTCTTTGTATTGTATTGGTGCTTTCTAGCTTTTCATTTCAATAAAATGGGCTCCCTGGAGTTCTTCTGAAGAAAATAAAAAATAAAAAAATTCAGTATCAGCAAGAGAAAGTTAAAAAAAAGAAAAAACGTAAATGAAAAAGCAAAAAAAAAAAAAAAATTGTCATGCGCTACATTAAAATGATGCAAAACCAAGGAAACACGTTAGATCCAAGAGGTTAGAAATCACCTAAAGATTCAAATGCAACCAATCCTAAATCTTACCAAAGACCACCTTGTTAGGAATATTATGGATTAAAGTATCGCCTTTGAGGCATTATACTCACAAATTACTCATCTTTGACTTTTTTAAGGGCATAATCGACTTTTAGTATTAAAAAATCAATTTTAATCTAATTTGACTAAAAAAATAATTTTTTTAAAAAAACAAAATGATGATTATACCTTAAATCTGGACATGTTCCTTTGTAAAGTATTTTAGAATACAATAGGATTTAACAAAATTTACAAAATAACATTTAAAATCTCAAAAATTCTTACACAAATACCAATACATTTTACACAATCTCCAACAACTTTTTATACAAACTCCAATATCTTTTCAAAAAAAAATTATAACAAATATTCTTTCTCCTGTACTTTTTCACCTAACTCCAATACTTTTTTATTAAACAATTACATTAAATCATCTCTTTATACTTTTTTACAAACTCTAACAAAAATTAAATATCTTTAAAACTTTTCACCAACTTTTACACAAAAACCTATAAAACTCTAATATACATAAATATTCACAATTCTATCAAAATCTTAAAATTTTTTACAAACCGAACATCCCCTGAACACTCTTAAATCAGAAGTTAATTTTTTAAAACTTATCGTATTTCAAAAATATATTTTCCCCTATTTATTATTTTAGATTCTCACAGCCTTCATTTCTTTTTCCTAATTTTGATGGTCCTTGTTTCTATCTCCTAACAGAACCTTGCTGTCGTTAACTATATTTGAAATTTCGATCCCACGTACAAAAAAAAAAGTTATTTAAAACATCATTTGCGAAATTATATTTTTGGATGTGCATGCATACAAATATAGAGACATCTAACGATTACGATGTAATTGAGACAATTAATTCATTTTTTTATCTAATTCAAATTTGGGAATATTTTATTTTAGGGTCTATAGAAGTCACAGCACAATGAAATAATAATAGTCAGAACAACATTAATGCAAGAAAAGAGGAAAGCTGCTCCCTCTACTTCTAAAGCTGTGAAAGGGTTGGAGGACAATCTCCCAAAAATTTTAGAGATCTTGATTTATTCTATTTTCTAAGATATTAGTAAAAAAAATATTAATACAATGGATACTGTCTTGCCTTTTCAAAAACATTTTTTTTTTCTTACAATTTAATTGTATTTGATAATTATATTTATTTGTAACTTCCCAAAAACAAAACATTATTTACGCTGTTATAATTAAGTAGAACCTAATAAATTGTTAAATACATTGACATCTTACAGTTGCTCCACTTAGTGACCAATGATGTGTTCTGCTATGAGATTGAAGAACTTCATCTTCGTATTTTTCCATTTGGAGTGTGCAGTTGGCTAAATGGTAGTCGGGCCTTATGTTTGATTATTTTTCATCTGAACACAAATTCAAGGCCATGTTTGTAAAGCAAAATTTTATGAGAAATTTGAGAATGTTGTAAAAATTGAGGTGAATTAGAGTTTTATTGGATTTTGAGAGAAAGTAGAAAAATAAAATTTTATAGGACACTACAAAAAAAACAACCTTTAGCAGCGGTCAGAAATTGTTGCTAAAGGTGCAAAAACTGCCGCTATAGCCTATAACGGCTGTTTTTTAGCAGCGGTCGCGATCGCCGCTATTGCACCGTTGCAATAGGCTATAGCAGCGATTTTCAAGACCGCTGGTGAAGACCGCTAGTCTATAGTGGAGGTCGGCTAGCGGCGTTTGTGACTGCCGCTATAGACCCGAAGCGAAGCGCATCATGGTTTTTTCTACAGTGTTTCAAGAAATGTTGCTATAGGCCCTTTTTCCTGCTTTTAAACATCTACAGCAGTGGTCACCTGACCGCTGCTAAAAGTCTGCCATCATTTTTTTTTTTTTTTGCTTTATTATAATAGAAAGATAGAGATTATTCTGAAATTATTTTATTATTATTATTTTGATCAAAATTTCGAGTTACTCATATTGCAAACCAAAATTTTGGCTCCGGGAGCCAAAATTATGGTTTGCACACATGCCCAAGTAGTAGGGGTGTTCACCAGTACCGGCGGTGGGCCGGTTAACTGGCACCGCCACCGGTAACCGCTCCCCGCTTAGTAGCGGGGACAGTACCAGTTCCCAATTTCACCAAAAAACGGTGAAATTGGCGGTGGTGGTGACACCGCCCACCGTTGGTAGGTCACCGCTAAAACTGTCATTTTTTTTAAAAATTTTTTTGCCACCATACGACGTCGTTTTGTTTTAAGAGTAAAACCTTTAGGCCTTAGGGTTCCCTCGCCCCCCGACCCCCGCTCATTTCCTTCGCAGTTCGCTCACTCTCAGCCCCCCTGCCCCTCCCTCGCAGTTCACTCACGCTCAGCCCCTCGGTCCCCCCTCATTTCCTTTGCAATTCGCTCACGGTAAACGCCATCTGGATTCTGGTCCATCGAACTCTCCCTCACGGTAAGTCTCTCTCTCCCTCTCAGACTCTCTCTCTCACTATCTGCCTCTCTCTCTCTCTCTCTCTCTCTCTCTCTCTCTTTCTCTCTCTTTTGAATCTCATTGTCTCTCCACCTCCTACAGCCGCCAGACCGCCGTGCAACAGGACAGCTCAGGCGTCTCAGCTGCTCTGTCTCCCTCTGTCCCTCACGTATGTATACAGTTCCCTCTCTGCCTCTTTTTTTTTCATACCGAATTGCTGCCTCTAAATCTTAAACGTTTAATCAATTATGGATTGTTAATAGTTATAGCTTAAAATTTAAGCCCCTATGTATCAACCGATTGGCATTTGGCAATGGCTTATAGCTTAATTGTGAAGTCAAATTTCTGCCTCTTTTTTTAGGTGCTCAGTGATTGTGATTGTGCTTAATTTGGCAGTGGCCTTGTCTCAGGTATGTCTTTTTATCTCATCCCTATATAAAATTCAGTTACTTAAATTGCTTTAGGGTTTGTGAAACTGTTGTCTGTTGGAGGATGGGCTTGCATACTTGTGGTTTGTGAATCTGTTAGAGGATGAGAATTAAATTGGTTTGGATGCTTGTGGTTTATGAATCTGTTGGAGGATGAGATCGAATTGGTTTGGATACTTGGATATATTTGATTGGATTGTTGGATTGGTTATTTGGTTTGACAAATTGTTTACTTTGAATTGAATTTGATGTTATGTTTTGTTTTGTTTTTAAAAACCGTATTTGTAAAGATTTTCAATCCCTTTAAACTCTAAAGCATACATCGAAAAGGCCAATTTTTGCTAACTTCAATTGTGGAAGTGGTTGTAATTTAATATGATCACATCTAAAGCTATTTGAATTGGCCAACATTTTTATTTTTTTTTAAAATCAAAATTTGATCAATGTATCTTCTCAAATTATTTTACACTTGAATTGTTTTTTGTTTTCTTTATTTTCAGATGGATTTGACACAATCACATACTCCTAATAGTGAGACTCAATTGGGAAGTGAAAGTAGTCACACTTCTAACTTGATAGGTAGTAGTGTGGCTACTACACCTTCTCAATCTTGTCCAGCCACTCCTACAGAGAGTATGGAAACAACTGGGGTTGATCCACGTGGGTTACCACCACTTCCTCCACTTAAAAAGAGGAAGAACTCACGTGAGTCTCCGGTTTGGCAGCACTACACTAAGGTTGTTGATGAAAATGATGCTATGAATGTTAGAGCCACTTGTCACTATTGTAAGAAAGATTTTCCTGCCCATCACAAGAAGAATGGGACATCGGGGTTGAAGCAACATTTAGAGTCTTGTGTTTATTACAAGAGGACTTTAGCTGGTCATGTGGATGTTGGTCAGATGTTGTTGAATCATGATGCATCGAGGGCGAGTAGTGGTGATGTTGGGGTGATGGGGGTCACTCGTAAGTTTGATGAGAAGGCTATTAGGGAGTTGATAGCAAGAATGGTAATTATAGATGAATTGCCATTTCTCACGGTTCAAAAGGTTGGGTTTAGGGCATTGATGCATTACTTAGAACCTAGGTTTAAGATGCCTTCGAGGTATACGTTGATGAGAGATTGCATGTCATTGTATTTAAGGGAGAAGATCAAGTTGAAGGAGGGGTTTCGGGTGAATAAGTATAGAGTGTGCCTCACCACAGATACTTGGACATCAATCCAAAATTATAACTATATGTGTGTGATTGGACACTTTATTGATTGTAATTGGACGTTGCATAAGAGGATCTTGTCAGAGACCATAAAGCATCAAGTATTTTAAAGGAATTAGAAGATTGTCTGCTTGATTGGCATATTGATAGGGTGCTAACGATTACGGTTGATAATGCATCTTCTAACGATGCGGCAATTCACCAATTCAAAAGAAGACAATTGTTTGAAAGTATTGGTGGTTCAACTTTGAAGGTTGTGTGTGGACATGAGTATTTACATTGTAGGTGTTGTGCACATGTTCTTAATTTGATTGTCTCTGACGGGTTGAAAGACGTGCATAATTCGATAGCTAAAGTCCGCAATATGATCAAGTATGTAAAGTCTTCACCTCAAAGGTTAGAAACTTTCAAGAAAGCAATTCACCATTCACCCAAGCTTGAGTACAATTTGAAGGTTTGTGTGGATGCTATTTACCGTTGTCATTATTTGATTTTGACTTTAAAGGGCCAGCATATATGCAATGAGAGGGATGGACATTTGAGGATTGGGAGGCCATTGTTTAGGTCCACCTACATTTGAGGATTGGGAGGCATTCGTGGTGTCAAAATTTTTGAAGTTATTCTATGAGGTCACTTTGCGGGTATCGGGATCAAACTTGGCCACATCTAATGCATTCTTTGAAGAATTGACTAAGATTACTAGACATATCACAAGGTATAGATCTAGTGGGCAAAGGGATCTTGTGGATATGGCATTGAAAATGCAGTCGAAATATGATAAGTATTGGCGTGATTTAGAGCATATTAATGGATTTTTATTCATTGCAGCATTGATTGATCCTCGATACAAATTAGGGGCATTGGAGTATTGGTTCAAGAACCAATTAGGGGAGGCAAGGGGGAAGGAGATGACAAGCAAAATAAAAGGTGTATTTGAGAGGATGTTTTCCGAGTATAGTAGTGCCTCATCTACTAGTACTAGTAGTGGTAGTGGTAGTGGTAGTGGTATTAGTACTACCACTCCTCCTCCTTGTGCTGTTGTCGATAGCACTACATCTATGGTTGATGTTGATGATGACGGTGATTACTTTACTGAATGGAGAATTTCACAGCGGGCGTTGGAGTCCAAATCTGAGATTGAAAGGTATTTATCTGAGGGAGTTATCGAGAAGAGTCCAGAATTTGATATTCTGAATTGGTGGAAGGTGAACTCTACAAGGTTTCCAGTTCTTTCTCAGATAGCCCGTGATGTATTGGCAATCCCCATCACCACTGTGCCCTCTGAGTCGGTGTTTAGTACTGGAGGACGGATCTTGGATCCTTTCAGGAGTTCGTTGGCTCCAAAGACTGCTGAAGGACTAATATGTGTTCAGAATTGGTTGAGAGGTGACCCTATTGTGGGAGTGGTTGAGGCTGAACTTGATGTATCTGATAACATAACTGAAGATGAAGAGACTTACAGGCTCGATTCAGGTAAAATTATTCTTTGGTTAAATTTTGAAATTTGATACTCAATATAATGTAATCATTATAATTTTATGCTTTTATTTCTTAATTATGTAGAGATATCGACTTTGACGACGGAGATCGAGATGGACTAGGACGCATGTTGCACTTGCCCACCTTTTAGTCCTTTTTATGCTATTTTATTTGAACAATGTTTATTTGATGTATCATGTATGTATAGTGTTGTATTTTAGTAATTTTATAGTGTTGTCTTGTATTATGTATTGTTGTAGTTTGGTTAACTTGTAAGTTTTCTAACTTGTATTTGACAATTTGTTAACTTGTAACTTGTTAGTGAAAATTAAAATTACGTTTTAGTGTTTTAATTGAGAATGATCAAATATTGGATTTGGTCATTCTCAAAAAAATGGGGCATATAGAAAAGGCCATATGATAAGAATCTCCATGATTAAACTTAATTATTGTCATGGGGATCAATAATATGGCCTACATGTTTAGATACAATTTTCACTATATTTTTTTTTTTTATTTTATTATTTATTTTAGAACTAACAGAGTGAGGAAAAAACATTCACTTTGCATATGGTAGTTATCCTTTGTGAATATGAACCATGCCATCACATCAGCCATTGTTGCCATTAAGTTTAAAAGGCAAGTACAAGTCTTACTTAAAGATGGAAATTAGCCAAAGCCAAGAATGGGTCGGCAAAGCTATGATAAAATAAACATAACCCTTTCTTTGAAAAAGGGGTCCAAAACGCCCAAAAAAAGGGGGTCCAAATGGCCCAAAAAAAGCCCAAAAAAGGGGTCCAGATGGCCCAAAAAAAGCCTAAAAAAGGGTCCGGATTGCCCAAAAAAAGGGCCCAGATGGTCCAAAAAGGGGCCCAAAAAGCCCGAAAAAATGGCCCTAAAAGCCCAAAAAGAGCCCAAAAAAGGGGGCCCAAAAGGCCCAAAAATGGGCCCAGCGGTGGTAGCGGTTCACCGCCACCGTGATACCGCTACCGCTGGGCCGGTTATATGTTACCACCGGTACCGGTACCGGTGGTAACATATTCATCACCGTCGTTGGTGGTGGCGGTGGGTGGCATAACCGCCACCGCCACCGCTAATGCACACCCCTACCAAGTAGGATGTATTGGGTAGTTTGGATCTAGTCTGCCCGAGTCCATTAAGAGACTCATTAAAGTCATGAAAGGGAAACATTCCTAGGCTTCACTTCCTTAGATGTAAATATTTTACGTAAAATTTTCTACATTGAACATTTTTAAGAAAAAAATTTCTTCTTTTGGTATTCTTTTAAAAATATTTTCTTAACAATATTTTGTGATGTTTGATAGGCTTAATGATTTACATATTTGTAAAAAAAATTTAATACGTGCTATGAAATTTGATGTTTGACACACTTAATGATTTGCATATGAGATCTGTAATTGACATTTTTTTCGACTTTGACTTTCTGTGTCTGTGAAGTTTGATTTTGACTTTTTTGGGTTTGATCTTTTCAACATGTAATCAACACATTTAAGTGGTGTAGTCAACTATTTAATAGTAAAGTCGCAAATTATTACCGTTTGAGCCTTCTAACTTTTGGATTAATTTGAGCTTAAGAAAATACCTTAATGTAATGGAAATTTGATTTTTAGTCATTGGGCTTTTCACCCTTTTCATTTTTAGTCTTGCATTTTAGTAGGTCAAAATTTTAGTCTATGATGTTTCCATCCTTGCAAAATTTAGTCCTTTCGTTAGCCTCCGTCACTCTACATAAGGGAATCTTCATACATGTCAGCAACTCTCTCCACGTCAGCAACAACCATTTTATTTCATGTCAAAAACAACACACAGCTTCCCATTCACTAAATCAAATGTTGCGTTTTGCACCCACCAAAGTTTCCCCTGCAGTGTCCCCTTCCATTCGCTTGTTCCCTTCCATTCGTATTAAGCCTCACCCAAATTCCCCCCCTCCCCTTCCAAGCAGCATTGTCTTCAAACACACAAACCCTATTGAGACCCTTTTAGCAAGAAATCTCCACTTTTAACAACACACGAATGATCGAACCCTAGTCCACTTTTCTAGATCTCCTTTGCAATTCAATCTTACCAAATTTGGTCTCCTTTGTGATTTGGTAGACAAGCTAACCCACTTGGTCTCATTTGCGACTCAGTAGAGGCGGCATCTTGGGACATATTTGGACGCAGTAATGGTGAGAGGTAGAGAAGCTGTCACATAGATTTCACTCATATATCAGTGTTTTTAGTTATTGTGTGTGTGTCTGTGTGTATAAAAGGCAACACTTTTTGAACCCATTGTGTGAGACAAAAACCTTTTTATTTGGTTTTGTTCGTGTCACAAAATTTGTTGTGCTGTATTGCATGTCAGATTTATGACACAATACTTTATTGTTGTTGGTTTGTTGTGGTTTTATAACACAGATAGAGGCAAATAAATAAAAAATGTGGGTCATGCCTCTATGTTAGTGTTGGTGCTTTTTGTATTGTAGTAAATTTAATTGATATTTGTGATGCCTTTATTTATTGAAAGTGAATGTTGTGGTCTCACTATTTCCAGTATTTGCGTGGGTTTGATGTTGGGATATTGGTGATAATTTTTTATTTTTTTATTCAAGAGAATGTTGTGCACATAGTTGTTGTTGTGGTCTCATCTAATGTTTAGTATTTGTCAGTTGACTTATTATGCACATGGTTGTGGTCCCTTACTAAAGGGAAGTTTGATTTTTTAGTTACTAGGTTTTGATTTTTTTTCCTCTTCCCTCTAAGTCCATTTAGTATAATTGCTTACAGAGCGTTGATTAAATTTTCAGGTTTGTTGCGAATAATGGTATATCATGGTGGGCAATTTCTAGGTGGACCCAACTAGATTTATGTGGGAGGCAAGGCAGATGAAGTGGGACAAATGAGCATGGATTATGCCTGTAATAGAGTTCAAAAATTGTGTGAAAGGACTAGGGTACTGTTCAGTGGGAGATTTGAGGTATACTTTTGATGATAAGGATTGGGTTGGTGTTAAGGCACTGAAGGGAGACAAAGATATCATTAGACTGATCAATCTGGTGTTGGAAGAAAATAGAGCTATGTTGAACATATTTGTAGAGCACGTTGTTGATGCTTCTGAGATTGTTGAGTCAGTAGATCCCACTCCTAGATTGACAGCTACTTTGGGGCTTGAAAGTCGTGAAGAATGTAGAGGGACTCGAGAGGGAGATGACATCGAGAGTTTAGAGGATAGAGATTCTGTTGAGGGAGATGGGGTTGGTGCGAATGTGGGTTATGAAAACAAAGGTGGTTTAAAGGGTTCTCATTCTGTTGAGGGAGATTGGGTTGGAGTGAATGTATGTCAGGATGAGGGACATGAAGTTGATGGGTTGGACTTGGTGAATAAGGTCGATGATAGGGTGGACGATGAAATTATTGCAGATGATGATGTTGGGCCTTCTAGGTTAGTTGTGTATAGGAGGCATGGTCGTAGGGGTGGGAGACGTTGTAGGCCACATAGAGGTGCTGAGATTAGTGATTTAGTTGATCAATTTGATGAGGAAGGTGGGGTATCTGACTACGACACTGACATCAAAGAATTTATTGATGCTGAGGAAGAAGAACCAAATTGATTTGAGAATGTTGAGAGTCTAAGGCGTTCCGAGGAAGATAATAGTCCTGAAGTGGACTGGTTTGGGGATTTTCCAGGCCCCGAGGCGGAAAATGATAATGGTAATATTTCTTCGGAATACACAGCAAATGATGGCATACATAGCTTGGATGGGTCTGATGATGATGGAACCCCACACAGAAAAAGGTTCCCCAAGTTCAATATTAATGATTTGCATAGGGAGGTTTCTTTGGAGCATGGGATGATATTTCCAACTATCCAAATAGTGAGGAAGACTTTGAGGTGATATGCAGCCTAGAAACAGTTTTACTTCTTTTACTTGCATAATAATAAGATAAAGTTGCAAGCCATTTGTAACCAGGAGCCGTGTGAATTATATATCTTCGTAGGGGAGATGAGGGACCGAGAAGGGTTGTAGATCAAGCATTTTGTTCAAAAGCACATATATGGTACTCACTATGTCAATAGAAAGTGCGACGTTGAATTCTTGGCCCAGCAGTACCTGTAAAACTTCAGAGATCATCCTAGCTGGCCTACCTCTGCATTGTAGGCCCAGATTTGGAGGAACTTTAATAGTGAAGTTCCCTTGCACCGTTGTTATAGGGCTAAGAGATTGGCATTAGAGAAAGTGAATGGGAACCAAGCAGAACAATTCAAGTATACTTGTCAGTATAGGTTGACAATTCAAAAATGGAACTCAAGTAGCACCGTCACTCTTCTAAAAACCAGGGAACACTTCCATAGATTGTGCATTTGCCTTGCTCCATGTAAAGCAGGTCTAATGAATTGTAGACCCATCATCAGTGTTGATGGATGCCATCTTAAGGGTCAGTTCAAAGGACAACTCTTATACGCCATTGGGAAATATGAGAACAACGATATGTTCCCCATCGCATATGCTGTGGTTGAGGTAGAGATCAGAGATTCGTGGTCATGGTTCATGGACTAACTATTGGACGATATTGGATCAATCGAAGTTCATGGATGGACTTTCATGAGCAATAGACAGAAGGTGACGTGTTTATGTTCACTTTTTAGATTCTATGTTATATTTTTGGGTTTTGATCGAATCAAATTACATAACATTTAATTGTATTGTAGGGTTTGGACCTTGTCTTTGAAAATGAACTTTTAGAGGCTGATCATAGATGCTGTCTCCGCTATCTCTATGCCAACCTTAAGAGTGCTGGCTTTAAGGGCAAGGCCTTGAAGGACGCCTTATGGACTACTACGATTGCCACAAACAGCATTGCTTTTGATGCTTTTATGCTGAAGATTGAAGTTATTTGCCCAGGGGCCCACCATAAGCTGTTAGTGATTGACCTGGCCTTATAGTCTAGGCATGCCTTTGGTACAGGTTGCAAGAGCGAGATGCTCTTGAATAACCTTGCTGAAACGTTCAATGCTTGGAGTAGAGAAGCACGTGACAAGCCCGTTATTATAATGTGTGAAGTAATAAGGTGACAACTACTGATTAGATTTTACAAAAAGAAACAAGGGGCAGAGGTTGTGATTAGATAGAATCCAGATTCGTTATGTCCAAAGATATTTAAGAAACTGGAAAAGATTAAGAGCGACTCAAGGGTTTATGTGTGTAGATGGCAAAATGGTTTGGAGGCACTCACCAGCTCTTGCGGGAAGTGGAATTTCGGGTATTAATGTATGTGTGGCGATCTACCAGCGTAGACATCGCCTCGATGATTATTTCTTAGAGTGGTACCACATAGCGACTTACCTTAGACCTTACGAGCATGGGATACACCCTATGCTTGGTCTAGAGGATTGGCCTGAGGATACCACCAACGATCGAATCCTGCCATCTTTTTGTTTGAATTCAACCTAGGAGACCAAGGAAGTCAAGAATAAGAGAGCTCAATGAACTGGTGATCCCTTACAAGATCAACAAAGGGGGGTATTTGGTGAATGTAATTGTGATACGGAAGGACTCAATGCAAGGATTTGTCTGCAATCAGAAAATCCGAACAAAAGGTGCGGAGGAAAAAGAAGAAAACAACCCCAGTGGAAGGGGAAATTGAAATGAATTAGCAAGAGGTAAATTTCCTTTATCATCACTTAGTTCAGATTTTTGAGTTCTTATTTGATTGACATATTAACTATTTTGTGTTGTTATTTGATTGACATATTAACTACTATATTGTGTTCTTCTGTAAAATGACAGGGGTGGGGTTGCCACTGGTAGAGGCAAAGGGAGAGTAGAGGCTCCCAATCTTGATCCAATAGCTGAAGAATTCCATGGTGAAAGGACTCTCAATCCTACTCTAGTCGGGGGTATTGTTGGATCGCGAGGTCGCAGCGGAAAGGATCGTTGAATCAAAGCAGCCCAAACGTTCTGCCTCCTTCAGATCCACGCACATAGTTTTTGAGAGAGATTTTAGAGAGAGAAATCTCACGTGAAAAATGAATTCTTTTCTCAAATGAGTTTCTGAGCTATTTATAATGGCTGGCTCAGAACTCAACTGTGCTATAGCGTGGATCTTTAGGGATCTCAAATCTCGGCCGTAGGATCATTATGAAAAACTCTTTTTCATTAAACCCCTTATATTCTAATCCGAATTTATGGGCTTCTACAAATTGTGATCATGTCCATTAACATATCACAATTGACCCCGAGATAATGAGATTGTTTTTGTGAAATCCTTTTGCTAACAATTATATGTTTATTTATCCTTCCACCATACTATATTTCACATGAGCTAATAGGACTGGAATAATATCACCGATTAAGTCCCTAGCTCATATAATTCTTAATTCTCAATATCAGTTGGACTTCCAAAACTTTCCAAAATCATTTTCGCAAATATTTAATATATTAATAAGTAAAAACCGTGAAAACACTTTTCACAAAATCTCGCTGCGTAGCATTTTTATTGAGTCCAACAATATACAGACATAATGAATATACTGCCTCATCAAGAGACTGGTGGATTCCATATTGAGCAATTATACAAATTCACTTACTATGCACAAGGCCCAACATTATCTGGAATATTTGATCTACGAAGATCATCACCAAATGATTCAGTCAAAGCACAAGCACACAACAAGCAAACCTGCATAACTCTCTCAGGTCTAAGGACAACATAAGCTAATTGTGCTGAATATCATTCTCTACATCAGTGATCGTTTTCAGAAGGTATTCATATTTGATTCGGTTCAGTGCATGTACTCTTACATTGCACCACTCGTCTGCTTAAGGTCACCACCTCAATGACGGAGTCCATCATTCTATCTTATAGAGGCACAACGAGTGTAGACCTATTTGTACATTATCATGTATCTCGGTCTAGAACAAAGTGAGTCAACAAGGATCCGAAAAGTCATACTCCCGCCTCCGATTCATTAATCATTGGCCTGACTTTTCTACAATATTGCTCAACAATATGACATCTAATGTCTATATGTCTTATGTCATTGCATGTACCAAAATAATATACAAGTGATTAAACAACAATAATAATAATTATCTCATAATTATCAAAATGATTGGTTTTGAGGGCATACATCTAACAATCTCCCACTTGCACTCAAACCAATCAGACATGTACTTGACACCCATAGACTCTAAATGCTTCTCAAACACTTTTTGAGTCAACGGTTTAGTGAACGGGTCTGCAATGTTCTCAGCTGATGCTATTTTAGCCATACTACATCACCCCGACTCACAATGTCACGAATAAGATGAAATCTTCTTTCTATGTGTTTTGTCCTTTGATGAGCCCTAGGTTCCACCGCCTGTGCTATAGCACCATTGTTATCACAATAAATGGTGATCGGGACTCTATCGAAGGGACAACTTCAAGCTCTTGTATGAATTTTCGTATCCACACAGCTTCCTTTGCAGATTCGCTGGCAGCAACATATTCTGCCTTAGTGGTGGAGTCAGCAGTTGTGTTTTGCTTGAAACTTCTCCAACTCACTGCTCCTTTACCCAATGTAAACACAAATCCAGATGTAGATCTTCTATCATCAACATCTGATTGAAAATCTGAATCTGTGTATCCCTGGACAGTAGCATATCCTCTCCACCACACACTAGACAATAGTGTTTGGTTCTTCTCAAGTATTTGAGAATATGCTTGATTGCTGTCCAGTGCTCAGGCCTGGTCTGATTGATATCTACTCACAACACTAACTGCATGACTGATATCTGGCCTTGTACAGAGCATTGCATACATGAGGCTTCCTACAGCAGAAGGCATAAGGAAATTTCCTCATCTTATCTCTCTCTTCTGTGTCTTAGGAGACATCTTCTTGGAGAGATGAATATTATGCCTAAAGGGTAAAAAACCTTTCTTGGCATCCTGCATGCTATATCGTGCCAATATCTTGTCAATGTAGTGGGCTTGTGAAAGCCCTAAAAGCCTCTTTTCTCAGTTTCTAAACACTTTGATCCAAGAATGTAGGATGCTTCCCGAGGTCTTTTATTGAAAAATGGTTCGCTAACCATATTTTCACTGATGACATTGCACCGATGTCATTCCCTATGAGTAGAATATCATCAACATAAAGAATAAGGAACATTACTGAACTCCCACTAATCCTCTTGTAAACACAAGATTCATCTATGTTTTGTGAGAAACCAAACGATTTGATCATCTCATCAAAACGGATGTTCCAGCAACGTGATGCCTGTTTTAGTCCATAAATGGATTTGTTCAGTTTGCACACTTTAGATTCTTGTCCAGGAGAAAAGAAACCTTCAGGTTGTTCCATATAAATCATGGACTTCATCATATTGCTGGTGAAAAGGTTTCCTCATAGTCAATACCATGTTTTTGAGTATAACCTTTCACAACAGTCTAGCTTTGAAGGTCTACCTCTCCAGTAGGTCCTTTTTCTTTTGAACACCCATTTACAACCTATAGGCTTAATGCCTTCTGGTTGATCAACAAGGGTCCAGACCTCATTGGAGTACATGGAGTCCATTTCTGATTCCATTGCTATCTTCTAGTGTGCTGCATCTTTGTCACTGATAGCCTCTTGGTAAGTATATGGATCATCATCCAACCCCTCCGATTGCATTTGATAAATCTCATTTATCATGCCATATCTAACTGGAGGTTATATTCTTTTACTACGTCGAGGCTCTTGAGTTCTGAATTTTTCAGACTCATCAGTGGGTTCAGTTATATCCCTTTCATCAATCTTATCTGCCACAGTTTCTGGTTCAGCTGATTGTTCGTCAAGAACAATCTTGCTTTTCCATCACTTAGGCTGTACTCATCTTCCAGGAATATCGCATTCCTACTAACAATTACCTTTTGATCCTTTTGGTTATAAAAGTAATAACCAGTTGTTCTTTTGGGGTAACCCACAAACAAACATTTTTCAGTCCTTGACTCTAGCTTCCCCACGTCAAACTTTTTAATGTGAGCTGGGCATCCCCATACTCTCAAGTGTTTCAGACTTGGCTTTTTGCCAGTCCATAACTCATATGGAGTATTAGGAACAACTTAGTGGGTATCCTGTTTAGAATATAAACAGCTGTCTCTAAGGCATAACCCAAAAATAAACAGGTAATTGTGACATGCTCATCATTGACCGAACCATATCTAATAGTGTTCGGTTTCTTCTTTCTGCAACACCATTATGTTGTGGTAGCAGGGGGAGTCAACTGAGATATGATGCCTTTTCTCTGAGATGAGTTTGAAAATCTCCTGAGAGATATTCACCTCCTCTATCAGATCGGAGTATCTTAATATTCCTTTCCAGTTGATTCTCAACTTCACTCTGAAATTCTTTGAACTTTTCAAAGGATTCAGACTTGTGTTTCATCAGGTATATATAACCATACCTGGAATAATCATCAATGAAAGTGATGAAGTATGAGAACCCTCCTCTGGCTATGTGGTTAAAAGGACCACATACATCAGTGTGAACCAACTCTAACAACTTTGTGGCTCTAGTTCCTTTTCCTTTAAAAGGATTCTTGGTCATCTTTCCTGCAAGCAAGCTCGCATATTGGGTAGGCTCAACCTTTAAAAGGTCTAATGGCCCATCCCTTACTAATCTGTTGATCCTATCCAGATTAGCATGACCAAGTCTTAGATGCCACAAGTAAGTGGGATTGACATCCCTCTTCCTTTGAGAGTTTTCACACTAGTATCAGCATCATTCTCTATATTATTCACAGAGTCTACAACATTTTCCAAAATATAAAGACCATCTATCAAGTACTAGAAGCAATAAACTGATTTTGAAACTTAATAACAAGTTTAGATTAAAGACAAGTGAATATCCAGATATTTCAAGTTTTGAAACAGAAATTAAGTTTCTACGACATTCTGGTACGTATAGACAATCTTTCAAAATTAAAACTTTGTTTTGTTGTAGACTTAGGTGAAAAGTTCCTATTGCGGTCGCTGCAACACTTACAGTCGTCCCCATCTTTAGGATAACTTCCCTTCATCTAGTCTCCGAGTTTCTTTAAACCCCTGCAACATATTGCAAATATGAGATGTTGTGCCTGAATCGACACACCATGAATTTAATGGACCATCTATTAAATTCATTTCAATGACAAGCATACCTTCAGTAGGTTTCTTTTGCTTCAAAGAAGCAAGATACAGCGGCAATTCCTTTTCCAATGACCTGGTTTGCCGCAGTGGAAACAATTTCCCTTAGCCTTTTATCCAGCTCGCTCTTGTCCTTCTTCTTTGCCTTTGAGCTAGGCTGAGACCTTTTCTTTTTCTTAAATTTCTTCCCTTTGGGTTTGAATCCAGAGGAGAGATGCCTTTTGACTTGTCCATTATCATCAGAGAACCTTTCTCCTTTTTGATAAGTTCTTCAGCTGCTTGCAACATATTGAGCAGTTCTGACAAAGTCACAAGCATCTTGTTCATATTATAATTTAATACGAACTGGTTGAACGATTCAGGCAGAGATGCCAATACGCTCCAACCTTGGTCTCGCCGTCAATTTCTGCGCCTAGTGTCTCCAGTTCTATGATGAAAGATATCATCTTCAGGACATGTTTCCGAACTGGAGCACCTTCCACCATTTTGGTGGTCATCAGCAGTTTCATAACTTGCTGGCGTGCAGAACGACTTTGCTCTCCGAATAGCTCTTGGAGATATACAAGTATCTCTTTAGCTGTTGCTATGCCCTTGCATTGCTTTTGCAATAAGTTGGACATAGATGCCAACATATAACAACGAGCTAATTCATCCGCCTCATGCCACTTTTCAAAAACAACTCTTTGTTCTTGAGTAGCATCGGCTAAGGCAAGCTGAGGGTCTCCTCTCTGAGGACATGAGCTATTTTATCCACAGTGAGTACTATCATAAGATTTCTCTTCCAATCAAGGAAGTTTGGCCCAGTCAGTTTGTTATCATCTAGGATTCTAGATAATGGGTTAGGCATTATGATCTGCAAATATAGAAAGAAAATTCACAAGTATATTAACAATCCATTAGCATAGGGATTTTAATAGCTAATGGTACCTCCCACTGAATCACAGCAACCAAACAAAAAAGCAGAATATAACATTTATATTCAGTGTTTGCAGTGGGTATCAAGAACTTTCAACTTATGTGCACATAATCCTATTTTAGTAATCATGCACAACTTATAAAAGCAAGTAGAATCTACTTATCATGATCACATCACATGTTGTATATCATGCATATACAAATTTCATGATTCTTGATATTTCTTTTGGCCACCAACATAAAACAATCTTCACTATTTTAGTGGACGTGTTTAGTTAAGTGCAACCATCGTCTAAATGACATGTAATTTTGTAATGGGTCGGCATTGCTATTTTAGTCAACACCCCCACTCATACACGCTCACTTATCTTCACAAGAAGTATAGACAAATTATAAAATCAATAATTGGCCGTGACTATTTTAGTTTTAACCAATCATCAATCAAATAAAATTCCCAAATACCAACAATGGAAGGCCATGAGATTTAATTTTCTTGTAAAATAATCTCATTTAACACTTATATTAAATTGTAAATTTTTTTTTTTTTATTAATTTTTTTAATCCGGTCAAACCGGGTCAACTGGTTGGTCAAAGGTCAACCGGTCAAACCGGTTGTGTTGACCCACCGATCCGGGTCCAACCCGGTTGGTGTGGGTAGCAGTCCTGGGTCCAACCCGGACCGGAGTCGGGTCGTGGTTTAGGTCTAACTTGGACCTGGGCTGGGCTATGGGCCCGAGTCCAGTCCGTGCACTCCCTCTCTCCCCCCTTTTTTTTTTTTTTAAACCCAATGTTTGGGCTGGGTCTGCTGGGCCTTGGGCCGGGTAGGGCAACTGTTGCGCTACCCGAGGCCTAAATGTGCGACCCAGGGCATCTCATGCCCTGGGCTCCTTTTGGCCACCAACACTTGGCTGGCCACCCCACGGCCTGAGGTGGTCGTGGGAGGCGGCGGGGAGGCCTTAAAGGCCTCCACCCGCGTGAGGGGTACATGACGGTAGAGGCCACAGCTGGCCACCAGGCCATGCGGTGCCGCTTCTAGGGCCGCCTGGGAACACCAGCCGTGGTCCTCAGCCTTTTGAGCCACCACCGGCGACTGGTGGCGGCCAGATTTTAGAGAAATCTCTCTCTCTCTCTCTCTCTCTCTCTCTCTCTCTCTCCCCTTGCGATTCATACCCATCGGAAAAACAATTTTTCATCTAAGAAAACTCGATCAAAATATCTCCAATCCAATTCTTTTTCAAAGAAATCACAAGATCTATAGCCTAATCTAATAGATCTTATCAAATCGCAAAGAAAAATCAAATGATTTCATGAAGAAACTCAAGAGCATGCCCGCGGGTTCTTTCTCACAAAAAAAAAAAACGTTTTCCTCTCTTCAAAAGAGTAAAAAACCCATGAGCAAAGAGACAAAGTAAGATTGCTTGATTGTCTCTTTTACGTGGATCCCACATGCAAAGCGAATCATACGGAAACACTTTCAAACTAACAGATTCGCAACAAACATTCAACATATCAGTTGAATCACGAAGAACACGTGCGGGAAGTTAGAGAGAGAAACTAACTTGGAATTGTGAGATTTCACAGATCCCGCTCTTATACCACTTGTTGGATCGCGAGGTCGCAGCGGAAAGGATCGTTGAATCAAAGCAGCCCAAGCGTTTTGCCTCCTTCAGATCCACGCACATAGCTTTGAGAGAGATTTTAGAGAAACTCTAGAGAGAGAAACTCTTATGTGAAAAATGAATTTTGTTTCTCAAATGAGTTTCTGAGCTATTTATAATGGTTGGCTCAGAACTCAACTGTGCTATAGCGTGAGATCTTTAGGGATCTCAAATCTCGACCGTAGGATTATCATGAAAAACTCTTTTTCATTAAACTCCCTTATATTCTGTAATCCGAATTTATAGACTTCTATAAATTGTGATCATGTCCATTAACATATCACAATTGACCCCCGAGATAATGAGATTGTTTTTGTGAAATCCCTTTTGCTAACAATTATATGCTTATTTATCCTTCCACCATACTATATTCCACATGAGCTAATAGGATTGAAAAAATATCACCGATTAAGTCACTAGCTCATATAATTCTTAATTTCCAGTATGTATCTAGTTGGACTTCCAAAACTTTCCAAAATCATTTTCGCAAATATCTACTTCATATATTAATAAGTAAAAACCGTGAAAACACTTTTCACAAAATCTCGCTGCGCAGTATTTTATGTGAGTCCAACAATATACAGACATAATGAATATACTGCCTCATCAAGAGACTGGTGGATTCCATATTGAGCAATTATACAAATTCACTTACTATGCACAAGGCCCAACCTTATCTGGAATATTTGATCTACGAAGATCATCACCAAATGATTCAGTCAAAGCATAAGCACACAACAAGCAAACCTGCATAACTCTCTCAGGTCTAAGGACAACATAAGCTAATTGTACTGAATACCATTCTCTACATCAGTGATCGTTTCCAAAAGGTATTCATATTTGATCCGTTCAGTGCATGTACTCTTACATTGCACCCACTCGTCTGCTTAAGGTCACCACCTCAATGACGGAGTCCATCATTCTATCTTATAGAGGCACAACGAGTGTAGACCTATTTGTACATTATCATGTATCTCGGTCTAGAACAAAGTGAGTCAACAAGGATCTGAAAAGTCATACTCCCCGCCTCCGATTCATTAATCATTGGCCTGACTTTTCTACAATATTGCTCAACAATATGACATCTAATGTCATTATATATATGCTTATGTCATTGCATGTACCCAAAATAATATACAAGTGATTAAGCAACAATAATAATAATTATCTCATAATTATGCAAAATGATTGGTTTTGAGGGCATACATCTAACAGGTATGTGCACTGATCTTTATCTGTATAGGTCTGATGTTGTTGTTCGTTACAACTAATATGGATTTATTTGTAATTTATGTTGGGATTGAGAGTAGCTGACGTCTTTAGGAGTAATGGCAAATGTCAATTTTTGGTTTCTGGTATGGGTGGGAATATGGAACTTTTTGGTTTCACCATACACTTTGATTGCAAGAGGTATATCACGTTGCTATTTTATTTTCTTGCAGGGTTTTGGGTGGCTAGATTATAGAGGGTACGAGGTTTGTGGCTATTTTTTAAGGTGTTGCACCATTTCTTACTGATGGACATTTGCCATTGTTGTTTTTTTTAGAAGAATATTGTGCTAGTGTTGTAAATGAATTGTAAAGAATCAAACGTGTGGGTTTTTTTTATTAGCACATCTTCTTCTATTATGGGCAGACATGTTGCCTAAGAATTTCATTATGTGTAGAGGGTGTCAGCAGATTGTAGAGGGTGTGAGGTTTGTGTAGGCATATATGGTTCTAGTTGGCCTACCTTTGAACAATGACGTATTATGAGATGTAAATGACTAAAAACTGTTATTATGGGCTGATATGTTGCCTTTGATGAATGTTTTTTTTATTAGATACTAAATATCATGTTATTTATAGGCAGATATGTTGTAGGAATTTCAAGATAATGTTGTTTGTTTGATTAGCAGGAATGTTGTTAATAGAATGATAATTGACAGAATATATATTGGCAGAACGTTGGTTGGCAGAATGTGTATTATGGGAAGATATGTTGCAGGAATTTCCAGAGAATGTTGTTTGTTTGGTTGTAAAGGAATGTTATTAATAGGATGCGTATTGGCAGAATATGTATTGGCAGAATGTTGGTTGGTAGAATGTGTATTATGGGCAGATATGTTGCAGGAATTTCAAGAGAATGTTGTTTGTTTAGTTGTAAAGGAATGTTGTTTACATAATGTGTATTGGCAGAATGCCTCAAACATATCTGTTAGGCTATGAAGGGAATGTGCTATCTTGTCAGGCGGTGTATAGGCCCCATTTTGGTTAGCATATTTGGTCAACATTTCTGTCCAAGAAAGAGATTATAATATTGAACATAAGTAAGAGATCCACAAAGGAAGTACATACTTCTGATATTGACTAGGAAAAGAGATACACAATTTACAATCTAGCACCATTGTCACTAAAGATCGAACATGCACATCAGTTTTACAATCCTAATATATTGCATTAAGGAGTTTTTCATATCCACTGACTTACACAAGTCACAACAACCTAACCTATTACATTAACCACTGACTACACCACCATGCTCCTCACCCAAAGCACACCCATGACAGCAATGGTAATCCAAGAGATGCCCAGTATAACTTTCAACCTTTTCACAATAATCTCCAGCTCTAAAACCTTAATTTGCAGCACTTTAATCTTCTTCGTCAACAATAGCCCAACCTCCATCCCGCGGGGGCAAGTGCGGGGATCATACCATGAAAAAAAGTTGCAAGTCCCCTGTTTTTGTTAAGATGGAAGAAGGTTTGGGCAATCAAAATACTAAATATGTCATTACCAAAATTCTACGCATAAACATGGAGAGAATAAATTGAGAACTTATAGATATCCCGTTCCACTTTGTGCACCCAAAGAAATGTCTTCCAGGATTAGAGGCCATCCATGAAATCTTCAGCGGTGCTATCATTCAACAACGACATAGCACTGACTTGTGAGATCCACTCCCGGTGACTGAAGATGAGGAATTCGAGCTGTTCATGAACACCATTTTCATGAATACCAATTTTCACACATATCTAATATCTTGGCAAACTTGGCCATAGTAGTGACCAACAAAACTATTGGCCCACTCAAAACAAAACTCTATGACCATGGGACAGGATTCTACATATAAGGGGGACATAACTCATTTACAAACACATCACTGATGAGCTAAATCCAACATTACAAGCAGATATTCTAGAAACCATACATTACCCATAAACAAAAGTAATCAAATAAATGAAAACATTACACAAGAATAATAAGAAACAATCCGTTCACAGAGAGGAACATTATTGGAATCCTAGTCACAGTTTAGAGCATGAGACTTTATTCATATTTTTGCACCCAGGAGAATAAGAAGAAACAATCCACTGATGTGTCATTGGTGTCTCAGGTACCCTGATCCCTCTCTCTCTCTCTCTCTCTCTCTCTCTTTTCAGTATCCAATATGCTTTTCACTAGAATAGAAATTTAAGGATTGATCTTGCTTACCATTACTCTTTCTTTTCAATTTCAACTTCTCAAATTAAAGATAAAGATGATGATGCTCCGGTTTTGGTTGGGAAGAACATGGGCCATCCAGATAAGGAAAGTCACGAAGCTAAGAAGTTAAGCAAGGACTCTGTTGTTTAAGTGATAGGTTTGGTGGAAAGATTCATGTATTTTGTTGTTCTTCCAGATTCAGGACATTTTTTCCCTTACAAAATCAAGACTCGAAATTGCATTTCACCTAAAACCACATTAATCAATCTGTCCTAGCTTGCATTTCACTCGAAATTATAGTTCTCATTGAATTTTGGCAAAGACTATATATAAAGGGAAAATCAACAGAGATCTCAACACCCAAAACGCATGAAGTGTTTACGAAAGGGGAAAACCTGTTTTCCTTCATCGATGGCAGATTCTTTCCCTATTCTTCGTTGGCTCCTCCCTTTTCTTCGTTGTTTTTCGCCGATCTAGGGTTTACGGTAAAGGGAAATTTAGTGATGAGGAGGGGAAATTGAACTGGAAAATGTCATAAGTTCTTTAATTTAGTGACATGGTACCGTTTTGGTTGCTGCGGTTAGTTGCTGTGTTTGAGGCTGAACGCAGCGTTTGAGTTAGTTAAGTGGATCTGCAAGCTGCGTGTCATTTATGGCATGGAATAAAATGGGTGCTGCTGACGTGGAAAATGGATATTGATGTGGAGAGAGTTGTTGACATGTGTAAAGATTCTGTTAAATAAAGTGACAGAGGGCAGCAGAAGGACTAAATTTTGCAAGGATGGAAAGATCATGGACTAAAATTTTGACTCACTAAAGTACAGACTAAAAATGAAAAGGGTGCAAAACTCAGTGACTAAAAATTAAATTTCCCTCAACGTAAACATATACTCAAATTAATATTGATAAATCAATAAAATAGCGTCAAATTGAGCATGATTCAAGATAAAAAATTGATAGAGATTAACTCCATAAAAATAAACTTTTAAGAGTAGAAAATTTCTTTCAAAAATAACAGATGGTTTGTTATGATGTAACCTTGAGGCTAACATATTCAATTATTTTTCTTTAATGGGTTATTATATCAAAATGTACAAAATTTGACAAATCTAGACATTAATTTGTAATTTGAGAAAGCAAGTGAAACATTAAGTTATTATATCAAGATGGAAGTGTGTGAGAGACTAAGGTTAGAGGGAGGGAGGTCGCATAGACCTGAAAATGTCAAGAGAGAAAAAAAAGGGAAACATCATAATACGCCTCATATCCTCTGGCAAAAACTAATTAGCCCCTCTTAAGTTTCAAAATATTTTATTATGCCTTACTTTTTAAAAACAATCAATCTTTGCCTTCCGTTTGATTTGAGATGCCACATTCGAACCCGAAGACGAGTGTGTAAACGCTAAATGTGTTGTCAAAGGACAAATGAGGAAATTCGCCAAAACATCTTACGTGTAGTGCTCAATGTTCGTGACAACATTTCGGATAATATGATCCCAAAGAAGCTGTTGGGATTGTATTGGGGAACTCTATTATTTATGCTTACGTCACCTTTGCTTCATATAATCTATATAAAAATATGCAAATATGCATATTTGTATCATGTATTCGGTTCTCATAAGTAAAATAAATGTCGTCCATATTGTCTAAATGCTAATTTACATCCGAACGGCAAATACACTTAAAATGTCACCAAAAATGCTAACCAAACGGTGCTGTGTTGTGACAAAAAAAGGGCGTTGTCTATATTTTGTACTATAGATTGTTCTCTACCAAAGAAGCTGCCTTAGAACATCCGTACTTTGACATGAATAAAGAAGATTGGGCCCTCGTTGAGACTTATTTGGTAGTGAAGAATTTCAGGTGAAAATATTTAATTTAATATTTTTATTTACTTCTACAATTTTATTTTTGTAATACGATAGATATACATTGAAAGGAGGAGTGCTATCACCCCTCAAAATAGGGCTAAGTTGATGATTGCTAGCACTTCGGAAGCGAAGTCTTTCCAGTGCACGCTAGCTTTGATGGTAACTAAAAAATCTAAGTTTATTTTCGAGTAAGAAATAGAGCGTTATTAATTAAATACATAAATTAGGTATTTTAATATACGTTCAATTTTTTGGTATGCTGAAAAATTTAAAAACTGATCACAGTAATCCTACATTGCCGTACAAAAAAATGCATACTAATAAGGATGACGTGTGGACATCAGATAATGAACGAAAAAAATTTATAAGTTTTAAAGTTATATTTTGCATTTGTAAATTTTAATATTTAATATATTAACTTCACTTTATTCTTCTTAACTTGTAGAAAAAGATGGAGGCTCTACATTTAGAGCACGAGTCAGAGGAAAGGCCATATACAGAAGTACAAATTTTCACTGAGGTCTTGGGGATGAAACCAGGTTACGTGCATGGTTTAGGCCGTTCACTACGACCAGTTAGATCATTGTCTTTTGTGTCATCTGTTGATTTAACTCAGAGATTGGAGATGCCAGATTAGAGATAGAGGAGATGAGAGCTAGATAGAAGAAAAATAATGAGCTAGCTATTAAGCAGGCAAAAATGGAGAGGACAATATGAGAGTAGCAAGAGCAAATGGAGGAGGAGCAAGAGTGAAAATAACAGTAGGACCAAGAATAGACGCTATAGAAACAACAAGATAAGCAAGAATAGAGGCCATAATGAATGGAAAAAGAAATGCATGAGCAGATGATAAAACACATAAGACAACTGATAGCACATTTCACGCCCCGTGGAGATTTGGGTAGATTTTCTATTTTAGACTTGATTTCGAATATGTATTTTAGTTATTATTAGGAAACCCGGTCGAAGCCCTAAAAATTTCAAGAAGAAAAGATGTGAAAAATAGGTAAAAATGACTGAAAAGACTATTAGGGGCAGTTTCGAAATTTTTGTTACAATCAAGGATAAAAACGTCCTGACGTAAAATCTAGACCCATGGCAGTGTTAAATATTGTTTAGAGGTCCTAGGGTAAAAATTTGGGCCCAAGTCCATTTAAATTCGAGGCCCAAATCACATGGCCTCATTAAGGGTCATAATTGGCCCATTAAGTAATAATATTAATTAAAATGAAATAAAAATTGGGTTTTAAATAAGGAGGCCCAGATCTGATCAGATTGGGGCACTCCTTCATGAGGCCCATTAGGCTCGCCACTTGTGGATTAATAAAGGACAATTGAATTAAAACTTAATTAAATAATTAATGGTTTATTATTAAATAATACTACTCAATATTAAATAGTTAATCAACTTCAAATTGACTAAGTAGTTAGTACGTGTTAATATATTTATCTTAATCAAAGGAAGGACATTCACTATTAACCTTAGCCTAAGTTCTATTAATTAGAACATAAATAGTACATAATTTGTACGTACTAATATTTCTTTTCCTTTTTAATGTTCCATTAAAGTTCAAATGCATTATTGTGCCATGTCTTTACATTAAAATGTGAAAGTGTATATGTGCATTTTATAACCGGCTTATGTAAATTGTGAATTGTAAATCTTGTATGCTTATGATATGTCATACTGTATAATCATCTCATGGGTATGAGAAATACTATTATGACAAGAAATAACCTATATCTAAAGGTGGTCCTGAGATCGAGTGATAGTACCGTTCAAATCAGGAAAGTGCAAGCCACCACTAAGGAATAGTGGTTGATTTCCTAGGCAATGGTACAAGGCTTGCCTAACCGGGTCCTAGTGCAGGTGGTACAAGACGGTCCTGAAGGAAAGGAGGGACGCACAACCCTAACTCTGGAGATAAAACAGAGTGCAGTAGGCACACCTCTACCAGACTAGAAAAGAAAGATAGTGAAATGATTGGGAAACAAATGCATTATTTTTGCATTGCATTGATCATACATCATTATCCCGTTTATTATTATCAGTATTTATTTATTGTTTACCTACTGCTATGATTGTTCCTACTTATTTATTTCACATGTCATGTCTCCTTTTCCCCTTTACTGAGTCAGTAGGACTTACCCTTTTCCAACTTGATTTTATTAATTCATGTAATTGATTTTATTTGAATTTAATTATTTTAAAATGCCTTATTTAATTGCATTTAAATTTCAATTGGGCCTAAGGTTGTTAAATTATGGACTTGGGCCAAAGCCCATTAGTGCATGGAAAACCCAAGAGACACACCCAAGCCCACTCAACCACCCTATGGCCGGCCAACATTGTGAACATTTTCAAAATCTTAACTTTTTCCCATGTGTCCAAGACTTTCTTTCCTATGAATAACTATCTAATGAATGCAATTACTTGTGTAAATTCTTGTCTCCCTAATTATTATGTCTCCATTAATTGTAGCTTGCCCTAGGTGATCAGGTAGAAAAGACAAAAAAGAAGAAGAAGATGTGAGTCCGAAAATCAACCCATGAAGGGGGGTGAATTGGGTTTATCAAATATTTATCCCCTTTTGGATAAAAACTCAGATTTGAATAATATCTCTTTGGTTTAAAAAATAAAATGCAGATCTGAATATGTTTAATGACAACCCTAAAGATAAACGGTAAATAGTAAAGCAATAATGACCAAGAAGCAATAAATGAAAGCAATAAGTAGAGAGTAGGGAAGAGAGATAACACCATTATTTTTAGGTGGTTCGGCCAAGACTTGCCTATTTCTACCCTAAAGGACTATTGCCTTCCTTGGGCTTCTCCACTATAATCCAATAATGTCTACAACATAGCTTCCGGGTGCTAAGTAACATTTACAAGAGTTTTCCTGAACTCACTCTTCAACTCGCCACAAATCTCAAAGTCTACAAGATTTCTTCTATCCTCATGAGTAGGCCCAAGTGTATCCCACACTCAAAGGTTTCTCAAAGTTTAATGAGATGAATGAATAAACAATAGCTCTCAAAGCCAAATCAGCAAACAAAACTCAATAAATGGCTACAAGACAAGATCTGATGATGATGATAGCAATGGCAGACCAGATCTTCTTGGAAAATGTGCAGCCTTTGTCTTTTGAGTTTTTCTCTCTCTTTTTGAAAGATTGGTCGGCAATGATGATGTAGGGAGACAAAAAGTGTGCAAAAGTCTTTTTTCTCTCTTCATAAGGTTCCTTTATAGGTCTTCAGTCTTGAGGGTCCTGAGGGCCTTTTTGGAATGTTGGAGAGGTGCTTTAAGTGCCACATAGTCTTGATTCGCATGCTGAACGTCGTTTTTTAAAAAAAACATTCCCGTAATATGTATCGACACATATATTCCTATTTGTCGACACCTTCGTCGAGTCTGGAATTTGCTCGCAGGTGCCTGTAGCATGTGTTGACACTTCCTTCACCATGTGTCAACTCCATCTTCACATGTGTCGACACTTTGCTTCCCATGTGTCGACACCTTTTTGGCAGTTGGAGTTTTTCAGTGCTTTTTGATATCCAATCTTTTTCAATTCAACATGGAAACTCCTACAATGAAAAATATCATAGTTTAGGTGCAAGCCATGGTGTTTAAATCAAATGTAGGGCATAAAGAATTGATGATAAAGTTTAAATACAATTGAGTACTCCTAATGAATAGTGGATTGACAACCACATATCCTAAAAATGCTCCAAAGTGTTTTGTCATTTGTTATCATCAAAATCGAGTTAGATAGCTCAAGATCAACCTTGGGCTAACAATCTCCCCCTTTTTGTTGATGACAAATTCCTTTTTAAGACCTTTGCAATGAATACAAAAGGCTCCCCCTGAGAACAAGCAGAGGTTTTTCAAAATAGTTTGTTGCAAAGGGCTTTGGATTTTTAGAAAATTTTGCAAGAGTTTCCTTTGTATTTAGAGGTTTTCAAAAAAAATTAGAAACCTATTAGAAACACTTTTATATCATCCTCCAAACTTCTCAAATTCCATAATATGATTTCAAATCACAAACATTTCAATATTCTTGAATTAAAAAAGGAGTTTGGAGTTTAAGGAATACTACCTCGTAGTCAATGACAAATTGCATATGAGAGAAAATAAGATACCATTTTCAATCAGAGTTAAGTAAGGATAGAAAGAATTGACACAAAATTCATCCAAAACAAGCAATCATATATCCATCATAGTCAAACAATTACAAAGATATATGAAAATGCAATGAAATGGAATGTATCTCAAAGTCTAAGAGTACGGCAAAAGTACATATACTTCTACCCCTTTGGCATCATCAAAAAGAGAGGGAGGAAAGGTTAAGGCAAAGGGAAAAAGGGAACGGCTAAGCTTGAGAATTATGATTGGTGAGGTATTCCTTAAGGAACTTGGTCCACATAGTACTGAACCAATGGAGCCAATTGAGCACATAGGGTCGCAGATAATGATCAAGATCTGAAAAGATAGTGATATGATGATTGATCATTGTAACAGCTCGGTTGTTAGATGAAGTCATGATATTGGAGGTCTGCCTTCTGAATGTCTTCCACAAATCCCACATGACTGACAGACCAATGGATAGGTTAGTGGTGTAGAAGTTGCGAGTAAGATGAGCTTCACGAATGGATAAAGACAACTCTTTAGTGTGAGACTCCAGAATAGATTTGAGCTTCTCAAGACTAATCCACAAGTCAACATGAATGGAAAACCGAGTAGCATGAGATCTAGAAGCTGCTGATCTGCCAACAACTAGAGTAGGTGGAGTACGAGGAGAGGCTTACACACTCAAGAATGATGTCACCTTTTTAAGCATGATCACGTAGAAAATGATGTTTGATCTCAATATGTTTAGTCCTAGAGTGCTGAATGGGGTTTTTAGAAAGGTTTATGGCACTTGTGTTATCACACTTAATCAAGATGAGAGAAAAATGAAGATTAAAATCTTCAGTTGTTGTTTCATCCACAATATTTGTGTGCAACAGTTACCAACACAATATACTCGGCCTCTGTGGTTGATAAAGCCACAGAATTTTGTTTCTTACAAAATCACGACACTAGAGATGAGCCAAGAAACTGACATGCACCACTAGTGCTTTTTCTATCAATTTTGCAGCCAGCATAATCAGCATCTGAGTATCTTGCAAATTAAATTCAACACTTTTGGATAAAACAGACCAAGATCTTGTGTGCCAACAAGGTAACGAAATATCTCTTAACCGCAAGGAGGTGAGACTCCTTAGGGCAAGACTGAAATCTCGCACACATGCACACACTAAACATGATATCAGGTCTACTCGCAATAAGGTAAAGTAAAGAGTTAATCATACCTCGATACCTCGTTTGGTCAACGTCTTTACCTTTTTCATCTCCATTTTGGTTGATGGACTCATTGGTGTACTCATCGGTTTTGAGTTGTCCATCCCAAATCTTTTGAGTAGGTCTCTTGTGTACTTTGCTTGGTTAATGAAGATGCCCTCATGATTTTGCTTAATCTGAAGCCGAGAAAGTAATTCAACTCTCCCATAAGGCTCATCTCGAATTCACCTTTCATGACATTGGAAAATTCTTCACAAGAGACTCATTAGTAGAACCAAATATGATATCATCAACATAAATTTGAACGATAAGCAATTCATTTTCCTTTTCCTTAGTAAAGAGAGTGGTATCAATAATACCTCATAAAAATCTATTTTCAATAAGGAAAGAACTTAATCGTTCATACCATGCCCGAGGTGCTTGCTTCAAGCCATATAAAGCTTTATGAGCTTGAACACATGGTGTGGTAGCTTTTCATCCTCAAATCCAGGAGGTTGTTCTACATACACTTCCTTAGAAAGATAACCGTTAAGAAATGCACATTTCACATCCATTTGAAATAATTGAAATCTTTAAAACAAGCAAAGGCAAGCAACATGCGAATAGATTCTAAATGAGCAACAGGTGCAAAGGTCTCATCAAAATGATTCCCTCTTCTTGATTATAACCTTGGGCTACCAACCTTGCCTTGTTCCTTACACAACCCCTAGATTCATCCATTTTGTTTCGAAAAACCCATTTAGTACCAATAACTGGATGATCTTTGGGTCTAGGAACTAGATGCCATACCTGATTTTTCTCAAACTGTTTTAATTTATCCTCCATGGCATGGATCCAACTTTCATCATCTTTTGCCTCAGAAATATTCTTTGGCTCAATTTGAGAAAGTAAGGCAAAATTATTAGCTTGATTATAAGAAGAGCGAGTTCTTACACCTTTCTCAACATTACCAATGACTTGATCAATAGGATGATTTCTGACAAACTTCAGCCTTTGGTAGATCTTTGTTGCTTTGAGGCGTTTCTTCTTCTTCAAGATCTTGTACATCTTGCTCTTGTGGATGAGAACTTCTTTCACTTCACTTGTAGCTGGTTTCTCACCTTCTTTTTCAAGATCTACAACATCATCATCATCTCTTTTCATAGAAACGTTAGATTCATCAAATACCACATGAATAGATTCCTCAACAACTAAAGTTCTTTATTAAACACACGATAAGCTTTACTAGAATAGAATAACCAAGAAATATACCTTCATCAGCTTTCGCATCAAACTTACCCAAGTTGTCTTTGTTGTTGTTGAGAATAAAACACTTGCAACCAAATACATGAAAATAACCAATGTTGGGTTTTCTATTTTTTCATAGCTCATATGGAGTTTTCTTAAGAATTGGCCTTATCATACATCGGTTCATGACATAGTAGCTAGTGTTAATAGCTTCTGCCCAAAAATAGTCTGGCAAGTTATTTTCACAAAGCATGGTCCTCGCCATTTCTTCAAGAGTCCTATTCTTCCTCTCAACAACCCCATTTTGTTGAGGAGTCCTAGGAGTAGAGAAGTTATGGTTTATACCAAAATCACCACAAAATTTTGCAAAGGAGGAGTTTTCAAATTCTTTTCCATGGTCACTCCTTATGCTAGAAATAGCAAAACCTTTTTCATTTTGAATTCTCTTGCACATTTTTCAAATGCATCAAAGGCCTCATCCTTATGAGCTAAGAAAAGAACCCATGTAAATCTACTGTAATCATCAACCACAACAAAGCCATATCGTTTGCCACCCAAGCTTGACATTTGGGTTGGACCAAACAAGTCCATGTGTAGAAGTTGAAGTGGCTAGAAGTGGACACAATGTTTTTGGGTTTAAAAGATGTTCTAGTTTGTTTGCCTTTTGACAAGCAGCACAAATTTATCTTTTTCATAAACAAGGTTAGGCAAACCCAGAAACAAGGTCCTTTTTGGCTAATTTTGAAATAAGGTCCATGCTTGCATGAGCAAGTCTTCTATGCCACAACCAACTATCTTGTCACTTAGAGATAAAAGACATTTTACATTTTTAGAAGAAATATTCTCTAAGTGAACAACATACACATTTTCTTGTCGATGTCCAACAAACAAGACTTTCTTGTTTCAATGTTTTCAACAATGCATATTGATGATTCAAATATGACTCGGTTTCCCTTATCACATAATTGACTGATACTCAACAAATTATGCTTCAAACCATCAACAAATAAACATGTTCAATAGTAGGATTAGGAGTCATACCAACATTTCCAATACCAAGAATCCTTCCTTTACCATTATCACCAAAAGTAACCGATCTTTTTCTTTTGGGTTAAGAGATTTGAACCAACTCTTATCCCTTGTCATGTGCTTGGAGCATCCACTATCAAGAACCCAATGTTCCTTGACTTCGATTGTCTTCAAGCACTCCTACAAAAAAGAATCATTTCTTGATTTTTGGTACCCAAATCATTTTGGGTCCTTTGGTGTTAGAAACGTTTCTTCACCTTGTCCTTTGGAATCCAAACAAATTTGATACCACTAGAAGCTTTCTTTCTAGTTGGACAAGTATGTGAATATGTCCAGATTTACCACAAAAGTTGCACAATCTAATGAAGTAGATGATTTTTGATCATATAAGAATAAGATTTTTGATCATTGAAGAATCATATCCAATGCCACTTTTGTTGAAACAACACCTTTGAGAACCAAGAAGAATATCAAGGTTCTTCTTCCCTTGAGTGAACTTGCAAGATCATTTGTAAGAGTTTCAACTTTTGATTTTAAAGTATCACTTTCAGCAATCAAAAGACTTGTTTTGTTTTGCAAAGGTGTTTCATTTTCTTCCTTGATTCTTGCAAGATCATCTCTAAGAGTAAACACTTGACTTTTCAAAGTATCATTCTCTTTTGTAACATTTTCAAAATTCTTTTTAAGAGAACTATATTTTGAAACAATTCTTTTAGTTCAATATTGTTCATCAAAAGCATCTTGCAATTCATCAAATGAAAAACATTGAGTAAGTGAAGATTGTACCTCATCCTCGCTATCCTTTGCCATCAAACAAAGGTTTGCAACTTCCTCTTCTTCACTTTCGCTTTCACTCTCATCTGATTCTCCCCATGCGGCTAAGAATGCTTTCTTCTTATCCTTGAAGTCTCTTGACTTCTTGTGTGGTTCAGTTGGGGCATTCAGATTTAATATGACTAGGCTTTTTACATTCAAAGCAAATGGTCTTTTTCTTTGGGTACCTCTTGTCACCTTGCTTCTTTTAAAGAATTTCTTAAATTTCTTGTAAACAAGGCCATCTCATCGTCATCAGAAGATTCTTCACTACTAGAGTAAGAGCTTTCAAGGCAATTCCTCTTTTGCCTTTTCCTTCAATCTCGTCTCCTTTCACTTGGTTCATCTCGTGGGTCATGAGAGATCCCATAAGTTCATCAGAGATAATCTTGTTAAGTCCTTGGCTTCCTGAATAGCTGTAACTTTAGGTTCCCAAGCCTTAGGAAGACACCTGAGAATTTTTCTCACCATTTCCACATTAGTATAAACTTTACCAAGAGATTTCAATTCATTGATAATATCAGTAAAGCGAGTAAACATGGTAGAGATAGATTCATCAGATTTCATCTTAAACAGTTCATAGCTATGCACAAGCATACTAATCTTGTTCTCCTTAACCTGATTAGTACCTTCATGAGTAACTAACAATTTTTTCCATATTTCCTTAGCAGATTCACAACCAGAAACACGGTTAAATTGTTAGCATCAAGAGCACAATATAAAACATTCATAGCTTTAGCATTTAAAGACATAAGCTTGTGATCAGCTTCATTCCAATCTGCTTCAGGTTTATGAAACCGGCTTCATCTTTAGGAGTCTAGGGCCGTTCATGATAATTTTTCAAAGATCATAGTCCACGCTTGAATGTAGATTTTCATCCTTGCCTTCCAATAGTTGTAGCACGTTCATTGAACAAAGGAGGCCTGTTAGTGGATTGACCTTCAGACAACGAAGAGCTAAAAGAGTAGTCATTAGTAAAGATAATAAACCTCAGCTCTGATACCAATTGTGAGTCCGAAAATCAACCCAAGAGGGGGGTGAATTGGGTTTATCAAAAATTTATCCCTTTTTTTGATAAAAACTCAGATCTGAAAAATATCTATTTAATAAAACGCAGATCTGAATATGTTTAATGACAACAAAGATAAACGGTAAATAGTAAACAATAATGACCAAGAAGCAATAAATGAAAGCAATAAGTAAAGAGTAGGAAGAGAGATAACACCACTATTTTTAGGTGGTTCGGCCAAGACTTGCCTACGTCACCCCAAGGCTATTGCCTTCCTTGGGCTTCTCCACTATAATCCAATAGTGTCTACAACTTAGCTTCCGGGTGCTAAGTAACTGTTACAAGAGTTTTTCTGAGCTCACTCTTTAACTCGCCACAAATCTCAAAGCCTATGAGATTTCTTCTATCCTCACGGGTAGGCCCAAGTGTATCCCACACTCAAAAGGTTTTCAAAGTTTAATGAGATGAATGAATAAACAATAGCTCTCAAAGCCAAATCAGCAAAACAAAGCTCAATAAATGGCTACAAGACAAGATCTGATGATGATGACAACAATGGCAGACCAGATCTTCTTGGAAAACGTGTAGCCTTTGTCTTTTGCTTTTTCTCTCACTTTTTGAAGCTTGGTCGGATTGATGATGTAGGGAGCAAAAAGTGTGCAAAATCTTTTTTCTCTCTCCATAAGGTTCCCTTTATAGGTCTTCAGTCTTGAGAGGTCTAGAGGGCCTTTTTAGAATGTTGGAGAGGTGCCCTAAGTGCCACACGTCTTGATTTGCATGCTGAACATCTTTTTTTTTTTAAAACAGTGTTCCCGCAATATGTGTCGACACATATATGCCTATGTGTCGACACCTTCATTGAGTCTGGAACTTGCTCGCAGGTGCCTGTGGCATGTGTTGACACTTCTTCACCATGTGTTGACACCATCTTCACATGTGTCGACACTTTGCTTCCCATGTGTCGACACCATCGAAATGGCAATCTAGCTTCTGTGCTATGTGTCGGCACCATGTCAACCATGTGTTGACACCATCTTCCCATGTGTCAACACTTTGCTTCATATGTGTCGACCTTCTTGGCAGTTGGAGTTTTTCAGTGCTTTTTGATATCCAATCTTTTTCATTTCAACACAAAAACTTCTACAATGAAAAATATCATAGTTTAGGTGCAGCCATGGTGTTTAAATCAAATATAGGGCATAAAGAATTAAGATAAAGTTTAAATACAATTGAGTACTCTTAATGAATAGTGGATTGACAACCACATATCCTAAAAATACTCCAAGAGCTTTTTGTCATTTGTTATCATCAAAATCGAGTTAGATAGTTCAAGATCAACCTTGGGCTAACAAAAGATGTAGAATAAAAGAGCATGAGATTCATGACAATGCTCATTGCCGTGAGTCAAGAGTGAGAAAAGGGGAGAGAAGAAAGAGAAGAGAGAGAAGAGAGAAGAGAGAAGTGATGAAGAGAGAGACAAGGCATTTAACCCTTTTTGTGTAACTCATGGACGGCACTTTGTGTTTCAGCCGTGCACACACACACACACACACACACACACACACACACACACACACACACACACAGAGAAGAAAAGAAAAGGGAAAGGAAGAGAAAGAAGATGAAAATGAAAGAGGAGAAGAAGGGCTTGTATTCAGGTATAGGTAAGGGTAGTTTTAAAGCATCTTGTGTTGGGAAAAAATGAGATTTTATGTATTTTGCTTACTGTTTAGATGAAAAATACATTATGTTTGTTGAATATGAGTAGCTTATGCAAAAACCTAAGTGCTAACATGAGATATTGCACTAGAAATCTTTGCATGTGGAGAATCTTTGATTTTGTTGAAGTTTTTGCAAGAAAAAAGTGCTATGTGAACTTAGTTTATTCAAAGATATTTTGGGCTGTGTTACAAGCTATATCAGTGGCTAAAATGTTGGTTTTTGAATACCAATAGGCCACGGGTTGGCCTTGATTCTAGATGAATTTGTTGCATGTAAGTTTACTTTCTTTCGTGATGAGTTCTCCATGCATTGGTTGTGAAATATTGTGATGAAAGGTTTTTGATGTTAGCCGAATGGCATGGAAAGGATTTTGTTGATGAAATGACAGATCAAAGCCATAGAAAATGAAGCCAAGAGGGTTCGAGATGAGATTGTAAAGCAATATGGCCATGCATGTGTGTTTGAATGGTTTTTGAAGAAGACTTTGAAGTTGCATGTGATTTTGTTGTTGATCTACACATAAATGCTTTCTGTGATTATGTTATTTCAGTTATGATGATTTAAGTTAATTAGATCTAAGGTTTTTGGCATGAAACATCACATGCATAGAGAAAAATTAGAGTTTTAGGGTGAAAACCCTTGCTGTCCAAAACTTCCCCAAGAAATCCTTGGAATTTTTGTATGAAAATTGGTAGACGTGGAGTATAAGGTCACACTAGGTCTTAGTAAAAATTTCAAGGGAATCGGAGATCGGGAAAGGTCAAAAATGCCCCTGGAGGTCTCTAAGGGTAATTTTGACATTTCACACAAAACGTTAGGGTAAAAAGGTCCAAACGGGGAAAATAACTTTATGGTTGTGTAGAGCATGAAACATAGATGGGAAAGTCTAAATTTGAGTCCAAACCGAGTAGAATTAGGGCTCAAATCACAAAGCCGTTTAGTGGCCTAATTGGACTTTAGGCCCGTTAGCCCTAAATAGCCCAAAACAGTTTGAAACCTTAGGGATAGGCCCAATAGGGTCCAAGGAGGCCCAAGATGCCCTCATTTGAAGATTCAGGGCAGATTTTTGTTTAATTATAAATTTCATGTCTAATCCTTTAACTAGTATTATAAAAGGAAAAATGTTATTAATTCTTATTCAAAGTTAAAAGGTAAATTAACTTAGAACTATAAGATAATGTCACTAATTTGCGAACTTAGCAGAATGCTTGTGATTGAGACAATGTGAGATTTTAGCTTTCGTACTTGAATTTATTCAAGCATTTGAATTTCTATTAAGCTGTTAAAGGAAAAAGAACGTTTTATTAAAGGGAAATTCATCATTTATTTTGTACCATTATGCATGCTTAGTTTTGTATTATGAATGACTCACGTATTTATGAAGAATGATGAATTATGGTTCAATGATTGCGTTAATCATGCAAATGATTGAGCATCAATGATTGCATTCATATGAATCATTAAGTGGACCAAAACTGAGGAATGGAAACTGAATTTACTCGAGGTGTTTTCCGTAATTATATGTGACGGTACCGTTCACTAAGGGGAGAGTGCAACCCACCGCTATGAGAAAAGGGTGGGCTCCTAATGGGGCAAAGTGCCTACCATGATCGGGTCCTAGTGCAGGTGGCACGGGATAATTCCTGGAGGAGAGGAGGGATGCATAACCCGACTCTAGGGGTGGATAGAGCAGATGGCGGAAACACCTCAACCCTAAAGGAATGAATGGGAAATTGGTGCACATCATCATCTCATTGCACGTGCACCAATATATGTCTCGATTGTATGAAAGCACGCAAACTCCATCACGTATCATATGTTACATTTATTGATATGTTGTTGTCATAATTGTTATATGTTATGTATTGCCATGTCTCCACATGCTCTTTCCTTTTATGATTGCCATGTCCCCTCTCCGCCCTTACTGAGTTCATAGGACTCAACCCTTTTATTTTTGTTGCATTTGTCTTTCTATTATTGAGCAGGGCGATGTATTACTACGAGATTGTGGATGAGGAGTAAGGGTTAGGGTTTGTTTTGCACCCCTGTAGTTAGTTCTTTTGCTTTCTTTTGATGGTAGTGTTTCAAAACTATTTTTGTTCCTTGAAACACAGTTGTGTAGGCTGGGTGGGCTATAGGAAGCTCACATTTTCGCATATCTTAGGCCTAATCTTTTGTAGTCCTTGCGAAGGACCCTTTTGTTCCAAACCTTGTCCAGTTAAAGGAAAAGTATGTATTTCTCTTGATTTCTTTCTACATGGTTTATCATTTTCCTTTAATCCTGCCTTTAATAAGTGCATATTATTACAATACAATACTTTATATGATTGTGCCATTTTCGTTTTAGTCGTTAACAGACTAAGGTTTTCCTAAGTAAAGTGCAAATATACCGATTTAATATTTTGTGCGATTTCACTTTTTCGTTCAAGTTTTTAAATTGATTTACGATTTTCTTTTAACCAATAATCATTTTAAAACAAGTCTTCCGCTAAGTAAATTCGAGGGCATTTAAGCGATCCTAAGAGTTTCTATCGCGCGGTAATCCTGAATTGTGTGCATGCGATTCCTATACGTGAGCTGAGACGGTATGTATCAGCACGGCATGTCAACATCCGTACTAGATAATATCCCATAATGTACAGTGATATAATAATATATAATACATTATACAACAACAACAACAAAGTCACCAAGTTATATCATATAACAACTTCAATTTTAATAGCACTTCCTCTAATTTCATATTGTATTAAATGGGTCCTTTAGAATAAATTTTTCAAATACATGACAAAAGAAAATAATATATTAAAGGACTATAATAATATATAAAATAATTATTAACATTAAATAAATTAAAAATAATAAATAATCATGTAATCATCTATAGCAGCATTTGGTAAAAAAAAAACACTGCTACAACAGTGTTTTTGTTGAGTTTTAGCATCGCTTTCTTAAAAAACGTTGCTAAAACTCACACACCTATAGTAGCGTTTTTTTTTCCAAAGCACTACTATAGGTATAAATTTTAGTGGCCAAAAATGCCACCAAAAGTTTGGCTTTTAGCGGCATTTGTGGAAAAACGCCTCTAAAGATCAAACTTGTGATAGCGTTTTTCAAAAAGCGCCGCTATAGATATCCTAGAGCAGCATTTATAGATTCTGCTTATAGAGTTTCTTTTTGCAACGTTTGTAGAAAAATGTTGCTCAAGGGTGTCTTTAGCGGCATTTAAGCGACCGCACTAAAAAGACTGCCACTAAAGACCCTTTTTTTTGGTAGTGATTATTGTGGACTTTCTTTTGGAATATTAACTTTAGAATGTGTGCAATGCATGCTAGTCTTCGATTTTGAAAACCCTAATCTCAATTCCATTATGAAAAATCTTGCATACCTGTAGGGAAATAGATCGATATATCAAAAATATGTCTTTCTTCAATCACTTCTTTCTTCCCATCCTGTTATTTTCCATGCTTAGCTTCCTCACCCAGATCACTACTGCAACTAACCCAGTCACTTACCTCTATCACTTCTGTGCTAGCTCAACTTTCTCCAAGAATTTCTATAGTGCCAAGCTCAACTCCCTCCTCTCTTCCCTCTCGTCCAATGCCAACAATAGTCTCGAATTCTATAGCATAACTTCATGTGAAAACACCTCCAACCCCGTTTACTGCCTCTTCCTCTACCATGGAGATGTTGAATTCTATAACATAACCAAAGATCTGCCAGTCGCTGTTCTAGTGAAAAGACTGCATTGGTTTGGTACGATGAGTTCATGTTACCCAATTCCAACAAGTTTATCTTCTCAACCGTGGTTGTATGGCCAGGAGTTGAACTCTTTAACATAGAGAACACCACCTCGCAGGGGTTTTATAACCAGCTAGTAAACACGATGATCACGAAGTTGGCAAAGCAGGCCTTAGGCACTCCAATTTGGGCCAAAAAGTTTAGGGCTTCAGAAGTGAAGTCAGTATTGTCTTGGACTTCAAATCTGTACGTACTGATATAGTGCACACCGAACCTGTCAAGCAACTATTGCTACAATTGTCTTTAGGCAGCTAGATACAGGCTTTCTTTGTGTTGTGGTGGAAAGCAAAGGGGGAGATTTTTGTATCCTAGTTGTAATTTTAGGTATGAATTTTACCCTTTCTATTGGGATTCATCTACAGAGCCCGCGTCCCCAACAATGGTTCTGCCTCCGGTTTCAGGCTCTGTGACTGGATTAAAAGGTAAAGTGGAGTACATTTTTTAATGCTTTTCATTTTTTTTATTATTAACTAATCAGATATATACACATACTTACAAAGTGAAAGGCCTGTCTAGATTAATTAAAATTTTTTTTTTGGTGCATGAATTCTTTTTTTATTTTTTTCACCCCTTAAAGGTAGCTACTTTTCTTTGTGTGCATGTGGTTAATGGTCTTTGGGCCTATCCAAATCAATAAGAGCTTTAATATATAGTTGATGAACCTAGGTCATTGGTAAGGCCAAGAGTTGCATTGTTGAACGCATAGAACATCACCGCACAGGATCGGTTGTATAACCAGCGAGTTAAGACGACGATCACCGACTTGGCATATAAGGCCTCGGAAGTTCCAACTTCAGAGCCAAGAAGTTTGGGACTAAGGAAGTGATCAGCTTAATGCTTCCAAGTCTTGACATGCTTGTATAGTGCACCTCGAGCATCAGTCAGCAGGGTGGATATTATATATATATATATATAACCTCCAACATATTTGCTATCAGTTATGAAAGATTATAAATTTATTATAAAAATAATAAGAAATCATATAACCATCATATAATAATTTTCTTTTTGGATTACACACTTAATATTTGTACTGTTGAAATGTTAATTTTGGTTCAACATCTTTTTGGTTGAAATAGTGATTTTAGGAATTTTAGAGTGAATAATGAGAGATTTTAGTATAAAATAAAGTCATATAGTAACAAATGGATATCATTTAGCTTTTACATAGTTTTAGAGTTTAACCCTTTTGATCTTTAAAATAATCTACTAAACAAAAAGAAAAGTACACATAAACATAGTTTTGGAACATAAATTGACTATAATAGACTTAAATAAGGTATTGACGCAATTCCAACAATCTCTTACACTTTCTACAGTTCAATATATATATATATTTCATGGTTTATTTAGAAGTCTTTTCAGGTTCTATATATATTGAAAAATATTTTGGGGGCTGACAAGAAGATTAAGTTCTCTTTCAACATAAGAGAATCACCTTCAAACTGAAAGGCTGCCTAAATGAGTGGCCAATGTTTATTTTCCTGCCTTTTTATAATGTCGTGTATAACGGTGATTTTTTTTTCACTGATACACTCACCTAGAATGTTTAATGAAACCCACTTTTTCTTCCAAGTGATGATTTCTAATTGCAGACCATTATACTGTTTAGCTTATCTTGAACCATGATGTTCTTTATGCATGGATAGTCGCTATTATTGCTCCAGTTACTGTCTCTGTGGTGCTTTTCATCATCCTGGGCTGCCGTTTCCTCATTAGAAAAGCAAGAAGGAAGTTTTATGGACAACACTATGAAAATGGTAAAGAGCAGACAAATTGATTTTTATACATGTGCTGTTAATTATTTGGCTTAATTATTTCATTGGTCCTGTGGTATTTCAAAAACTCAAATTGGTCTATATAATTTTTTTCGTCTTAAAGTAGTTCCTATGGAATATTAATGTGTCAATATAGCCATTTCTGTCAACTACCGCCTATATTTGGACAGCAAACTCCTATGTGGTTTACAGGACACGTCTTAAACAATATCAAACCTACACGTATCCATTTTCATTTGGTAAAAGATTCATGAGTGTCACCTCATGTTTAATGTGCAAATGTATATGTCGACAAGGGTTGTATTGGCACATTATTATTCTAGTAGGACTACTTTAAAATGAAAAATATTATAAGAATTGGTTTGAGATTTTGAAATACCACAGGACCATAGATCAGTAATTAAGCTTAATTATTTTGATAGTGATATATATCATAATTCGGTTGTAGTGGTTACATGTCCCCGGAATAGGCAACGCATGGACTATTCTCGGTGAAGTTTGATGTGTTTAATTTTGGTGTGCTGCTTCTTGAGATTGTAAGTCGCAAGAAAAACAATTCCTATTGAGCAGAACGTGATGAGGACCTCCTAAGCTATGTGAGTATGGATCAGATTGTTGCAATGTTGTCTTACTTTTGTGAGTGCAAGCCAATTGAATGAAACCGCTTACTGTAGGCTTGGAGACAATGGAGTGATGGAACACAACTGGAATTATTGGATCCAGCTATTAGATGTAATTCACTTGCAGAAAAATTGGTTACCTATGAGCTTAAGTATACTCTTATGTCTGCACATTCTACTCTTTGTGGTTGAATCTTTTATTGTTATTTGTTTGCATTTGTAGCTGCAAACGACATTACAAACGTAGAGTGCTCGCAATTCAAGTTTCGTGCAATTGAAATTGCCACGAACCATTTCGCCCATGATAACAAGCTGGGTGAAGGTGGATTTGGTAAAGTTTACAAGGTATGAAGTTGCTATTTCTCAATCTGTCTTTGTCTTTATTTGTTAGGATATATGTAACACCCGAGATCTAATTTCAAGATTATTTAAATTTGTTATTTAATATTTGAAATGTATTTTTTAAAAAAAAATTAAATTGTCTTCTTTAAATTTGAAATTTGAGTTTAAATCATTTAAAATAGTTGATTTTTTTTTTTTTTTGACCTAGTCAAACCTTTTTAAAATTTTAAAGATTTTATGATTTTTTAAAATTAAAAGTTTTAGAGTTTTAAAGGGAGTCTATTAATGTGAGTCTATATATAGATTTACATATTGGTTTTAATTTTTACACACCACACTTTTACACCAACAAGAGGAAAAAGAAGGGTTTTCTAATTGCTTGATATTTTATTTGTATTCTTTTTATGAGAGATCAAATCATAGGGTGTCTAGATCTAGCCCTAATTATTTCAAGATTTTCGAAATAGTTTTAATGGGTTTCTTGGAGTAATTGAAATTTTGGTTCAAGATTTGTTAGAAAATTTAGGTTTTTGATCTGAGTAGGAGATCGAATTATTTTTTATAGCCGACCCTAGAAGTCTAAAAATTATGATTTTTGGATATTTCGTACTAGACATCTGCAGGAGGATTGGTTAAAGTTTCGTAATTTTTGGAGATGTATTGGTATGGTTTTGAAAATCCGGAAGTTAGGCTTAGAGAAATCGAAATTGCTGAGAAAGATCCTGTGATACAGATTGGAGTTTTGAACCGGATGACATAGCTAGGCTTTGAATTTCGGCATGAAATTTTATAGTATCTTTATAACACATATATGAATCTGTGGTATAAATTTCGGGATTTTTGGATATCGGATAGATCTTTATGAATTTTGAAAATGATGAGTACCGAATTATTCAGGTATAGTTTGACTCCGTGAACAGTGGTGAATGTCGATTTTATTGACTGAGTTGTACAAGGAATCTGGATATGAAATTTTACAGGGTATATAGTTAACATCTTAGGGAAGAACATATTTTAATTTGGGGATTTTAGGGAAATCCTAGATAGGTAAGTTATATTTTAGAATCTGACCAGTGAATTTCGGATTTAATCTTGTCAGGCAGATTTAAAGTTTCATTTGTGTTTCCGTTTGAGCGTATTATAATACGTTAAATTTTGTATTGATAGGTGTTAATTCAGAGGCTTATTTCTTGAGGATCCAGGTAAGCGGGGTTATTATGCTAGATTTTCTAAAAAAGAGGTGATATTTGAAAATTGCATGTTTTTATTGAAAACCCTCAGAGTTTTATATGCATTACTTTATGATAAAATTGTCAAAGATTATAGCATGAAATGTGTAAACATGAGCCTATTTTTATGACCAATGATATTTCATGATGTTTTCAATGTTTATATCAAAGTTTTTGATATTTATTGTTATTCAAGATTTGTGCATGATATTTCATGAAAAGAAAGAAAGATACAAAGTTCAAAGTGATATTTATTTTATGATATGTTATATATGTATTTTCAAACCCTGAGGCCCAGAGTTACAGAGACAGCGCATTGGTACCAATTGCAACCTATTGAGTGCACCCATTCTGGAAACGGAGTGGTTTATTTTGTAGATTCTTACTGAGTGCACACTTGGACATGGCCAAGCCTTAGTAAGGAAGAATTCTACCCATAGTATTGGCTTAGTTTGGCTGATCCCCAAACTAGGTAGCAACTGCACAACCCTGTCACGGGGTAAATGTTACCCACAGTTATTGCCAAAAGGATTTTCTTATATAGATAAAATGATTTTCTATAGTATTATGTGTTTGATTATTTTCATAACGATTTTCTATAGTATTATGTTATATAGATAAAACTGTTTTATTTATTGAAATTGTCAAAAACAGCTTTCAACAATTTAGAAAGATTTTAAATATTTTGTCTCTTACTGTTACAGTGGCTCATGGGATACACACTAGTATAATGATCTTGCTTACTGAGTTGTCGAACTAACCCGCTATTGTTTTCTTTATTTTCAAGATGTTGATCAGGAGCGTGTCGATAGCCAAGGATTAGATGGCACATGGGTGGGTAGCTGAGAGATTATTAGAATAAATGTTTGACTCTAGTTTGAGTTTAATCATGTTTAGATTTGTCTTTGCATTTTGAAAGAGTTTTTAAGTTTTTTTAAGAGAGATTTATTGAAGTTTTTAAATAAAGTTTATTCTGCATTTTTTTTGATAAGTTTTTAAACAATAGTTTATTTGTTTATGGTTATTAAGTCACCCTCTTGCCTTGGGGATTTAGGGCGTGACAACAGAGCTTCCTTAAGTATATCAAATCTATCAATTTCCAAATTTGTGTTTTATAGATTGTGCAAAATAATCCGTTCTAAAGATAGATCAAATGTCTTTTGCAAGGTATACTTCCTGATGGAAAATAAATCTTAATGAGAGGTTATCCAGAAGCTCTAGGCAGGGTGCAGTATAATTTAGGAATGAAGTTATGGTGGTTGCCAAGCTTCAACACAGAAATCTAGTGAGGCTCTTGGGATTTTGATTGACAGAAGAAGAAAAGATACTCATTTATGAATATGTACCAAACGGAAGCCTTGATAATTTCTTATACAATTCGGCCCATCCTGTTGTGGTCATGGATTTATACTGACTTTTTTTTTCTTCAGGAATTCATGGCAGCCTTAAACCATATGGCCAAGATATACATAATATTTGATAGTATTCATTTCTAAATTCATTTCCGTATTTTCCTTTCTAAGATGAAATACTTAATGTTGACAAACTTTATAGACTCCAAATGGCAAACAAACTGGAATGGTCAACTCGCTACAAAATTATCAAAGGCATTGCAAGTGGGCTTCTTTAACTACATGAAGATTATCAATTTAGAATCATATATCGCAATATCAAGGCTAGTAATGTTCTTCTAGAGATTAATATGAATCCAAAGATTTCAGATTTTGGATTGGCAAGGACATTTCTAGCAGATCAAATCCAAGGTGAAACAAATAGAATTGTCAGACCATAGTGAGTTTCAAAACATTACACCTTAATTTCTTCGCATAATCTAGGAGAAATTTATTTATTGTTTTAAAACACAGTAGAAATACAAGGCAAAAAAATGCGGCTTTTTCCATTTCAATGTTATGTATCACTTCAAAATTAGTAGAGGTTAGTTGATATATGATCTTCATTATATTGCCAAGCTATTCTCTAATTAGTGTTATGCCAAACTCCTGTCAATTTCATGGATTGACATTATATAAAAAAGATTTTTATACATGTGCTGTTAATTATTTCGTTGGTCTTGTGGTATTTCAAAAACTAAAATTGGTCTTTATAATTTTTTTCAACTTAAAGTAGTTCCTGTGGAATATTAATGTGTCAATATTGCCATTTCCGTCAACTATATCCTCCATTTGGATAGCAAACTCCTATGTGCTTTACAAGACACGTCTTAAACTGTCACGCCCCGAACGCTAGCTCCTCGAGGCTAATGACAGCCGCGAGCATTCCCAACAAGGAACACTCCAGCGAACGTACTAAATTCTTGCAGCGGATTTTTTTTTTTTTTTTTTAAAACTAGCCATTAACGTGCATACGGAACTTGGGATCCTATTTCTAATACTTGCATCTTGATCAATGACTTGAAGTAATTAATTACAAACAGTCTCAAAATACCAATCGGTTAAAAATCTTAAACTTTACTAGGCCGAATAACCCATGACCACCACACAACGGAGGCTCATGTCGGCTCTTCCAAAAATTATATCTAATCCTTTAATGAAACAACAAAAGGGAAGAGGGCATTCTCGTCGGTCCCTCTTCTAGATGTCCCCACCTGAAATGTTGTCTGGAATGGTACAATTTAAAACTGTGAGTCGAAAGACTCAGTAAGGGTTTATATGCAATAAATAATGCATGTCTTGCATAATCATGGATGCACATTGATGCTTGCATATGCATGAGACAACGTACTTGACTAAAAAAAAAACATTTCTTGCTTGAAAATATTTCTTTCTTGGTTTGGCTACTTATCACGCTCCATTTACCCCTGAAGTCAGGGTTGTGCGTTCCTTTCGGAACTATTCCCTTTTTCCCTTGGGAACACATCATTTGGTTGAGCTAGCCCTTGTTGTGGCCCCAGGCCTGATGGCTAACTCAACCCTTGGAGGTTCACACCTTCTTGCAAGCATCCTTCGGTGTGATTGCACATACCTCGGGACTACCCATCCTTCTCTCATTCGTCCTTCGGAGTGGGTGCCCCTTAGGAATCATCCATCCTTCTCGCATTCGTCCTTCGGAGTGGATGTCCTATCTTATTGGTACGGTACCGACCGTCTTATTTAGTCCTTTAACTTGACTTGTGATAACATACTTATCATTTTTCATTTGCACAAAAGAACTTATGCAAATGCTCATGTCATGTCATGCTTGATAATGCCATGCTTGATAATGAGAAATCATAATACTCCTCATGCTTTCATTTGCACAAAACTTTCTTTTTCATTCAAGAAAATCATGCAAATGCTCGTGTCATGCCATGCTTGATATGCTTATTCATAAATATTTTTCATGCTGTGTATCATTCCAGTTTTTCGGAAAAACGTAAGTTTCTACTTACAAATTCCACTTACCTCCGTCCACTTGAGCTTATGGTGGCACCTTGCCTACAAATGAGTCATACTAATGTCATTTAGAGGTTTACTAGATGTTAGAGAATAGAACAATCATTCAATCAACTTCAGCACATCATACAAAATCACCCACATTTTTTTGACTTCCCAATGGTGATCCTACGATGTAAAGTATTATCTTAAGGATGCTGAAGCCATAAAAATTGGATGCCAAACTGATCCTTACACAAATTTTCATAACATTCAAAATTCCAGGTAATTTGGAGCTCATTTGCTACTTGAAAATTTACCCGAAAATACAAGCTGCTGAGGACGTCCAAGCGGGCAGCCCCGACGTCTCCAAGCTTAAAAATTCATAACTTCAAAAACATGGCTCCAAATTACATGAAATTTCTTTTAAAATATTCTTCTTTCATAGTTCAAGCTTGAAGATAAAAATCATAAACATCGAAATGTCCATGCATTGTCGAAACACTTCATATCAGAGAAAATTCCTAGAGTAATACTGCTGCTGCCTCCAGCTCGGCCTTCCACTTTCAAAACATCACAACTTATTCATTACACCTCTAAATCACACGAAATTTATCTTAAAATGTTCCTCTTCCTTAAACTTAAAATTCAAAACCAACTCGTAAAATTTGGACTTAACATGATCCTTCAAAAGACATCCGAAATGGGCTGACATTCCGGACGTGCAAGGCTGCTGGCAGCTTGACGTCCGGGCCTTAAACAACGCATATCTCACGATATTATCGGAATCATCCAAGGTATGGCTTAAAATCTTCCTATTTCCTAGGGCTACGATCTAGGATCCTCTCAAGATCAAGAGATAAGCACAAGTACATCAGAACACACTCCAAATTCGAGTCTTGAAATCTGCAGAGGTTAAATTCCAGCAACAACAATAATCTTCTCAACCTTCCCATCCTCCAACAACCAAACCCTAATCTCTTCATGTCACCAACAATCATCCAAGACTAATTTAACATCCCATAACAGCAACCATTCCCTCACATTCTTCCCTCTTATACAACTCCAATTCAAAGTTTACAACAAAACCAAGATTCCATCTTCATCAAGCTAAACTATTGCATTTACCCATTTCCTTTGGACTTTTATCAAACACCTAGGGTGCATTAATGATCCTCTTGCATATTTTCAGATCTGAACATATATTAACACTTAGGGCTTGGTGGTTCTTGCTTAACATGCATAACCCTAACACATCAAGCCAATAAATTCGGGCCTACACACACCAACCGATTTCAGCCCTCTTTTAAGCTTTTTATCAAACACTTAGGGTTCATAAATGGTTTCTCTTGAGAATGATTTCCAGATCTGGCCATCTTCCCCATGTTTTCAAGTAAGAGCTATACTACCCTTAAATACTACACTACACTAAACACCCAAGAACACAAGGAGAAAACAACCTAAACAACTACCAACCAAAACAACAACCAACCATTACAAGAAAACAAGAAGAACATGGGAGAGATGGGGTAATGATTTTCGGCCAGCAAGGATTTTACCTTGTTGTTCTCTCTTTCTCTTCTTCTTCTTCTCTCCTCTTCTTCTTCTTCTTCTTCTTCTTCTTCTTCTCTTCTTCTTTCTTCTTCTTCTTCTTCTCTTCTCGGGTGGGTGTCTTAGGCAAGTGCAATGTGCGGTTTTTTTAGGGCAAGGGGAGTGAAATACGCAAAAGAGGGGGTGGGGGTGGTTTAAACGTGAAAGGCAAGGGCTTGGGGGTGAAAAGACAAGGCTGCCCCCCTTTCTCTTCTCTTCTTCCCTCTTTCACGTGATTCTCCCCTCTTCCACCTTTCTTTCTTTTTTTTTTTTTTTTTTTTCTAGCTACCATATAAATTTCCAAATCATCTCATGCCATCCTATTTTACCCTAAGTCTCACACATTTTCAAGGTTAAAGCCCTAATTAAATCTTCCAATTAAATTCTTCCAAATATTGTAACTTAGGACATATTCCATTAATTAAAATAATTAGCCTAAAATAATTAGCCTAATTAATCTCAATTACTCAAACTTTAACATTGCAAATAATATAACATTTAAACCCAAACTTTAACATTGCAAATAATATAACATTTAAATCCTAGCTTAAAACTCATAAAAACGCTAGGGGAAAATTCCACCTAGACATAACGTTAGATTAATCTCCCCATACATGCCTCTCTCAAAAATTAGAGTAATAATAATAATTAGAGCAATACAAACTTAAGGAGTCAAAATTCTTAAAAATGAAAGCAATAAATAAGGTTGGGGTCTCACATAAACAATATCAAACCTAAACGAATCAATTTTTAATGGTAAAAGATTCATTAGTGTCACTTCAAGTTTGCTGTGCAAATAAATGTAGATGTCGGGAAGAGTTGTATTGGCACATTAAAATTCTACTAGGACTACGTTAAAATGAAAAATATTCTAAGAATTAGTTTGAGATTTCGAAATACCATTGGACCAATAGATCATTAATTAAGCTTAATTATTTTGATAGTGATTTATACCATAATTGGGTTGAAATGGTTACATGTCTCCGGAGTAGGCAACGCATGGACTATTCTCCGTGAAGTCTGAAGTGTTTAGTTTTGGTGTACAATTTATTGAGATTGTAGGTGGCAAGAAAAACAATTCCTGTTGAGCAGAACGTTATGAGGTCTTAAGCTATGTGAGTATGGATCAGATTGTTGTAATGTTGTCTTACTTTTGTGAGTGCAAGCCATTTGAATGAAACCCAATTGCTGCAGGCTTGGAGACAATGGAGTGATGGAACACAACTGGAATTATTGGATCCAGCTATTAGGGATCATTCATTTGCAAACAAATTGGTTATCGATGAGCTTAATTATGTTCTCATGTCTACACATTTTGCTTTTTGTGGTTGAATCTTTTGTCGTTATTTGTTTGCATTTGTAGCTGTAAACGACTTTACAAACGTAGAGTTCTCGCAATTCTAGCTCCGTGCAATTGAAACAGCCACGAACAATTTCTCCAATGATGACAAGCTGGGTGAAGGTGGTTTTGTAAAGTTTACAAGGTATGAAGTTGGTATTTCTGGATCTGTCTCTGTCTTTATTGGTTAGTATAGTGCTTCCTTAAGTATATCAAATCTATCGATTTCCATATTTAAGTTTTATAGATTGTGCAAAATAAACAGTTCTAAGGACAGATCAAATTTCATTCTCAGGGTATATTTCTTGATGGAGAAGAAATCGCTATGAGGAGGCTATCTTGAAGCTCTAGGAGGGTCTAGTAGAATTTAGGAATGAGGTTATGGTGGTTGCCAAGCTTCAACACAGAAATCTAGTGAGGGTCTTGGGATTTTGCTTGACATAAGAAGAAAATATACTCGTTTATGAATATGTGCCCAACAGAAGCCTTGACAATTTCTTATACTGTTTGGCCCATCCAATCAGGGTCTTGGATTTATACTGACTTTTTTTTCTCTTCGGGAATGCATGATAGCCTTAAACCATATGGCTACGATGTACATAATATTTGATATTATTCATTTCTAAATTTAATTCCGTGATTATTCCTTTCTAAGATGAAATATTTAACGTTGACAAAATTTAGAGACTCCAAAAGGCAAATGCAATTGGATTAGTGAACTCGCTACAAAATTATCAAAGGGATCGTTAGAGGGCTTCTTTATCTACGTGACGATTCTCAACTTAGAATCATACATCGTCATCTCTAAGCTAGTAATGTTCTACTAAAGAGTAATATGAATCCAAAGATTTTAGATTTTGGATTGGCAAGGACATTTCTAGCAGATCAAGTCCAAGGAGAAACAAATTGAATTGTCGAAACATAGTGTGTTTCAAATCATTACACCTTAATTTCTTTGTATAATTTAGGAGAAATTTATTTACTATTTTAAAACACGGTAGAATTAGAAGGAAGAAAAGATGCGGCTTTGTTTATTTCAGAGTTATGTTTGACTTCGAAATTAGTAGAGGTTAATTGATATATGAGCTTTATTATATTGTCAATCTATTCTCTAATTGGTGTTATGTCAAACCCTTGTCAATATCAAGGATTGCCGTTATATTTTAAAAATTTTTATACATGTGCTGTTAATTATTTGACTCAATTATTTCATTGGTCCTGTGGTATTAAGTGAAAGGGGAAATTGTGCAGAATATGGAGATGACTGCAAGTGTTGCAGGACTTCCATATGGAATTATTTATTTGAGTTTACAAAAGGAAAAACTTTGTTTTTTGACTATCTTTATATGTGCTAGAAATTTCTAGAAATGTGATTTCAAGTTCAATTTTTAAATTAAAAGTGTTTATTGATTCTGGCACTATTATTGATAGTCGTATTATTTTTTGAAAAATTGAACTATGAATAATATTGAAAAGATGCCGATACCAGTTATGCAACTCTAAAAGGAGAGGGATGTGAATCCCACTTGTATGTAGCATGTGACACTTAGTCATGGTAATCTGGATATGATCCAATGATGACTGAGAAATCCTTTTAAAGTAAAAGGAGTTAAGAGCTACATGATTGTTAGAGTTGGTGCACACTGATGTATGTGGTGATTTTAACCACATAACCAGAGGATGGTTTTTCCTGTTTCATCACTTCTGGTGATGGTCATTCCAATTACAGTTAACTGTACCTGATGAATCATAAGTCTGAATTTTTTTGAAAAGTTCAAGAAATTACAAAGTAAAGTGGAAAAACCAACTGGAAGTGAGTATCAAGATACTCAGATAATTAGATAAGTTTTGAACTCATCTTGGAATGGAAGCATCATATCTCAGTTAATTCCCTTGTTACATCATGGCACAATGATGTTGCAAAAATGTGAAACTAACTTTATATGATATTGTTCAGTGGAGATAAGATAGAATTATTACCTGCATTCTTTTGGGGTTTTACCCAAAAAGGTTCACTAGAGTATTATTATTTGATAATTGTCAAGTGAACAATTGGTAATTGTCAGTAGGAATATTTATTTTTAAAAGAGTACAGCCTAAGTAGAGGTGAAGTGTGACAGTTCTGTTGAAACAGTCAGCTGAGCCAAAAAAAGGGGTAGATAAGATCAATAGAAAAAGTCACAATATTGAACCTACTGATGAGTCTGAAGAGTTCAGAACTCAGGAGTATTAGCTGGAAATCCTAGTTTGATGAAATAATCAAATTGTTTGATTTTTCACAAAACATGGATTAGCCTTGTATTGACAAGAAGTCAGTGGGAGTTTAATATTCTTTCTGATTCTTTATGTTAGTAATATACTACTCAATTGGAATGACATCAAGTGATGTCATCAGTCAAAGACTTTTGGAAAGTGTTCCACATTCTTGGAACCAAGTTATTGGTAACGAGAAAAGAGTCTTTGGGACTATGTTGATGAATATTGGCAAGGGATGGTTTGCAGGATGCCAAGGAAAGGTTTTACCCTTTAGGCATAATTTCATCTCTCCAAGTAGAGAGGGATAAGGCTAGATATTAATCAAGTAGTCAGTTTTATGAGTAGATATTGATTTAACAAAGGCCCTGAATGCTGGGCAGTGGTTAGGCATATTCTCAAGTTCTTGAGAAGAACTAAGTGCTAATCTTGGTGCTTAGAGTTGAGTATTTGTGGACTGTTCAGGGATGCATAAATACAGATATTATTGATAGTTGATCAATATTGAATTTGTGTATGTGCATTGGGTAAAGGTACATGAGTTGGAGGAGTTGTAAGCAGTTTAGAACTGATGACTCCACTGTAAGGCATAATACATAGAAAGGATGTATGTGGGTATGAGATACCATATGAATATTTTTTAGTGCAAGTGGGAGATTGTAAGAAATATGCCCTAAAAAATCATTTGTCTAAATAATAGTTATTTAATGTCACATGTTTATATTTATTTATTGGGTAATATGATGTGACATAAGATGTTACATAGATATTATTGAGTGACATTGTAGAAAAAGTCATGCCAATGATTAATGAATCAAAGGCAGGAAGTATGACTCTTCGGTTTCTTGTTCACTTGATGTTTTGTTCTAGACCAAGGTACATATTGATGTATGATAGGTCTACACTCGTTGTGCCTTTATTTAATAGGATGATGGACTTCTTTATTGAGGAAGTGACCTTAAGCAACGAGTATGTGTATTGTAAGAGTACATGCACTGAACGGATCAAATATGAATACTTTCTGGAAGTGATCACTGATGTTGAGAAGGTATTCAACACAATTGGTTTACGGTATTCTTAGACCTGAGAGGTTTATTTGGATCTATTTGTTGTGTACTTGTGCTTTGATCGAGTCATTTGGTGATGATCTTTCTAGGTCAAAGATTCCAGATAACGTTGGGTCTTGTACATAATAAGTGAGTTTGTATAAATATCAATAAAAATCCACCAATCTCTTGATGAGCAGTATATTCAATATATCTGTATAAGGTTGACTAGAAAAGAATCCATTGGCCAATGGTATTTTGTGAAAATTTTTTCAAAATTATATATATATATATATTTGTGAAATTATTTTTGAAACAATTGATAGTCCAACGAGTTACAATTGTGAATTGAGAATTATATGAGTTAGGACTTAATCAGTGATATGATTCCAGTCCTATTTCATGTGGAATATAGTATGGTGGAAGGATAAATAAACGAATAATTGTTAGCAAAAGGGATTTCACAAATCAATCTCAAATTCTCGGGGGTAAATTGTGATATGTTAATGGACATGATCACAATTAGTAGAAGTCTAAAATTTAGAATAAAAGAATACAAGGGAGTTAATGGAAAAAGAGTTTTTCCATGTGATCTTTGGCTGAGATCTGAGGTCCCTAATGATCCCTCACTCTATATCATAGCAAGGGTTCAGAAAAAGACTATTAGATAGCGTTTTCTAGACAGTTGACCATTATAACTTTGAGAAACCCTGTGAAGGCAGTGAGGCGTGAAAAGGAAGGAAGCAGAGCATTTGGGCTGCTCTTTTGTGAAATCAAAAACTCAAGGTGTGAGACCAACAAATGAAGATTATCAAAGATTGAAGATTCAATCGCAGATAAAGTCCAAGCTCGTTTGTTAGATCAAGTATAATTTTCCCCAGGCAAACTTTTACCCATAACCTTCATAATACAAATAGAAACTCCATGGCTCCACGAGTAATGTTGGAGCCATGGGCCCATGACAATGGCTCCACCATGACCATTGGCCATGGCCACTAACCTTAGGGACTAGCTGCCATAGGGGGTCCTTCGTAGTCTTGTTTCTCCATAAACCAACTTCTCTCTCGTTTTCCTACGATATTATCTTTTTGGAAGTTTTCAACATTTGGGGTGTAATCACTATTTCTATTATAAGTTTGAGGGAGATCATAAAAGTCACACGGATTAGATTTCTTAGAGGTGAAAACTCAAGTCCTAAATTTCCAATAGCCATAAGTGAGAAACTCAAATCTTAAGACGTTGAAAGTTAAAGCACAAACGACATCTACTTTTTTGGATTCTTGGTTTCACTTTACTGGAGAAAAGACCGTGTCAGCAATCTAAATGGTTCAAAGAACACCCACGTACAACAAATAAAATAAAATAAAAGGTTTAAAGAACGGATCTAGGCCATAGGTGTGCTCATATGGGGTCCGACCTGAAAGGGGCTAGCTAGACCAGGTTGGACTCGGGTCTAGCACCTAACCCGTTAGGGTTAGGGATCCGGGTTAGACCCAGACCCATGGGTCAACAGTCACCCGGTTTGACCGGGTAGATCCGTTTGACCCACTAGGTTGACTCAGTTTGACCGGTCGACCAAAACCTTAAAAAAAAACTTTTTTTAAGAGATTTAATATAAGTGTTAATGTTAGAGCACAAGATCGCAGCGGAAAAGATCATTGAATCAAAGCAGCCCAAGTGTTCTTCCTCCTTCAGATCCACGCACATAGTTTTTGAGAGAGTTAGACAGAGAGAAAATCTCACGTGAAAATGAACTTCTTATTCTCAAATGAACTTCTGAGCTATTTATAATGGTTGGCTCATAACTCAACTGTGCTATAGCGTGGATCTTTAGGGATCTCAAATCTCGGCCGTAGGATCATCATGAAAAACTCTTTTTCATTAAACCCCTTATATTCTATAATCTGAATTTATGGGCTTCTACAAATTGTGATCATGTCCATTAACATATCACAATTGACCCTTGAGATAATGAGATTATTTTTGTGAAATCTCTTTTGCTAACAATTATATGCTTATTTTTTATTCTACTAGACTATATTCTACATGAGCTAATTGGACTGGAATGATATCACCGATTAAGTCCCTAGCTCATATAATTCTTAATTCTCAATCTGTACCCAGTTGAACTCCAAAAAAGTTGCAAAAATAATTTTCGCAAAAAACTGTGAAAACATTTTTCACAAAATCTTGCTGCACGCATTTTTATTTTGAGTCCAACATTATATAGACATAATGAATATACTGCCTCATCAAGAGATTGGTGGATTCCATATTGAGCAATTATACAAATTCACTTACTATGCACAAGGCCAACATTATTTGGAATATTTGATCTGCGAAGATCATCACCAAATGACTTAGTCAAAGCACAAGCACACAACAAGCAAACCTGCATAACTCTCTTAGGTCTAAGGACAACATAAGCTAATTGTGCTGAATATCATTCTCTACATCAGTGATCGTTTCAAAAGGTATTCATATTTGATCTGGTTCAGTGCATGTACTCTTAGATTGCACCTACTCGTCTGCTTAAGGTCACACCTCAATGACAGAGTCCATCATTCTATCTTATAGAGGCACAACGAGTGTAGACCTATTTGTACATTATCATGTATCTCGGTCTAGAACAAAGTGAGTCAACAAGATCGAAAAGTCATACTCCTGCCTCCGATTCATTAATCATTGGCCTGACTTTTCTACAATGTTGCTCAACAATATGACATCTTATGTCATTACATGTACCCAAAATAATATACAAGTGATTAATTAACAACAATAATTATCTCATAATTATTCAAAATGATTGTTTTTAGGGCATACATCTAACAATCTCCCATTTGCACTCAAAACCAATTAGACATGTACTTGACACCCATGGACTCTAAATGCTTCTCAAACGCTTTTGAGTCAACGGTTTAGTGAACGGGTCTGTGATGTTCTCAGCTGATGCTATTTTAGCCATCACTACATCACCCCGATTCACAATGTCACGTATAAGATGAAATCTTCTTTCTATGTGTTTTGTCCTTTGATGAGCCCTAGGTTCCACCCTGTGCTATAGCACCATTGTTATCACAATAAATGGTGATCGGGGACTCTATCGAAGGGACAACTTCAAGCTCTTGTATGAATTTTCGTATCCACACAGCTTCCTTTGCAGATTCACTAGCAGCAACATATTCTGCCTCAGTGGTGGAGTCAGCAGTGGTGTTTTGCTTGAAACTTCTCCAACTCACTGCTCCTTTACCCAATTGTAAACACAAATCCAGATGTAGATCTTCTATCATAAATGTTGATTGAAAATCTGAATCTGTGTATCCCTGGACAGTAGCATATCCTCTCCACCACACACTAGACAATAGTGTTTGGTTCTTCTCAAGTATTTGAGAATATGCTTGACCGCTGTCCAGTGCTCAGGGCCTGGGTCTGATTGATATCTACTCACAACACTAACTGCATGACTGATATCTGGCCTTGTACAGAGCATTGCATACATGAGGCTTCCTACAGCAGAAGCATAAGGAAATTTCCTCATCTTATCTCTCTCTTCCTGTGTCTTAGGAGACATCTTCTTGGAGAGATGAATATTATGCCTAAAGGTAAAAACCTTTCTTGGCATCCTGCATGCTATACCGTGCCAATATCTTGTCAATGTAGTGGGCTTGTGAAAGCCCTAAAAGCCTCTTTTCTTGGTTTCTAAACACTTTGATCCCAGAATGTAGGATGCTTCCCGAGGTCTTTTATTGAAAAATGGTTCGCTAACCATATTTTCACTGATGACATTGCACCGATGTCATTCCCTATGAGTAGAATATCATCAACATAAAGAATAAGGAACATTACTGAACTCCCACTAATCCTCTTGTAAACACAAGATTCATCTATGTTTTGTGAGAAACCAAACGATTTGATCATCTCATCAAAACGGATGTTCCAGCAACGTGATGCTGTTTTAGTCCATAAATGGATTATTCAGTTTGCACACTTTAGATTCTTGTCTAGAGAAAGAAACTTTCAGGTTGTTCCATATAAATCTCTTCTTGGATGTACCCATTCAAAAATGCGGTTTTAACATCCATCTGATCTCATAATCATAATGAGCGGCGATTGACAATAGGATTCTAATGGACTTCATCATAGCTACTGGTGAAAAGGTTTCCTCATAGTCAATACCATGTTTTTGAGTATAACCTTTGCACCAATCTAGCTTTGAAGGTCTCTACCTCTCCAGTAGGTCCTCGTTTTCTTTTGAACACCCATTTACAACCTATAGGCTTAATGCCTTCTGGTTGATCAACAAGGGTCCAGACCTCATTGGAGTACATGGAGTCCATTTCTGATTCCATTGCTATCTTCTAGTGTGCTGCATCTTTGTCACTGATAGCCTCTTGGTAAGTATATGGATCATCATCCAACCCCTCCGATTGCATTTGATAAATCTCATTTATCAAGCCATATCTAACTGGAGGTTTATGTATTCTTTTACTACGTCGAGGCTCTTGAGTTCTGAACTTTTCAGACTCATAGTGGGTTCAGTTATATCCCTTTCATCAATCTTATCTGCCACAGTTTCTGGTTCAGCTGATTTTTCAAGAACAATCTTGCTTTTTCCATCACTTAGGCTGTACTCATCTTCCAGGAATATTGCATTCCTACTAACAATTACCTTTTGATCCTTTTGGTTATAAAAGTAATAACCAGTTGTTCTTTTGGGGTAACCCACAAACAAACATTTTTCAGTCCTTGACTCTAGCTTCCCACGTCAAACTTTTTAACGTGAGCTGGGCATCCCATACTCTCAAGTGTTTCAGACTTGGCTTTTTGCAGTCCATAACTCATATGGAGTATTAGGAACAAACTTAGTGGGTATCCTGTTTAGAATATAAACAGCTGTCTCTAAGGCATAACCCAAAAATAAACAGGTAATTGTGACATGCTCATCATTGATCGAACCATATCTAATAGTGTTCGGTTTCTTCTTTCTGCAACACCATTATGTTGTGGTGTAGCAGGGGGAGTCAACTGAGATATGATGCCTTTTTCTCTGAGATGAGTTTGAAAATCTCCTGAGAGATATTCACCTCCTCTATCAGATCGGAATATCTTAATATTCCTTTCCAATTGATTCTCAACTTCACTCTGAAATTCTTTGAACTTTTCAAAGGATTCAGACTTGTGTTTCATCAGGTATACATAACCATACCTGGAATAATCATCAATGAAAGTGATGAAGTATGAGAACCCTCCTCTGGCTATGTGGTTAAAAGGACCACATACATCTAACTCTAACAATTTTGTGGCTCTAGTTCCTTTTCCTTTAAAAGGATTCTTGGTCATCTTTCCCTGTAAGCAAGGCTCGCATATTGGGCAAGGCTCAACCTTTAAAAGGTCTAATGCCCATCCTTACTAATCTGTTGATCCTATCCAGATTAGCATGACCAAGTCTTAGATGCCACAAGTAAGTGGGATTGACATCCCTCTTCCTCTTGAGAGTTTTCACACTAGTATCAGCATCATTCTCTATATTATTCACAGAGTCTACAACATTTTCCAAAATATAAAGACCATCTATCATAGTACAGAAGCAATAAACTGATTTTGAAACTTAATAACAAGTTTAGATTAAAGACAAGTGAATATCCAGATATTCAAGTTTTGAAACAGAAATTAAGTTTCTATAACATTCTGGTACGTATAGACAATCTTCCAAAATTAAAACTTTGTTTGTTGTAGACTAAATGAAAAGTTCCTATGGATGTCGCTGCAACACTTGCAGTTGTCCCCATCTTTAGGATGACTTCCCTTCATCTAGTCTCCGAGTTTCTTTAAACCCCTGCAACATATTGCAAATATGAGATGTTGTGCCTGAATCGACACACCATGAATTTAATGGACCATCTATTAAATTCATTTCAATGACAAGCATACCTTCAGCAGGTTTCTTTTGCTTCAAAGAAGCAAGATACAGCGGCAATTCCTTTTCCAATGACCTGGTTTGCCGCAGTGGAAACAATTTCCCTTAGCCTTCTTATTTGGCTCGCTCTTGCCCTCTTCTTTGCCTTTGAGCTAGGCTGAGACCTTTCTTTTCTTAAATTTCTTCCCTTTGGGTTTGAATCCCGAGGGAGAATGCCTTTTGACTTGTCCATTATCATCAGAGAACCTTTCTCCTTTTTGATAAGTTCTTCAGCTGCTTGCAACATATTGAGCAGTTCTGACAAAGTCACAAGCATCTTGTTCATATTATAATTTAATACGAACTGGTTGAACGATTTAGGCAGAGATGCCAATTTCGCTCCAACCTTGGTCTCGCCGTCAATTTCTGCACCTAGTGTCTCCAGTTTTGATGAAAGATATCATCTTCAGGACATGTTCGAACTGGAGCACCTTCCACCATTTTGGTGGTCATCAGCAGTTTCATAACTTGCTGGCGTGCAGAACGACTTTGCTCTCCGAATAGCTCTTGGAGATATACAAGTATCTCTTTAGCTGTTGCTATGCCCTCACATTGCTTTTGCAATAAGTTGGACATAGATGCCAACATATAACAACGAGCTAATTCATCCGCCTCATGCCACTTTTCAAAAACAACTCTTTGTTCTTGAGTAGCATCGGCTAAGGCAAGCTGAGGGTCTCCTCTCTGAGGACATGAGCTATTTTATCCACAGTGAGTACTATCATAAGATTTCTCTTCCAATCAAGGAAGTTTGGCCCAGTCAGTTTGTTATCATCTAGGATTCTAGATAATGGTTAGGCATTATGAATCTGCAAATATTAGAAAGAAAATTCACAAGTATATTAAAATCCATTAGCATAGGGATTTTAATAGCTAATGGTACCTCCCACTGAATCACAGCAACCAAACAAAAAAGCAGAATATAACATTTATATTTAGTGTTTGCAGTGGGTATCAAGAACTTTCAACTTATGTGCACATAATCCTATTTTAGTAATCATGGCACAACTTATAAAAGCAAGTAGAATCTACTTATCATGATCACATCACATGTTGTATATCATACATATACAAATTTCATGATTCTTGATATTTCTTTTGGCCACCAACATAAACAATCTTCACTATTTTAGTAGACGTGTTTATTTGGTTAAGTGCAACCATCGTCTAAATGACATGTAATTTTGTAATGGGTCGGCATTGCTATTTTAGTCAACACCCCACTACTCATACACGCTCACTTATCTTCACAATAAGAGACAAATTATAAAATCAATAATTGGCCGTGACTATTTTAGTTTTAACCAATCATCAATCAAATAAAATTCTGAAATACCAACAATGGAAGGCCATGAGATTTAATTTTCTCTTCAAATAATCTCATTCAACACTTATATTAAATTTGTATTTTTTTTAGGAATTTTTTTGGTCAATCGGTCAAACCGGTCAACCTGGTTCGGATCAGTCAAATCGGTCTAGTCAACTGGGTGTGGACCGGGTCGTACTCGATCCAAGACCCACGCAGGCCTATGTTGGATCCAAGTCCAAGCCGATCCAAAACCTAGCCCTTCGGGTCACGTGCCGGCCCGTACCCCTTGGGGTTGGGCCCCTAGCTAGGTCACGGGCTGGCCCTTGGATCTAACCCGCTAGCCCACCCTTAATTTTTTTTTTAAACATGCCTTAGACTGGGCTTTGGGCCAAGTAGGGCAACTGTTGCCCAGCCCGTGGCCCAAACTGGCGACCCAAGGCATCTCATGACCTGGGCGCCGTTTGGCCTCCAAGGACAAGGGGCTGCGCCCAGCGATGCAGCCAGCCACCGCTGGCCGCGCCCTGCCAGCCCTAGGCTGGTGAGGCGCTAGCCAACACTTGGCACAACGAGTGTAGACCTATTTGTACATTATCATGTATGTCGGTTTAGAACAAAGTGAGTCAATAAGGATCTGAAAAGTCATACTCCCGTCCTCCGATTCATAAATCATTGGCCTGACTTTTCTACAATGTTGCTCAACAATATGACATCTTATGTCATTGCAAAATATTATCTCTTATGTCATTACCTGTACCCAATATAATATATAAGTGATTAATCAACAACAATAATTATCCCATAATTATTCAAAATGATTGGTTTTGAGGGCATATATCTAACAGTTAAATGGGATTGTTTTACAAGAAAATCAATCCCATGGCCTTCCATTGTAGGTATGTGGGAATTTTATTTGATTGATGTTGTTAAAACTAAAATAGTCAAGAGCAATTATTGATCATATAATTTGTTCCATATACTTCTTGTGAAGATAAGTGAGCGCGTATGAGTGGTGGGGGTATTGACTAAAATAGCAATGCCGACCCATTATAAAATTACATGTCACTTAGACGATGGTTGCACTTAACCAAATAAACACGTATGCTAAAATAGTGAAGATTGTGTTTATGTTGGTGGCAAAAAGAAAATCAAGAGTCACGAATATTTGTATACACATAGTATACGACATGAGATGGATTCGTAATGAATAGTTGCTATTCACTTTTACAAGTTGTTGCATGGTTACTAAAATAGGATTATGTTTACATAAGGTAGAAGTTCTTGATACCCACTACAAACACTGAATATAAATGTTATATTCTGCATTTTATTTGGTTGCTGTGATTTAGTGGGAGGTACCATTAGTTATTCAAAATCCATACTAATGGAAATTTTATACATGTGATTTTCTTTCTTAATATGTGTAGATTTATTATATCGAACCATTGTCTAGAATTTTAGATGATAACAAGTTAACTGGGCCAAACTTCCTTGATTGGAAGAGAATCTCATGATAGTACTCACGGTTGAAAAAGTTGCTCATGTCCTAAAGGATGAGATCCCTCAGCTTACTTTAGCTGATGCCACGCAAGAGCAAAGAGTTGCTTATGATAAGTGGCATGAGGACAAATGAACTAGCTCAATGTTATATGTTGGCCTTGATGACCAATATATTATAGAAGCAATATGAAACCCTAGCTACTGCAAAGAGATGCTTTTATATCTCCAAGAGTTATTTGGAGAGTAAAGTCGGTCTGCACGCCAGGAGGTTATGAAACTACTAATGACCACCAAAATGATGGAGGGTGATCCATTTCAAGATCATGTGCTGAAGATGATTTCATTCATCACCAAACTGGAAACACTAGGTGTAGAGATGGACGGTGAGACAAAGGTTGGAGCGATATTGGCATCTTTGCCTGAATCGTTCAACCAGTTCATATTAAACTATAATATGAACAGATGGAGGTGACTTTGTTAGAGCTGCTCAATATGTTGCAAGCAACTATGGAACTTATCATACATGAGAAAGGTTCTCTAATGGTAATGGACAAGTAAACAGCCATGAACTTAAGCCCAAGGGGAAGAAGTTCAAAAAGAAGAAAGCGTCTCATCTAAGAAAGAGGACACGAGCGACTTCGAGAAGAAAGATAATGGAAATTGTTTCCACTGTGGCAAGCCAGGTCACTGGAAAAGGAATTGCCCAGCATATCTAGCTTCACTGAAGAAAAATGATCCTTTTGAAGGTATGCTATCAATTAAAATTGATTTGATGGAGTGTCCATTGAATTTCAAGTGTGTCATTTTTGGCATAACCTCTCACCTATGCAATATGATTGTGGGGTTTAAGGAAACCCAAAAACAAGGTGATGAGGAAACTGATGGAGATGAGTGCAAGTGTTGCAGCGATCTCCATTGGACCTTTTTCATTCGAGTCCATAAAACTTTGTTTTTGTTTTGACACTTGTTATTTGAAAGATTGTCTTTCTTTTAACTCTGGTATTGTTGATAGTTTGTTTTGAAAAAGTGAATCGTGGACTCTGTGAATGGTTAAAACAAAAATTGAACTTTATATGATATTGTTCAGTGGGAGATAAGCATAGATGTATTACCTGTATACTTTTGGGCTTTTTCGCCTTGGAGGCAGTTGTTTATATTCTAAACAGGATACCTACTAAATCTATACCTAAAACTCCTTATGAATCATGGACTGGTGGGACCAAGTCTTGGATCATTTGAGAGTATGTGGTGATATCTAGCTTCATCAAAGAGTTTGATGTGAAGAAGCTGGAATCAAAGATTATCTGTAGGTTACCCAAAAATGGTTCGTTGGGTATTATTTTATAAACCCAAGTGAACAAAAGGTGATTATTAGAAGGAAAATTATTTTTAAAAGGAGTATGGCCTAAGTGAAGGCGAAAGCATGACAGTTCTTGATGAAATAATCAGCTGAGCCAATACTTAAGGCAGATGAGATCAATAGAAAAGAGATGTTACTAAACCTACTGATGAGTTTAGAACTCAGGAGCGTTAGCTGAGAATCCATTTAGATGAGATGATCAAATCGTTTGATTTCTCACGAAACATGGATGAACCTTGTATTGACAAGAAGTTAGTGGGAGTTTAGTAGTGTTTCTAGTTCTTTATGTTAGTAATATGCTACTTATGGGAATGACATCGGGGTGATGTCATCAATGAAAAGATGGTTCACGAACCATATTTTTCAAGTCAAAGACCTTTGGAAGTGTTTCGTGTTCTTGGAGCCAAATTGTTTGGAAACCGAGAGAAGAGGTTTTTGGGACTACATTGACAAATATTGCAATGATTTTCAGAATACCAATGAAGGCCAAACATTAGTCATGCAATCAGCATTATGAGTAGATATTAATTTGACATGGGCTCTGAAAGCTAGACAGTGGTCAAGTACTAAACACTATTTTTTTAGTGTTCAGAATTGAGAATTTACGGACTGTCTAGAGATGCACAAGTTCAGTTATTATTGATAATTGATAATTTTGAACTTTTGTTTATACATTGGGTAAATGTGTATGGAGTTGCAAGAGTTGTAAGCAGAATACCACTGCTGACTCCAGCACTGAAGGCAAAGCACATAGAAAGAAGATACATGATATGGTGAATCAGAGTGATGTCGTGATGGTTGGTGTATTGTCAACCTAGTACATTGCGGATCCGTTTTCACTGAATTGCTGACTCAAAAATGTTTGAGACACATTTAGAGTCTGTATGGGTATGAGATACTAGATAAATGGTTTTGAGTGCAAGTGGGAGATGTTGGAAATATGCCCTCAAAACCAGTTATTAGAATAATTATGAGATAATTATTTCTTTTATTGTCACATGTATTTATTACTTATTGGGTATAATGTTGTAACATGAGATGTTACACAGTTATATTGTTAAGTGAAATTGTAGAAAAGTCATGTTGATGATTAATGAATCAAAAGGCGGGAAAGTATGACTTTTCGGTTCCTTGTTCACTTGATAGTTGTTCTAGACCGAGGTACATACTTATGTACAAATAGGTCTACACTCGTTGTGCCTCTATTAAATAGGATGATGGACTCGTCATTGAGGTAGTGACCTTAAGCAGATGAGTGGGTGCACTGTAAGAGTACATGCACTGAACGAGATCAAATATGAATACCTTCTGGAAGTGATCACTGATGTTGAGAAGGTATTCAACAATTAGTTTATTGTATCCTTAGACCTGAGAGGTTTATGCAGGTTTTGTTGTGTACTTGTGCTTTGACCGAGTCATTTGGTGATGATCTTTCTAGGTCAAATATTCTAGACAACGTTGGGTCTTGTACATGATAAATGAGCTTGTGTAAATGCTCAACAAGGAATCCACCAGTCTCTTTGTGAGACAGTATATTCAATATATCTGTATAGAGTTAGACTTAAAAGAAATCACTGGCCAGTGGACTTTTGAAAATATTTTTTTAAATTAATATATATATATATTATTTTTATTTGTGAAATTGTTTTAGAAACATTTAAGAGTCCAACGAGTTACAGATTATGAATTAAGAATTATATGAGCTAGGGACTTAATCGGTGATATTATTCGGTCCTATTAGCTCATGTGAATATAGTATGGTGGAAGGATAAATAAACAAATAATTGTTAGCAAAAGGGATTTCACAAAAATAGTCTCATTATCTCGGGGGTCAATTGTGATATGTTAATGGACATGATCACAATTTGTAGAAGCCCATAAATTCGGAATACAGAATATAAGGGAGTTAATGAAAAGAATTTTCCGTGATGATCCTACGACCGAGATTTGAGATCCCTAAAGATCCCACGCATAAGCACAGGAGAAGCTCTGAGTAAGCCATTATAAATAGCTCAGACTTTCATTTGAGGGAAGAAGAAGTCATTTTCGCCAGAACAGTTCTCTCTCGACTTCTCTCTCAAGAACTGTGTGTGTGGATCTGAAGGAGGCAGAATGCTTAGGCTACATGGTTTCAACGATCTAGAATTCCGCTGTGAAATCTTACACATTGGCCAATGGATTATTTTCTAGTCCAACCCTAAACAGATATATTGAATATACTACCTCATCAAGAGATTGGTGGATTCCTTATTGAGTATTTATACAAACCCACTTATTATGTACAAGACCCAATGTTATCTAGAATCTTTGACTTAGAAAGATCATCACCAAATGACTCTGTCAAAGCACAAGTACACAACAAATAGATCCAAATAAACGTCTCAGGTATAAGGATACAGTTAACCAAACTGTGTTGAATACCTTCTCAACATCAATGATCACTTCTAGAAAGTATTCATATTTGATCCCGTTCAGTGCATGTACTTTTACATTACACCCTCTCGTTTGCTTAAGGTTACTACCTAAATGACGAAGTCTATTATCCTATTAAATAGAGACACAACGAGTGTAGACCTGTCGTACATCAATACGTACCTTGGTTTGGAAGAAAACATCAGGTGAAGAAGGAACCGAAGAGTCATACTTCCCACCTTTGATTCATCAATCATTGGCATGACTATTCTACAATGTCACTCAATAATATCTATGTAACATCTTATATCACCTCATATTACTAAATAAATAAATATAAACATGTGACATATAAATAACTATTATTCAGATAAATATTTTCTAGGGCATTATTCCTACAATGGCTTCCATGGCCTTGATGCACTCGCTTATGATTAAACAAGAGGCCGACAAACAAGCAGTTGGACATTTTCTAGCAAACTTTTTTGGACCTCTCTGCCGTTGAGGAGAGGAGAAGCCAGGATCCAATCCTAACACCTAAATGACGTGTTGTTTGTTTTTTAGCTATTCATGTTGTATTCATTAAAGAAGCCATTCTCCTTGTCTTTTGGGCTGGCCTGTTGTTCACTATTTCTTTGGTTTAAGCCCAGTTAGCTAGCAGGAGGCCCAAATGATCCCAAAAGTAGGGCGAGATGGTCTATAACTACTGGCTCACATGTCTTTGTTTTCAATGGTCTACGAGCTCATTTTGTTCTTGGTCCATTCTGAAGTTGACTGACCACCAACTCTTGTAAACTTCAATTTTTACCTATTCTAAAAAAAAATTGGTCTGCAAACAGTACGATAGTCTTCCCATTTCACATATCTAATATGCTGCTCGAAAGATCGTTGTAGAAATCGCACGTGGTACCCCTCTAACTGTTTGACTAGAATTTCCATCAGGATCTTCAACGAATTTTCTTTTCTTGGGTAAGCCATCAACGAATTTTCCATCCTATCTCTTTTTTTCCACAAGACTTTTCGGTGCCCTTCTGCACGTTTTCTACTTTTGTTTCTATCCTCGTCTCCAATTTTTGACATATTGAAAAGGTAAGAATGGCATTAATAGAAGAAAGATAAAAATGCAATCACACTTGACACGTTCAATGGGTGTTGGATGAACAAAAGGAAAACAAAATTACAATCAAATTTAACCGAATAATCTTATTTCATGTAAATGAATGCAGATCTAAAAGATCTACGGGCCGTTCAAATTAGGAAAGAAGTTTTATCCTTCAGTTTTATGAACATGACCCAAAGTCAATAGAAAGTGTCTAAGGAGGTTTAGCTCCACTATATTAATTTCCACAAATATTTCCTAATAAATAACACAGATCTTGGGACATGGCTTGCTTTGAAAATAGTATTAAATTTGGTGTGAAAAATTATTAAAAATTTATGTGAAAATTTTAAGATTTCTATTTGAGTGAAAAAGTTTTGATTTTTTGAAAATTTTTCTTTAAAAATTTGAATTTTTTTAAAGAATTAACCAAGCATTGTGGACTTTCTGTTCGGAATATTGACTTTGGAATGCGCTCAGTGCAAGTCTTCAAGTCTGAGAAGTCTAATCTAAATTTTGTTATGAAAATCCTGCACACTGAAGGGACATAGATAGATTCATAAAAAATATGCCTTCCTTCGACCACTTCTTTCTTCCCATCTTGTTATTTTCCATGCTTAGCTTCCTGCCCAGACCACTGCTGTCAATTTCTTCTTTCGCATCTGTGCTAACACAACTTTCTCAGGGAATAACATCTATAATTTCCTGACATATGATGAGTGCATGTTATACTATTCCAACGAATCTATCATCTACACCGTGGCTGTGCAACCGAGAGTTGCACTGATTAACACACCGAACACTACCTCGCAGGGGTTTTGTAACAAGCTAGTAAACACGATGATCACAAACTTGGCAAAACAGGCTTTGGGCACTCCAATCAAAGCCAAGAATTTTGAGACTTTGGAAGTGAATTTAGTGTCTTGAATTCTATACTAATGTTATAGTGCACACCGGACTTGTCCAGCAACAATTGCTACCGTTGTCTTCAGGCAGCTCCAGACAGGTTTCTTTTTCGTTATGGTGGAAGGGAAGGGGGAAGAGTTTTGTTTCCTAGTTGTAATTTTAGGTATGAATTTTTCCCCTTTTTTGTGGAGCCCGCATCCCCATCAATGGTTCTGCCTCCACCTCCAGGCGCCATAAATGCATTAAAAGGTAAAGTGTAGTACATTTTTTATGCTTTCCATTTTCGTTGTTATCATGCATTAACTGATCAGATATATCCAATTCTTTTTTGGTGCGTGAATGGATTGTCAAATTTAGACCGAATGATTATTTACGAATTAAGTGAGGTGACGCATGAAGTCATCCTCATTTGCTGCTCTTCCCTTGAAGAGCTCTCTAAGTTTTTCTGTCCTTAGGCCCTAGTGCCCCCTGGGTGACAACCACCCCTGACTTTTAGCCCCTCCCTCTTCCTCTTTTCACTGTATCCTCCCCTCCCCTCTCCCTTTCCTTCTTCTTCATTCATCCATACTCCCACGCTCCTCCCTTTTCCACCCCCAGTCTTCTCTTATCCACCCTTCCAGTTTCTCCTCCTTTAATCATTCCTTCCCCCCACTGTTCTCCTTCTCTTTGCCTTCCATTTTCTACCCCTTTCTCACACCCTACCTTTACCTTCCCCCTCTATCCTTTTATTTGCCCTCCATTTTTATCCCTCCTTACCTTTGTCTACCAACTCTCCTCATTGTGGATTCCCTTTCCCAACCATCTTTTTCTGACAACTCCATCCCTAATATTAAATTCGACCATGAAACCCTCTCTTTCACAAACAATACTTCAAACACCTACCTTACACTTTCCCCACTGCCTCCTTCCATTGGTGACCCTGAGGATGCCTCTGAGGAAGTTGCAAAGCTGTTGGTAGGGAAACTCTTTACTGTCAAACACCTGCATAGAGTAGTGGTTAGAGCAACCATTTTTAAGTTCTTGAACTTTGTCGTGGAGCTAGTCATTACTGAGAGTGACAATGATACGTTTATTTTCTCATTTCCTACTACCTACTGGAGAGATAAGATTATGAATCAAGGTCCATGGAACGTTAAAGGGGTGATGCTTATTCTGAAATTTTGGGAAGTTGATATTACCATTTCGGAATTGTCTTTTCATGAAACCCACCTTCGGGTCCAAATGCAAGGCCTCCCTTTGGGGAAACTCACTAGGGCAATGGCATGGTCGGTACAAGCTAAAGCAGGCCATGCAATGGAAGTGGATTTTGATCCCAAGAAAAAAGTCTAGGGCATTTCTTACCTTTGGGTTCGAGTTTTGGTGGACCTCCGTGAACAGCTCTACCCTGGTTTTTTCCTCCAACGTGAAGGCAGATCTGATCTTTGGATTCAACTCCAATTTGAGTGCATTTCGGACTGGTGTACACACCGTTGCAGATTGAGCCATCTCAAAACGATTTGTTAGTCGGAGACTTTCCATTTACCGGGTCCCTTTGATGTTATCCAACACATCTGAACTATCTCTATCGACTATAGATGCTTCCAAAACCTTAACCAGAGCCAACACCCCCCCATTCCCCTTATGCACTCCATCCTAAACCACCAAACCCCACCAGTAGCTTGGCCAGTGGCCACTGCAATGGATATTTCTATCCTTCCCTCTCAGTGTTTGGACCACTGCTTGGTCCCACTCTTCGTTTATGGGGATCCCAATCACATCAGCCAGGTCTGAGGAAGATCCTTCGTGCACTCACAACTCTCACATATCAGATCTGTCAGGAGACAGGCCTGTGCCTGCTATCCATCTAGGAGGCAAGCCGACAAGAAAGTCCTCCCCTGCTACCTTTGTTGTCAATGCTTGGGGGGAACATTGCAGCTTTATGGCTAATTTGGAAACCACAATGCGGAGAGAGGTTGGTTCTTTTGTGATTCCCCCTGCCTCTACTGTCTCGGCGCTAAAACCTTGGCTCTCTACGCTTAAGGTTGACACCTATGCCTCATTGGGCCCCCCATTCGGATCTCAGTTAGGCCACTTTGTCTTCAAAGGCCTACATCCAAGAATTAGAGTTGGATCAGGGTGTTGTTGATCCCTTATCTCGTCCTCTCTTGGACCTACCTTTGGGCCCCTCTACTACACTACCTGCCGGGCCTCTGTCCACTCGGAGATTGGCTTTTAAATAGGACCCTAGGTACAATTCTATGGGGCCTTCGACTGCTTTTTTACCTCAGAAGAGGCCTGGATCTCCTACTCAGCATAGTAACTCTTCTTGGTTCAAGATTGTATGTGACACCTCACCCTTGTAAGTGGAATAGTCGGTTTCACTTAGCCATGAAACTCTTACATTTCTCGAAGATGAGACTCCGTTGACTCTTTGGTGCTCCATAAGAAAGACTCGGAGCTCCAAAATTTGTAGCAGTAGATGTCGCACATTGCTGACGGCCTCTCATTCCATCTCTGGATCTCACTTTGGATCTCCACTTGTGACTATGATTTCTCTAGTCTCTCTGACGGCTGAGGATGTGGACCACACCTTGCCCCCCACCTCCCAATGTTAGCTCTATACTGGAACTACCGGGTGTTAGCCCGGCCCGCGGCTCTTCGTTCTCTCAGGGAAATAATAAAACAGTCTAACCTGGACTGCATTTGTTTGGCTGAAACTAAAATGGTAGAGGCACGATCTATAATGAACTGAGTTGGTTTCTCTCTGTCTCTTGAATTTCCTGCCGTCGGTCTTAGAGGTGGTCTATTGTTTGCTTGGCATCCTGGTGTGGACTTTGATGTAGTTTTGGAAGATCGGTATTTTATCAGTCTTCTTATGTATTTGTATCCACCAATCTCTCCTTGGGCTCTCACTTTTGTCCAATGAGAAATTCTAGGAAAATATCTCTACTCTTGGCTCTCGGTTTGATGGCCCTTGCATTATGCTTGGTGATTTTAATGTCATAACTTGTCAGGCAAATAAGCGAAGAGGTCATCCGTTTGTCTCCACGTCTTGATATGGGCTTTATCAATTCCAACTTCTTCACGGGATGGTTGACTTGGGCTTTTCTAGGAATGCTTTCACCTGGTGTAATGGTCAGAATGGTAGACAACATATTCTAGAATTTATTGATAGAGGATTGGCAAATTTTCGGTTGACGTCCCTCTTCCCCCGAGATCCTAATCATGCACCTCACTCGGATGACTTTAGATCACTCGCCGATTTTGCTCCACACCATGGGGTGCATGCAATCTAGTTCTAAGCCGTTCCGGTTTGAGCAGTTCTGGATTCATGATCCAGCCAGTCGCCTGATTGTTCAAAATGTTTGGCATAGTATTCACCATACTTCCCCGCTTTCTAACTCTCTTAAAAGCTCCCAGCCACGAAACTTGCTCTTAAACGCTGGAACAAAGAGTCGTTTGGTCTAATGTAAGAGAGAATCCATTCCCTCCAATCTTCCCTGGATTACATTCAACAACTTCCTATCTCTAACCAATCAAAAGAGGCTTAGTAGAGGGTGCAATGAGACCTACAGGAAGAACTACGCGAGGAAGAGATTTTGTGGAAATTCAATTCACGTGTGCAATGGTTGACTTCACCCGACCTGAATACAAAATTTTTCCACACTTCCACAATCATTCGACGTAGGACAAAACAAAACAATAATGAAGCTTTAAAGGACCGTAATGGGAATTGACACCATGCTCGAGATGATATTAGTTCTCTGTTTATTGATCACTTTCAAAGTCTCTATTCCTCCTCAGACCCGTTGCTTTCTAATGAATTTGCTGAAATGATTTCTCCTATTTCTAAGGAGGAAAACTAGAATCTATGCAGAGAATTGGTGGGGACGTGGGCTCTGCGAAAAAAGAGTAAAATTCATAACTAAAATTACAACTGGGAAACAAAACTCTTCCCGCTTCCCTTCCACCATAACACAAAAGAAACCTGTTTATAGCTGCCTGAAGACAACTGTAGCAATCGTTGCTAGACAGGTCCGGTGTGCACTGTACCATTAGGTATAGAATTTGAGGCACTAAATTCACTTCCAAAATCTCAAACTTCTTGGCTCCGATTGGAGCTCCCGAGGCCCATTTTGCCAAGTTCATGATCGTCATGAAAACTAGCTCGTTATAAAGCCCCTGTGAGATGGTGGTCTGTGTGTTAATCAGTGCAACTCTCGACCGCACAACCATGATTGAGAAGATTGATTGGTTGGAATAGCGTAACATGCACTCGTTGTACAAAATTATTGCAGCCTTTTCCTCGAAATAGCAACTGGCGAGATTTTTGGCTACGTCCACTAGACATGCTATGGCGTCACTCTAGCTCGTTGAGATTATAGATGTTATTCCCAGAGAAAGTTGTGTTACACAGATGCTGACAGCCAGGAAGCTAAGTGGAAAATAACAAGACGGGAAGAAAGAAGTGATCGAAGGAAGGCATATTTCTGATGAATCGATCTATGTCCCTTCAGTATGCAGGATTTTCTGAATTTAGATTAGACTTTCAGAATCGAGCACTGAGCTCATTCCAAAGTCAATATTCCGAACAGAAAGTCCACGATGCTCATAGACCAATGCATCTCGATGGTCTCCTTTTCCATTTTGCTGAATGGCATGGTTGGAATAGCATTGGGATGACATGGAGATTGTAATGGATGATTGCAAAGAGGCCTAGTTTAGTGTTATAGGAGAGCTTTGTGTGTAGTCCTGATGCATGCAGGAGAATTGCTAGCAGTGACATCTCCACGGCAGAGGAAGAAGACCATAAATGGGATCGGAAGGTATTTTCACCTGAATTTGTATTGTAGAATTCCATAATGTTGTTGGCATGGGATGAGAGGGAAAAGAGGAAGGAGTTGAGATTGGCATTGTAGATGTTATTCCCAGAGAAAGTTGTGTTAGCATAGATGCATGAGAGGTAACTGATCATGACAGCAGTGGTTGGGTCAGGAAGCTAAGTGTGAAAATAACAGGACAGGAAGAAAGAAGTGATCAAAGGAAGGCATATTTCTGATGAATCGATCTATGTCCCTTCAAGTATGCAGGATTTTCAAAATTGAATTTAGATTAGAGCTTTCATAATCGGAGACTAGCACTGAGCTCATTCCAAAGTCAATATTCCGAACAGAAAGTCCACGATGCTCATAGACCAATGCATCTCGATGGTCTCCTTTTCCATTTTGCTGAATGGCAGTGCTTTTGGCCTCTTTTCTCCTCAACGGGGCTTGAGACAGGGAGACCCTCTTTTCCCGTTTCTTTTTATTCTGGCTACTGAAACTATCTCTCACCTTATCCATTGGGAGGTTGCTAACCATGTGCTTCATGGAGCCAATATAGCTTGTCATGCGGAACCTGTGTCTTGCCTGATGTTCATAGATGATATCATCATTTTTGGCAGAGCAAACCTTCGGGAGTGTCGTGCTGCGGACAATCTTTTGCTAGAGTACTGTAGCTGGTTTAGCCAGCAGATTAGCAGACATAAATCTTCCATTTTTATCAGCAGAAATACCCACCCTGATCTTGCCTCCACAATTTGCCGGGACCTCCACCTCCCTTGGATGAGCAACTCTTGCCTGTACTTCTTCCCCTGTTTCTGGGCAAATCTAAGAAGAGATGTTCTGATTTTCTTAAAGAAAGGGTCATCTCCAAGGTGGTGGGATGGAAGGCGAAAACTCCTTCTTTCGTTGGCCAAACCACTTTGATCAGATATGTGGCCTCTGCTATGTCGCAGTATTATATGAACATCTTCTTACTACCGAAAGATTGGTGTGCTCAATTAGACAAGGTGTTAAAAGACTTTTGGTGGGGATTCCCAATTGCCAAACATTATAATTTCACACCTCAGCATGGAATTCGATCTGTTTTCCAAAAGAAGTTGGTGGGCTTGGTATAAGGAAAATGTTTGAAACCAATCTAGCATTCATTGTTAAATTGGGCTGGAAGGTGATTCAAAACTCTAACGAATTGTGGTTTTGTCTCCTCCATGCAAAATATATTTCCCATGCTGACAGCATTATCACCACGAGGACCTTAGGGGTGTCTTGGATCTATAGAGGTATTTTGATGATACAAGATATGCTCAACAAAAATCTTTGCTACCTCTCTCAAAACGGGACCCTTCTGTGCATCTATCAGGATCCATGGATTCCTTCTAACACCAACTTCAGGCTTGTTCCCCGTAATGATGCCCGCTGGATCCTAATCTCCAGCATGTGGCTGATTTGGTTGACCCAATTTTGGGATGGTGGAATTCTCCGCTCCTGATCCAATTGTTTATTGCAGATTCGGTTAACAATATACTCCATCTCCCTGTTCCAGGCCTCATTTACAAGACCAGATCATCTTGGTACCAAATCCTTAAGGCCACTTCTCGATTAAAGGTGCTATCCACTTCGAGCATATGAGAAGATGCGGCAACTCTCCTCTGCTTAACCAGCACCTTTGGAAGCACTTTTGGAAGCTTAAACTACAGGACCATCTCTTGGTTTTCTTATGGAGGATTACAGTTGACACTTTGCCGGTTAGAGGTCTACTGGCTCGTTTCATACCCTCTCTTGATGGGATCTCAAACCTCTGCGCTTTTTGTGGACTGCAGGAGGAATCTTGTATCCATATTTTCACTCAGTGTCATTTTGTGCCCACCCTTTGGCGTGAATCTGGTTATCCCTTTGACATCTCGCTCGTCTCTCTTTCGTTTTTAATGGATCTCATATCTACTATTTTGCAAGTTGATGTTTTCTTAGGTCTCCCAGAGTCTAGGCTCAAAGACTTCATCCTCAATGTTGCTATCCTTATGGATAAACTATGGTTTTCTCGGAACAAGCTTGTGCATGATGGTAGGGTTATCAGAGTAGATTATCTTATCCAAGCTTTTAGGAAATATCTTTAGGAACACAAGGCTACCTGGCTCTTAGTGGATCTCTTGAAGCTTGACATTCGGACTCCCCCAAAACTCGGCTGGTTGAAGTTTAATTTTGACGTAGCCATCCGTCCTAATGGATCTTGTAAATCCTAGGATTAAGGCAACCCAAGAGGGAAGTGAATTGGGTTTCCAAAATTTTTCGCTTTTAACCCCCAAAATTGTGTTTGCAAAGTAAAGATAATTTAGCACAAGTATTAAGCAAGTATTGATGCGATAAGTAAATAAGTGCTAAATGTAAAGAGTAGGTTAGAGAAGCAAACACGAGATTTTTAGGTGGTTCGGCAAACCCGCCTACATCCACCCCTCAAGCTCCTTTACCGAGCCTTGAGGTTTTTCCACTATCTTCCAAATAGTGTACACTCTAGCTTCGGGTGCTAGAAGAACCTTACAAGTGCTTTCCCGGGCTCAACACTCACAACCCAAGTGGTTTTTCGGGCGCACCACTCACAACCTAACAAGCTTGAGATATACCCTCTCTAAGCTTCTTCTTTAGTGAACAACCTCACTAAAGGAATCACTCTTTGAATAGGAAGATACAAGAATAAACTCTCTCAAAAAGTAGATAAGAAAATGGAAAGCTCTATCTCTTTTGATTCACACAATGACAAGGATGTGAAGATGTAATTTGTGTGAATGATATGAGAAATATGAAATAAGAAGGTTTAAGATCTTTCTCAAGCTTTAGAAATGATATGTGGTCATCTCTCTTGTTTTGAGACATTAGGAAGGTCTTTATATAGGCCACATAGAAAACTAGCCGTTTCTAGCCGTTGGGGGTCGATCTGACAATTTTACCTTTGTACCGGTCGACCGCTTCAACTAGTCGTTGCCCAACGGTCATAAAATTTGAATGCTGTCAAATTTTGTCCCATCATCCGCTTCATGTAGAGGATGATCCGCTTCATATAGAGGTCGACCGCTACAGATCATTTTCACACCGCTACAATTAAAAGCCCATTTTTGACTTTTTGAAATCCCAATTTCAAAAACCAACTTCCCAAAAGTATAACCAAGGCTTGGAGTTTATATAGGGATGATTTGAAAACATTTAAAGCGCATTTTGGTTGTCAAACTTGTGATAAGAAGATTATGCACGGTTTGAAAAATATGCAAGTGTGATTCAAATCCTTGTCAAAAGTGAAACTAAGAGTTACAAGGTTATACCCTATGGTCTTGAATCTTCACTTTTGAGCTCCTTGCATCTTTTTGATCTTCAATCTTCTTGTCTTTGGCTCTTTGATAAAAATGTCTTTGTCTTTGAAGATGTCCATTTTGTAAACTTAATCCATTTATTAAAATCATCGAAATATCGATTGTGAACAAAAGCCAACAAAACTTACTGTCACGCCCCGAACGCTAGCTCATCGAGGCTAATGACAGCCGCGAGCATTCCTAACAAGGAACACTCCAGCGAACGTACTAAATTCTTACAGCGGATTTTTTTTTTTTTTTAATAAAGCTAGCAATTAACGCGCATACGGAACTTGGGATCCTATTTCTAATACTTGCATCTTGATCAATGACTTGAAGTAATTAATTACAAAACAGTCTCAAAATACCAATCGGTTAAAAATCTTAAACTTTACTAGGCCGAATAACCCATGACCACCACACCACGGAGGCTCATGTCGGCTTTTCCAAAAATTATATCTAGTTCTTTAATGAAATAATAAAAGGGAAGAGGGCATTCTTGTCGGTCCCTCTTCTAGATGTCCCCACCTGAAATGTTGTCTGGAATGGTACAATTTAAAACTGTGAGTCGAAAGACTCAGTAAGGGTTTATATGCAATAAATAATGCATGTCTTGCATAAATCATGGATGCCCATTGATGCTTGCATATGCATGAGACGACGTACTTGAAAAAAAAAACTTTTCTTGCTTGAAAATATTTCTTTCTTCATTTGGCTACTTATCACGCTCCATTTACCCCTGAAGTCAGGGTTGTGCGTTCCTTTCGGAACTATTCCTTTTTTCCCTTGGGAACACATCATTGGTTGAGCTAAGCCCTTGTGGTGGCCCCAGGCCTGATGGCTAAACTTCAACCCTTGGAGGTTCACACCTTCTTGCGAGCAGTCCCTCGGTGTGATTGCACATACCTCGGGAAAGCTAACCCATCCTTCTTCTCATTCGTCTTCGGAGTGGGTGGCCCCTTAGAAATCATCCATCCTTCTCGCATCCTCCTTCGGAGTGGATGTCCTATCTTATTGGTACGTACCGACCGTCTTATTTAGTCCTTTAACTTGACTTGTGACTAATATAACATACTTATCATTTTTCATTTGCACAAAAAAACTTATGCAAATGCTCATGTCATGTCATGACTTGATAATGCCATGCTTGATAATGAGAAATAATAACTCCTCATGCTTTCATTTGCATAAAGCTTTCTTTTTCATTCAAGAAAATCATGCAAATGCTCGTGTCATGCCATGCT
>CM025855.1:11820907-11952335 GCA_003952965.2 Morella rubra | reverse complement strand
CTACAAAACACAAGTAATTCCAACTATCCTGTGAGCCCATTAATCAAGAACGCAGCTCAATCAAGAGCTACTATTCCACTAAAAGCTTAGATTTTTTTAAATTTCTCCCCTTTCCAGTATTTTCAAAGCGTCCAACGGGCATCAGAAAAATAAATCAAAAAAGCCACTCACCATGAGCGTTGAAGAGCTGTACTCCGACGAGCTTTGATTCGAGAAGGTACGGCCCCGTTTTGGTGTTCCGATCAACGAGGGGCATACAAGGAAAGCTGCTGCCGGTGATCCCAGCCATCATGGCTTGTTGAGCGAGAGGGGAATAAAATAGGAAAATCGGAGATTATTGCAGGCACAATTGATGCTTTCCCCCAGATCTTTTCTTGTTGAGTGATAGGTGAGAAACTAAAAGAGATTTCGAGGGAGAGGGAGAGCGTTTGATGAAGAGGAAGAGGAAGGGATTTCGATCGGAGAATAAAAGAGGAAGAGGGAGGGAGAGATTTCCGTGGGCGTCGCGGGTAATGAATATGGCCGTTTTGCAATGAAAATGAAACTCACCGTTTTTTTGTTTTCTTTTCTTTTCCTTTTATATTTTGTTTGTTTTATTTTGATTTATATAATGTTCTTTTATTACGGTGAAGTAAAATTATAAAGCTACGTGAGCAGCTGACGTGTCAAATTAGTGTCAGATAATAAAATAATAAAATAAAATTAGTGTCAAATTTCAAATTTTAAAAAGTACATACGTATTGCTTATATAAATATGCATATACTTATAACTATCCAATTATTCTTATATTAAATAAATCTTCCATGTGTATTTGACAAATATATAGATCATATGACAATTGTAAATTTTCAAAACAATTATTCTATTTATTGACTATGCATTGTGTATAAAGATATATACACAGTATTTAAAAATCTTTATATTTAGTTTTAAATATATAGTATATTATCTTACACTCTTTTTTTTTATAACTAGTATAATAATCTTAATTAAAATAGGTTGGTAGTAATAATATATAATACTTATAATTTAAAAGTATAATGCCTTCTATATAATATTGCATGATTTGTTATATGTCTTTATCATATACATGATATGTGCTAATTAACCTAAGTACTTTATATGTATGTACCTATATACCTAATGACTAAATCATAGCTCTAAGACCATATATTAAGTTATATAATTCACAATATTTTTGTTTGAAATTAAATAATATGTTCCTAATTAAATAGTATTATATTACTAATTATTCAAAATATATATGCTCATTATAAGTATGATAATAGATGTTTTCTAAACTACTTAGATTTAGTCAATAAATATGCAATTACCATAACAACATAGGTTAATTTAAAATATATCATATAACAACTTCAATTTTCATAACACTCCCTCTAATTCCATATTTTATTAAGTAGGTCCTTTAAAATAAAAATTTTCAAATACATGACAAAATAAAATTACATATTAAAAGGAATAAAATAATATATAAAATAATTATTAACATTAAATAACTTATAATTAATAAATTTTTTTTTTGGTTCTTATACCTATAGCAGGTATGTGTAAACAAGTGTTGCTATAGATACACCTTTAGCAGCGTTTGTGTAAAAAAATGTTGCTCAAGGTGTAATCTATAGCGGCGGTCATTGTGACTACCACTATAGATGCCAAAATTATACAGTGTTTTTTTTACAAACGTGGCTAAAATCTAATTTTTTTTAGCGGCGTTTTGTACTTTTTTTTACAAAACGCTGCTAAAGGCTGACCGCTGCTAAATACCTACTTTTTAGTAGTGTTTTTTGCAAAATGCTGCTAAAAGGGAGTCTTTAGCAGCGATCATTTTGGCATCTATAGCGGCCGTCACATTGACCGCCGCTATAGATTACATCTTTAGTAGCATTTTTTTACACAAATTTGGTAAGGTGTATCTATAGCAGCACTTGTTACACAAACGCTGCTATAGGTATAAGGAAAAAAAAATATATTAATTAATTATAAGTTATTTAATGTTAATAATTATTTTATTCCTTTTAATATGTAATTTTATTTTGTCATGTATTTGAAAAATTTTTATTTTAAAGGACCTACTTAATAAAATATGGAATTAGAGGGAGTGTTATGAAAATTGAAGTTGTTATATGATATATTTTAAATTAACCTATGGTTGTTATGGTAATTGCATATTTATTGACTAAATCTAAGTAGTTTAGAAAACATCTATTATCATACTTATAATGAGCATATATATTTTGAATAATTAGTAATATAATACTATTTAATTAGGACATATTATTTAATTTCAAACAAAAAGATATTACATAACTTAATATATGGTCTTAGAAGCTATGATTTAGTCATTAGGTATATAGGTACAAACATATAAAGTATTTAGGTTAATTAGCACATATTATGTATATGATCATAACATATAACAAATCGTGCAATGTTATATAGAAGGCATTAGGTCTTTAGCGGCTAGAAAAACCACTGCTAAAGACCTAAATTTTAGCGGCGTTTTACAAAAAAAGCTACTGAAGAGGGTCTTTAGCGGCCATCACTAAGGTTTGTGGTGGCGTTTTTAGTGACCGCCGCTAAAGACCAGATTTTTTGTAGTGTGTATATATATATATATCTATTGTTTGCTTAGGTAGTAGCCGTGAGCAAATTGGATATTTTCCATTCAAAAATTACCAATGGATTGAGGGAAGGATTGAAATGAAATAAGTGTACCACCCTTAAGATTATTTAGGACAAATATTAAGAACCAATTATTCAAATTAACCATTAAATATGAGTTATGAGCTGAAAGTTCTCTAAGTTCCGGGGCTGGCTCTATGTTAGTATAATTGGAGCCCTAGATGAGAGCATGAGACCCTTTTATAATAAGATATTATATACTTATTAATAAAATTTAGTTAAAAATCATTCTTTTAATTTTTATATATGCAACATTACTCATCGAAAATGTGTATTTAAGATTTATTTGTATTTCACTTTCAATTGTTAATTAATGTTTGTATTATTAATTTTTTAGTTTGATGATTTTATTAATTTTATTTTAAAATAACGGTTATAGTTAATAATATTTTATATTAAAAGAAAATAGAAACAATGAAATAATTGATTATTTTTGTGCTTTTGTGAGAGAAGATTTTGTTTGTTTTTGATCAATGGAGAAACCACAAGTCAATCCACAACTTAATTAATGGTGTGTTTATCTTTAGGTGTGCTATTTAATGGTTTTTTAAAAACCTTTTTTTTTTTTTAATATCAAAACTTTATTTTATTTCAAACTTGAATTTTGCCATAGTAAAAATATTACAAATTTTTTTTTGATGTGGGTTCACTACTAGAAAATTGACTCTTAGTGACGAAATTCTCGGTGACGAATTGAATTTCTTAGTGACAAAATGCTATTTTTGTCACCAATTTCGTCATTAAAGGTTTTATTTGTGACGAAATAAAATTGTTGTCACTAAAAGTTAATTCTTTTGGTGAAAAAGTTTTGTCACCCATTGCTCGATTGGTAATACCCATCGATCGTTGTATCGTAACTATTGCAAATACGAAACCGATCGATTGGCACTATATGACGATCGATTGTACGCGTAACCGTCACTTTTTTTCGAATCACCGTTCAACGAATGGGAAGACGCCACGTGTTAGAACATAGCGATCGATCGTCACTTAACTACCGATCGATCGGCACGAATGATTATATGAAACCGCCGAAGTTCATTTTTACCGGTTATCTCTCCACAAAATCTCTCGAATCCTCTCAAAGTGCAAGGAGCCATTTCGTGCTGCATTGTCTTCCAAAGTGCGTGAAATCATCCTTCATTGTCTTCTACGTCAAAGGTACGTACTTATATTGTTTTTTAAGCAATATTAAGCGGTTGTTCACTAGCGAATTTTTAGTTTACATTTTCTAATTTGCTATATCATCCATTTAGGTCCGTAAAATGTATTTATTTTATTGTTGATGTATGTTTTAAGAGTTTAGGATTTTTTTGGGATCAATTTTGGGTGATTTTGGGCCTGTTTTGGGGTTTTGTAACGTCTGTGTGTATTTGTTCCTGTACCGATCGATCGCCTCCATAGGCAATCGATCGCTGTGTAAGTGCTAGGTCCAAGGATCGATCGGTTAAATTCACCGATCAATCGCTGAATTTGGTACGGAGCGATCGATGCTTTAGAGAGCGATCGATCGTTCCTCGAAACTGTGCGTTTCAATTTGGGTCGATTGATCGTTTATATAGACGATCGATCGGTATGGTTATCGATCGATCGCTTACACCTAAGCGATTGATCGGTAAGCTACAATGTGAAGTGTAGCGTTTTGATTAAGCGGCGATCGATCCCTTAGTGATACTATGCGTTTGGTTGCATGGAAGATCGATTGTCTGTGCACCTAAACGCGTCATTTTACTGATAGTGTTCGATCGGCACATTTAGTGATCAATCGCTATGGATGGCGATGGATCGCTTTTGTTTCAACTTCATTAATAATTATGTGATTGTGATTACTTTTTTTTTTTAAGTAATACGTTATTGTGATTACTTATTAACACATATTTATATACAACTTTTGCAGTATACATAAAATGTCAGGAGTTAAGCGTGCACGTACAACGAGAACGGGACGGGATCGTCATCCCAAGAGCAAGATCCAATGATGACCTTGGAGAGGCGAATGGAGTACCTGAGGGGGCGGCTAGTGGCCAAAGAGCGTCCTGTGACGCTCTCTGATTTTGACCAGTTATTGTACGAGGAGCACTCCCTCTACCAAGCTCTTCGAGTACCAGGGATTTCTTCATCAGCTATCGTGGACTGAGGGGTTTTGTGTGGACGCAGTTGTGCAAGATTTCTTCTGTGCACTCGTCTCGGTAGATAGAGCACCTGAGGTGCAGCTAGAGGTGCGAGGTGTGCAGTTCTTATTCTCGGCAGACGTCATTGCCGATTTCTTAAACTGCCCCTTGGCCCGAGAGCCCCTGTTTCCCGGCAGTACCCCTGAATGGATGAACAGAGGACATCAGAGCAGGATTTATGGACGCTGATGACTGGGAAGACCTCTGCAGTGGTGGGCAGCATAATCAAGCAGAGTGAATTCAGTGAGTTTTGGCGGATTTTACACCTTATTTGGACTCCGAACGTCGATGGCAGAACTCATTCCACCGAGTGCCCTTTCACGAGAGCTCAGTGCATGCTCTTACTGGGTCAGCAGACGCAAGGAACGCTTCAACAGGAACAAGAGCGCATGCAAAAAGAGCAAGAGCGCTTACGGGCAGAAATATCGAAGGAATTGGAGAAGAAAATGTCCTCTGTAATTGTCACGCCCCGAACGCTAGCTCAGTGAGGCTAATGACAGTCGCGAGCATTCCCAACAAGGAACACTCCAGCGAACGTACTAAATTTTAATTTCTTGTAGCGGATTTTTTTTTTTTTTTTTATGGCTAGCAATTAACGCGCATACGAAACTTGGGACTCCCTATTTCTACTACTTGCATCTCGATCAATGACTTGAAGTAATTAATTACAACACAGTCTCAAAATACCAATAGGTAAAAAAAATCTTAAACTTTACTAGGCCGAATAACCCATGACCACCACACAACGGAGGCTCATGTCGGCTCTTCCAAAAATTATATCTAGTTCTTTAATGAACTAACAAAAGGGAAGAGGGCATTCTCGTCGGTCCCTCTTCTAGATGTCTCCACCTGAAATGTTGTCTGGAATGGTACAATTTAAAACTGTGAGTCGAAAGACTCAGTAAGGGTTTATATGCAATAAATAATGCATGTCTTGCATAAATCATGGATGCCCATTGATGCTTGCATATGCATGAGACGTACTTGATCTAAAAAAAACATTTCTTGCTTGAAAAATTTCTTACTTGCAAACCTTTCTTTCTTGATTTGGCTACTTATCACGCTCCATTTACCCCTGAAGTCAGGGTTGTGCGTTCCTTTCGGAACTATTCCCTTTTTCCCTTGGGAAACACATCATTTGGTTGAGCTAACCCTTGTTGTGGCCCAGGCCTGATGGCTAGACTCAACCCTTGGAGGTTCACACCTTCTTGCGAGCATCCTTCGGTGTGATTGCACATACCTCGGGAACTACCCATCCTTCTCTCATTCGTCCTTCGGAGTGGGTGCCCCTTAGGAATCATCCATCCTTCTCGCATTCGTCCTTCGGAGTGGATGTCCCATCTTATTGGTACGGTACCGACCGTCTTATTTAATCCTTTAACTTGACTTGTGATAACATACTTATCATTTTTCATTTTGCACAAAGAAACTTATGCAAATGCTCATGTCATGTCATGCTTGATAATGCCATGCTTGATAATGAGAAATCATAATACTCCTCATGCTTTCATTTGCACAAAGCTTTCTTTTTCATTCAAGAAAATCATGCAAATGCTCGTGTCATGCCATGCTTGATATGCTTATTCATAAATATTTTTTTTTTTTTTCATGCTGTGTATCATTCCAGTTTTTCGGAAAAACGTAAGTTTCTACTTACAAATTCCACTTACCTCCGTCCACTTGAGCGAATGGCAGCACCTTGCCTACAATTGATTCATACTAAAGTTATTCATAGGCTTACTAAATGTATAGAGTAGTCACTCAATTACTCACAACTCATCATACAAAATCGCCACCCATATTGTTTGACGTATCAATGGTGACCCTATAATGCAATTGTTCTTCTAAGGATGTCGAAGCCATAAGAATTGGATTCTAAACTGATCCTTACACAAATTTTCATAACATATCAAAATTTTAAATAATTTGAAGCTCATTTTAAATAATTTGAACTCATTTGTACTCAAAACCCTCACCCGAAAATACAAGCTGCTGCGGACGTCCAAGCAGGCAGCCCCGACGTCTCCAACTTAAAAATTCATAACTTCAAAATCATGGCTCCAATTTACATGAAATTTATTTTGAAAGATTCAGCTCTCATAGGTCAAGATTGGGGATAAAATTTACAACAGCAGGTTTTACCATACATTTTAACAAACACTTCTTATTAGGCGAAAATCCTACAACAATGCTGTCGCTGATTCCAGCTCGGCCCTCCGTTTTCAAAATACATAACTCATTCATTTTACCTCTAAATCACACGAAATTTATCTTAAAATGTTCCTCTTCCTTAAACTTAAAAATTCAAGACCAACCTCATAAAATTTGGAACTTAAAATGATCCTCAAAAGTGTCCGAAATGAGCTAACATTCCAGACGCGCAAGGCTGCTGGCAGCTTGACGTCCGGACCTTAAACAACGCATATCTCACTCGATAATTATCGGAATCATCCAAGGTATGGCTTAAAATCTTCCTATTTCCTAGGTCTACGATCTAGGATTCTCTTAAGATCAAGGGGTAAGTGCAAGTACATCAGAACACACTCTAAATCCGAGTCTTGAATCTGCAGAGGTAAATTCCAGCAACAACAATAATCTCCTCAACCTTCCCATCCTCCAACAACCAAACCTTCCCATCCTCCAACAACCAAACCCTAATCTCATCATGTCACCATCAATCATCCAAGACTAATTTAACATCCCATAACAGCAACCATTCTCTCACATTCTTCCCTCTTTTACAACTCCAATTCAAAGTTTACAACAAAACCATGATCCTTCATCAAGCTAAACTATTGCATTTACCCATTTCTTGGACTTTTTATCAAACACCTAAGGTGCATTATTGGTCCTCTTGCATGTGTTCAGATCTGACCAACATCTAACACTTAGGGCTTGGTGGTTACTTGTTTAACATGCATAACCCTAACACATCAAGCCAATAAATTCGGCCCTACACACACCAACCGATTTCAGCCCTCTTTTAAGCTTTTTATCAAAACTTAGGGTTCATAAATGGTTTCTTCTTGAGTAGGATTTCCAGATCTGGCCATATTCCCCCATGTTTCATGTAAGATCTATACTACCCTTGAACACTAGCAAAATCTACACTAAACACCCAAGAACACAAGGAGAAAACAACCTAGACAAACTACCAACAAAACCACAACCAACCATTAAGAGAAAGTAAGAAGAAAATGGGAGAGATGGGGTGGTGATTTTCGGCCAGCAAATAGGGCCGGATTTTACCTTTGTGCTTCTCTTCTTTCTCCTTCTTCTTCTTTCCCTCTCCTTCTCTTCTCCTTCTTCTTCTTCTTTCTGCTTCTTCTCCTTCTCGGTTGTCTGCCTTAGGCAAGAGGTGTCGTTTTTCTAGTCGGAGTGAAATACGCTTCTTCTTCTTCGTTCTTCCCTCTTCTTCTTCCACTTCTCCAGCTACCTTCTTCTTCTAAGTCTCTTCTTCTTTTAAAGCCCTAATTAAATTCTTCCAATTAGGCGTATTCTTCCCCCATTTCTCTTCTTCCCTTTAACGTGTGATTCCCCTAAATTCTTCCAAATAATATTAGTGACATATTAAATTCTTATTAAATTCTTAATAGTCTTCCATCTTTAAAATAATTCCATTAATATTAAAGTAAATTTTTCCAAATAATATTAGGGACATATTAAATTCTTAATTAAATTCTTCCAAATATTGTAACTTAGAGACATATTCCATTAATCAAAATAATTAGCCTAAAATAATTAGCCTAATTAATCTCAATTACTCCTAGCTTATTAACAATTGCAAATAATATAACATTTAAATCTAAAACTCATAGCTTAAAACTCATAAAACGCTAGGGGAAAATTCCACCTAGACATAACGTTAGATTAATCTCCCCATACATGCCTCTCTCGAAAATTAGAGTAATAATAATAATTAGAGCAATACAAACTTAAGGAGTCATAATTCTTAAAAATGAAAGCAATAAATAAGGTTGGGGTCTCACAGTAATGGAGAAGAAAATGAGCGACATGTCAAAGCGACTATTCAGCCAGTTTAGGGGTTCAAAAAGGTAGATGCATGTATATTGTAAAAACTTTTTAATTATGTATTATTACAATATTATTTTTGATTTAATTATGGATCACTATATGTTATTATTGATGTTTATTAATGTGAGTATTGTATTATTATTACAAAATGTACGTGTTATATAATATTTATCCATTATTATTGTTTAAAAAAATAAAAAAAAAAACCATTCTCTCACCACTGTTCGATTGGCATATTCAGCGATCGATCAGTTGTTGTTCAATCGATCGATCGTCCAATATCACCGATCGATTGGTTCATAAATCAATGTTAATCGCTGAATTAAACGACCGATCGTCCATGGCATAACGATCGATTGTGATACTTAAGTGATCGATGCTTATATAAAGCGTCCAATCGTCGTTGTTGAAGCGATCAATCGTCTATTTCTTAGTGCGTTCGTTTAAATGTGCCGATCAATCACCAGTACGTAACCGATCGATCGTCAATACGTACCGTTCGATCATCTCAAATATATACCGATCGATCGCTTTCCAATCGATCCATCACTTCATTTTCACCGACCGATCGTAAAAGTACCGATCAATTAGTAAATTTAGTGATGACAAATTTCCGTCACTAAATACTTTTCGTAACGAAATTCGGGTTTCATCACTAAATACATTTCGTGACGCTCATTCGCTGACAGAGCTCGTGACGAAAATATTTTCGTCACTAATACTTTTAGTGACAAAAGTTTTTGTCACTAAAAGTCAATTTTTTTGTAGTGGTTTTCTAGGGTTAGCTGTCATGTGTTTAAATAGCCCACGTAAGCCTTTTCCGTCAAACTATTAACGGGAGGGAGGATGGACTGAGGCATTGTCTCATTTCGCTGCACTCAAGTAACAGAGACTAATAATTAAAAAAATACATGAAAATCACACTTTCCACATCAATACGACATGCAGTACTTTGTAATGCACCATAATAAAATGGAACATGACAGATCCTTGAAGCTATTATTGAACTACATACAACATGATCTTAAACACATAACATCTATTATAAAATATTAAAAAAAAAATGAAAAAAAAGCAACTGCCAATTAGCTTTTGTTTAGTACGTATTCGAATCCATACTAAACTAAACCGTATTCTCCTTAGTTGCTAAATCGCTGGACCAAAGATTGAATTGGATAGGCCTCAATAATGGACGGTATAGTTGGAATCTTGATGATTTTGTAGCAACGGAAGCCCCCCTCCGTCAATAATTCTTTCCATTCAAGCTCAGTCCTCTCCTTTCCGCTAGCGGTGTGTGCCATCATCAATAAGTCGAACACCATACGCGTCTTATCGAACAAGTCATGACTATCTTTCTCAAGAACAATATCAACAATAATAAGCTTTCCCTTTTTTTTCCATGAATTGCTTTTCAGCAATTTCGCAAAATCTTGATGCAATCTTCATCGCCCCAATCGTGTAGTACCCACTGCATCCACATTATGAAGTTACTGTGAATTTACTACTCATTCCAAAAATAAGTTGATAGGAAAAGACAGATTTTATTATTTGAATTATATTCTTTAACACTCTCCCTAGGTGTGAGTCAGACTCTCATTTGATTAGGAGACCTAATATTTGCAATATTTAATTAAAATTGGGGTGAAGTATGCCTGAGTCAAGTCTCCAATACAGGACTTGCGCCTTGATATAATGTGGATCTACTCTTTATTCTAAAAATTTGAGCTAATAGGAAAAGATAGATTTTATTATTTGAATTATATATATTCTCCAACAATTACACTTTTTCATACTCATGGAGAGGAAAGAAGGATGAAAAGAAGCAAAAAATGACTAACCTCATGGAAAACTAAAAAAAAATATATACCTTCATGAAAATTGCATCAGCATCAGGAATGGCGCCGGCCTCGAACATGTCTCCTCCAACATGGGAGACCCTCTCACGTACTGGTGCCGTGGCTACAACATGTGGGAGATCAAAGTTGATGCCTCTGATATGTGGATGCGATTTAACAATCTCAGCTATCATCCCACCAGTACCACCTGATCCTACATCCACCAATGATCCAACGCAATCGAATCCATCTTTGTATTCGGCCAGGACCATGCCATCACGATCTTGGCTGTACACGCCATGGCGTCATTGAAGATCTAGTTGAATTCAGGATTTTGTGAGGCAAAGTCCCACATCTCATAGCCATGGGCCTTCTTGAAGGCTATGCCACCATCTTTGACACATTGGCTAAGGTAGTGCCAAGGTGCCATTTGCCACGGATGGTTCTCCATTAGCACCATTGGAATTAGGCTAAGCTCAATATCGTGCAAAAGCCATCTTGACGTTGGGGTCGATCCGAAGAGTGTATCCACTACAAGAAATATAGCTTTAGGTGACAAAAATCTGGGTGTCAAACCAAATTTTGTCACCTAAAGTGGCCTTTCCCTGACAAAATATTAATTTCATCATCCAAAATCATCCAGGAACGAAAAACATCCAGACCAATCAAAAACACGTTCGGACGTATTTCTGGAGTGACGACATACACGCGTCGCCAATGAGTGACGGTAAAAATAGTCACAAAATATAAAAACCGTCCGGACTCTCAACAACACCGTTCGGACTCTATGCTGGGTGACAAAATTGCAAATCGTCGTAACTGAGTGACAATTAGAATCATCACAATTTTTCAAACCCGTCGGACAATTTTTATAAAACCGTCCAAATGGAATTACATAACGAATAATAATCGTCAGCATATATAGTGACAAATTTAAAATCGTCATGAACACTCAACACCGTTCGGACTACACAAAATGTGTTCCAACGGGCAAAACATCCGTCCGGACTATTAAAAAAAGTCCGCATAGGTATGACACTTCTTCCGCGAATCGTGTGGTTCCACGTTGCAAAACTTCAGACACGTTAACAATCGCACCGTCTGGACCCATAAATACAGTCCGAACGGTTAAAGTTCTAGATCCATTTCGAATCAATCGCATATTTAATGACGATAAATTTGATTGGGCCACGTGTGAAAATGATGCAGAGAACCGTCCGAACTCATATGAAATACGTTCGGACGCTTTTAGGAGACGTTAAACCTGCTAGACTTTGTGAAAATCACAAACTCCCTCTCCTCTCTCAAACTTTTCTCCTAAACGGTTTCACTCCCCGTTCGAGATCTCTCAAATAACTTCAGGTAAAACTTTTTTCATGAGTTTGCTTCTTAATTTCATGCATTTCAATTCAATTCGTTGTTATTTAGTTTGTTGGGTTGTTTTGGTTGATCAAATTATGCTGCTTTGGTTTGGTTCATCGAAACACCGTTCGGACGGTATTTTACAACGTCCGGACTCGATATCTAACGTCCGGACATTATTAGACGTGCGGACGGCATACAATTTAAACGACGCAGTTTGATTTTCGTGCGAACGGTTTTTCCTAATGTTCGGACGGTTTTTGCTAGGTTGACCATGGAACACTCGGGGAGAAGTATCACCAATGTCGGGGACAGACAGAGCGACCAGCTTGGGCGGACGCCTTTTTAGTGGAGTTGAAAGAGAGTATTCGGGCGATAGTGAGGCCGACGCATTCGTTGTGCATGGAGCTCCAATGCCGCTTGACCGGTCTAGAGACCAAACTTGCTCTAACAAATAGGGCTCTGACGGAAGAGTTGAATATTATGCGGATGGAACTGTTCTCTGTGAGACAACAATTATCTGAGTTGTCCCAGTCTGTCCATACCGTTCCGATACAGTTGCAAACACTCGTCAGACGGGTGGATAATATGGAGGAGCATTTGGTGCATGTTCGTGACGCCCTCAGACAAGATCTGGACGAGCCAGCTCGTGATTTGGACTAGTTTCATGTTTATGCTTTATCACTATTATTTATTTACCTTTGAAAGACCGTCTCCGGCTTGTACTAGACATTATGATCGTGTTTTTCGTTCTGTATTTGGATTATTTTTGATATTTTATATTAGTTTATGTTCTTTCACTTGATTAAATTTATTACAATTTAAACGGATAATTAGTATGATCAAACGGGTGATTGTACGAGTGCTATGTTAACGGAACGATTAGTGTAATTAGCTTGTAATTACAATTAAATAGGTGATTAGTAAATTAATTTAAGTGAAGGAAGTTAAATTTAGTGAATTTAACAACAAAACAAAAGAAATTTTAAATAAATATGCTAGGGGTTCGGACGACAAACATAACGTCAGACTCCACTACAGAGGTAGGCGTTCGAACATAGAGGGGTAGAGTCCGGACTCGAATGATGAAATGACGCGGTTGGAACGGTTGAGTAATACGTTCGGACGCTATTGTAACAGTCGCATGGCTTACACGTGTTTACGTTATACGATATCGAAAACAGTTGTACCCGTCCGGACCGTAATACACAGTCCGGACGCTATTGTAACCGTCGCATGGTTTACACGTGTTTATTTACCCGCCGGTTGAAAACAGTTGTTTCGTCCGAACGGTATCATCTGCAGGTTCGGACGTCCTATCAGCCAATCGTACGCTGCCACGTCGTGCGATATTGGCAAGTCGTTCATTGTCTAAAAACACGTCCGGACGGCTTTATTACGCCGAACCGTTTTAAACGGTTTAAATTTTGGCATTTAATACTAACTGCGTTGATTGGGCCACGTGTGCAAATCCGGACTCCTTGCTAAAGTCCGGACACTATCGACGAGTTCTGAAAAGTCGAACAGTTCGACATTTTAAAACTACCACGTCATTTCTCATCAAAACTCTCTGAAATCTCAATTCTTTTCTTCTAAAATCTTGGCGTAATATCACTCTTTCGAGGATCTAATCACGTTTAGGTATGTTTTGCTTACTTTTAACATGATTTTAACAGTAAAAATTTGATTTTTTTTTTTATAGTTTTACGTATAGAATTTCAATTCCATTTTTTGCACATTGTGTTTTTTTGATTGATTTTTACGTTGAACACTTGTCAATGCCGTTCGGAGGCATACGTTGTCGTTTTGGATTTGTCCGACCTATGTGATAGTCGTCCGGACGTTTTTATTAAATTAAAAAGTTTGATTATCTTTTGTGCGTTCGACGTATTTTAATTCATGTTCGGACGTATGTAGCATCCCTACGGGATACGTTTGTTTTGATTTTGTCCAGATGCTTTTTAATTTAGTCCGGACGTTTTAATGTTGAAATTAAATAGTTTTTTATTTGTTTAACGTTTGGACGGATATTATTTGTTGGTCCGGACGGCTTTGTGACGTCCGGACGCTTTAACTTAGCGTCCAGACGTCTTCAACTTAGCGTTTGGACGCTATTTTCGTGTTCGGACGTGTTTTCTAATCATGCGAACGCTTGTTATGCAGATTGAAAAAAAAATGAGCAAGCGTGCACGTATGAGCAGCCAGGCTGATATCGAGCAACCTTTGGTTCTACTTTGACGTTGGAGCAGCATACAACAATTGTTATGTCCCGCTTGTTGTCGAGCGGGACATAAAGTTGGGATTTCTACGACCTGACTTTTGAGGGCCGGACGCTTCCGGAGGTGGTGGAGGAGATAGGTTGGCTTCCGTTGATTCATAGGATCGGGTATGCATCGAGAAACCTAGTGTGGGAGTTCTATTGTGCCATTTTACGGGCGACGGACATCGAGGAGCCTAGTATGGAGCTCACAGTCCGTAATGTTCCGATCGTATTCTCGCCGGACGAGTTGGCGAGATTCTTGGGGTACGAGCGGGATTTGGCGTTCCCAAACCTGCCAATGAGCGAGGAGGGCCGGCCTACTAAGGCCGAGGTATTCCGGACCATGCTGGGCATGATACACGATTTTGGACGGAGCTTATATGGTACGGCAGTTGCGTCCTTTCTGGCGGATCATGCACCTGATCTTATGCTCCGCCATCGACTGAGGAAGCACACTACGGAGTTGTCTTATAGCCGGGTGAGTTCTTGTACCTGGTAGTTGTTCGGGGGCTACCTGTTGATATGGCGTCCTACATCTATCAGTCCGTTCGTGTGGAGGCCCTGAAGACGGATGCTATAATTTCATTGCTGCACGAGATTCTACTGACCAGTTCCTGCACTCCCTGCTGGTACCCGAGGGTGCTGACGAGCCGAGGGCCGTTCCAGTTGGGTCTATCAACAAGACAACACTCTCCAAATCGATTGCCCAGACACGCCGAGCACTGAATGTCGCTCGGGCTCTAGAGTTAGACGACAGGAGCAGCCTGAGGAGGTTGGGGAGCAGCAGGATCCTGGGCAGAGCTCGACCCAGGGATTTGGGGCACAGCGACCGGGTTGGATGGACGACATGATGACGCAGCTGACTGAGCGGATGCAATCGGTCTTGCGGCCCACCCATGAGATGGTCAGTGATATCAGTTGTCGGCTGACAACTTTGGAGCAAAAGGTCATGGACATGGACTCTGGTGGAAGAAGGAGATCGCTGGGTTTAGGAGGCCATGAGGAAAGCGGCAACCAGTGCTGAGTTATTTGCATTGACTCAGGGGTCGTGCATATAGAGGAGCACCTTAGTCAAATCCGTGACGTTCTAAAAATCACGGATGATGACCTGTAGCTTTATTATGATGTTTATTTATTTTTATTTTGTTTTGAGGACATTTACTTTTCTATTATGTTTTGTGGACATCGATTTGTATTTATTTGATGTTATTTTGTTTATATTATGTTTTGACGATATTTGATATATTTATGTTATCTCAGTTATGTTATAATTGTTATTAGAACTTAATACAATATGAATTGTTATTAGAACAAATAATAAAAGTTCGTCAAAAACCGTTCGAACGACTTTGAAACCGTCCGAACGGTTTATTATACGGTCGGGACAATTTCGTTTACGATCCTTTTATTTAGACGCTGTCGTTTGGGGATTTCCAAATGGCGTCGTGCAATGTAAGATACCGTTTGGACTTATTTTGAGTCCAAGTTTGTGTTTTGACCAGACGCTGTCGTTTGAGGATTACTAAAATGGAGACCAAAGATAGCATTCGGACTGTTTGAAGCGGTTCGGACGGTTGAGAAATTTTAAGCGGCAACAATTCCCTCGAACTTAATTTTACTCGTCCGAACGGTATTCAATCATTTCAAAGTTGTAGAATCGCAGACAGGGGAGGAAAAATGGGAAACACTTAGAAAACGAGAGATTTGAGCAAGAGGAGAAGATGAGAGCTGATTTTGAGCGTCCAACCGCATTGAATTGGGTGTGGAAGAGCAACTCATTCAGAATTTGATATTGGATTGCATTTGAGGTTAGTGGGTTCTAAATTGAATTGTTTTAGGATGAAAAGCATAGATTTTAGGATATAAAAGCATGTGTTTTTTGAAATTTTTGGGTCTAAAATGATAGCAATTGAGTTTATGCTTGGTTGTGATGTGTTTATATTGAAGTGTTTGTGATTTGGGGTGATTTTGGGAAGAATTTGTAGTGAAAATGGAGTCTGTGCGTTGAAGAACTGTCTTGTCGATGGACTCATTTTTTTGGTTCAAACGCTTTTGCAAAAAGCGTCGAACGCTATGGTTTGTGCGGACGTTTAGATTATGTCCGAACGGTTTTTAGCTTTTATGTTCTTGCATTCATTTAGTAGCCTTAGCCCCCCGTTTAAGAATTACACGGAGTTCGGATAACGAACTCGATTTAATTCTTGAATTGTCCACGTTATGGACAGTTTGAGTTTACAATATGCGTAATGTGTGTAATTGTATCTGCTATTGTGTTTAGAAATTTTGATGGAAATCTCCTTTTGTCCTTTGGATACACATTCAGCATTGAGCTTATACACTTGCCTTAAATGGTGGGTGTTTATGCTCAATATTGTAGGCGTGTATCTGGGGACTGAGGAGAAATGCTGTCGAAATTTCTAGAGCATCGGTCACAATGGTCGGGTCAATTACGTGCAGTACTTGATATTGTAAACTTGAATGGGATAGGACCTATCACCTGAAGAAATTGGAGTTGAGTATGAAATCATCATCATTGTTTGCATTATTGTTTGTATTTTTGTCTTTGAAGAACAATATGGATAAGAGCTGGATTTATGAGGCTGATAGATTGAAAAGTGCGAAGTATAGTGATGGTGTTCGGGATTTTATGAGTGTTGCCTGTAGTTATGCAGATAGTCGGGGACTGATAAGATGTCCATGTAAGAAATGTAAAAATGTGTTGTTCCAACGTGTGGACGAGATGGAGGATCATTTATTCATAATTGGGTTTGACCAGAGTTACACTCATTGGGTATTTCACGGAGAGTCAATTTCAGAAGTTTCTAAACGGGTAGTGACTTTAGAACCTGAACCTTGTAGTGAAGACTCTGGGGGAAACATAAATGATGATATGAGAGACATGTTAGAAGATTTTGAGGCAGGAGGAGGGGTTGATGAGAACGCTGGTGAAAATATGCTAGGTCCTGAAACAGTCGAGTCGGGATTTTTCGAGTATACCAAGTTATGGGTGGATGCTGAGCGAGAGTTGTATCCCAGGTGTAAGAAGTACTCGAAGTTGTCTTTCGTTGTAGGTTACTTCATGTGAAGTCGGAGAATAATTTGACTGTAAAGGCGTTTAAAGATGTGTTGGGCTTAATAAAAGATGCGCTGCCGGAGGGGGAGACACTTCCTAAATCTTATTATGAGGCGAAAAAGTTAAGAAAGAATTTAGGCTTTAGCTACGATAACATACATGCGTGCTTAAATGACTGTGTATTGTTTTGGAAGGAGTACAGTGAGTTACAAGAGTGTCCGGTGTGTGTGGCATCGAGGTGGAAGTACAGTCAAATACCCAATCAAAGGTTCCTCAAAAAGTGCTGCGGCATTTTCCCTTGAAACTGAGGTTGCAGAGATTGTTTTTGTCAAGGCAAATGGCAATGGATATGCGATGGCACTAAGAAAAGCGTGTGATTGAAGATGGGTTGAAGGAGTTGTGGGAAAATGGAGTGCAGACGTATGACGCAGCCGTGTCAAGTCCATTCAAGTTACATGCTGCTTTGCTTTGGACAATAAATGATTTTCTGGCTTATGGTAATCTCTCGAGTTGGAGTACGAAAGGACAGTTAGCATGCCCTAATTGCAATGCGAACACAATGTCATTTTGGTTGAAACATGGGGGCAAACATTGTTTTTTGGGACATCGCCAGTTTTTGCCCGCGACGCATGGGTGGAGGCAAGATGTCTACATATTTGATGCGAAAAAAAAGTTTAGAGCAATGCCTGAAGAAGTCACTGGAGAGGAGATACTTCAACAACTTGAATCGGTACCGTTATGTTCGTTTGGGAAGACTCAAAAGAAGAGAAAAAGGCTAAGAATGAGTTAAGTTGGACGAAGCGTAGCATATTCTTTGAGTTGCGTACTGGTCAAATTTGAAACTTAGACATAATTTGGACGTCATGCACATAGAGAAGAATATTTGTGACAATGTTCATTTGATGAACGTCGATGGTAAGACGAAGGACAATGCTAGCGCTCGGAGTTGTCGACATGGATGATCGAAGTTGTCATTTTTCTGTGTTTACTCATAGTGTTCGACCTCTGGGAGCTGGTAAGGGTCAAGATTTGAATAGAAAGGAATTTTCAAAAGTACAGTGGTACGTACTCAACAACTGTTCAGAAATCAGCCAACATATAGAGTAAGCGCATGTAAGAATATTTTCTCATTTAATCACCTTTCAGTTCATTATATTTTAATTTGTTGTAAAATATCTTATCTCTTTATAGCAAGCACTTGGAAGAGATGAGGAGACAATCACCAATAAATGTTGATAGGAGGCACGAAGAAGGATTTCCGTTATGGTTTAGAAATCGGGTATTTATTTAATTTTATCTCTATTATATGTTTAATTTTAATTGATTATTATTTTTTAGATTCAAACTTAACATATGTTTAGTATTTTAGATTCAAACTATGCACAATGAAAATCAGGCTCGGTGTCGGATGATTTGTATGCATTAGCATCTGGTCGGATCAGCGGGCACTTTGTTATTCTGGGTGTATAGTGAATGGAGTTAGGTTTCACACGGTCTTTCGTGAACAGTTTCGTAACACTCAGAATAGTGGTGTGGTTGTTCGGGGGACCATGATGGGGAAGATGTTGATTTTTACGGCCAGGTCGTGGATATTTACGCATTGCGTTATTTGTGGGGGAATTTAGTTTATTTACTCAAATGTGACTGGTTTGACTTGAGTACTCAAAACTTAGGTCTTGATAAAAGTGGTCGGTTTGTTAGTATTAACATATCCTGGAAGTGGTACAAAGACGACCCGTTTGTGCTAGCTTCTCAAAGGAATCAAGTATTTTATATCGATGATATGAAGTTGGGCAGTCACTGGAAGATTGTTCAAAAGATTACCCCTAGAAACACGTATGATATTCCACCTATTGAGGAGGAAGTTAGTGAAGATGGAGAAGGACCGTCGAACCGTGAAGCATACTAGGAGAATGAGTCTATTGAGCTTTTTGTGGACTTTAGCTCATTTGATATGATCCCATTGACTAGAAATGACATCGACACTTATGTATCGGTAACCGATGATGGTGTTCCACAACAACGTGAAGTAGAAGGAAGCGATGATTCCTCGGAATCGTTCAGTGAAGATTGTAGTGATTTTGAAGAATATGACTCCGAGGACTAAAGTAACTTTATCATTTCGATTTACTTTGCGTTTCTATTTTATATTCATTTTGGGTAACATAATTCATTGTCTTTTTTTTTTCTCTAATTTTGATTTATTTGATCACAGGACGACGTCATGCCAGCGGGAGGGAAACGCCTTCGGTGCGATTCATCAGTTCGTGCTGAGAGTAGTCCCGGTAGACTAGCAGTGTCGGGTCCTTCACTTAGGGATAGGAACGAATTACTGTCCCCTACCACAGCCAGTCCAGTAGGCACCCAAAGTAGTTGTGCATGTAAGTATCTTACCCCGTCAATCTTGATTAAATATTATGACTTTTAAATTTCTATGCTTAACTGAATTTTAAATTTATTGTTCTTTCATTGTAGCGACGTCCGGAATTAAACACGTTCGAGGTAGTACGCGTGGGATTGCCTTACTCAAGGCTCGCACGGAGGAAAGCTGACTGTCCATATCCCTGATGGACGTACGGGTGGTGATGACAAGGCGTCCTCAATGCTCTCGAGTCATATTGGTGCGCTCGTTCGACAACATGTCCCATTTGAGACGAGTAAGTGGAAGGAGGTCCCCGACGAGGTTAAATCGTATGTAATGAACAGAGTGTTGGTAAGTATAATTCATTAAATTTTAATTGTTGAAATTTTATACGTACTAACTGTTATATATGTTAAGGATGACTTCCAACTAGATTACGACCGAACCAAGGATCGCGTAACTGTGACGTCTACGATGAACACAGCGTACAGGACACACAAAAATAGAATGTTCTAGCATTACTCGGTATTCAATTCCAAAGAAAGGGCGTTAGAACATTCGTATCCTGATATGAACAAGGAAGAATGGACTCGTGTCTGTGATTTATTCGTGAGTGAGGAATTTCAGGTTAAACATTTTTATTCCGTCCTGAACATTTATTTTATTTTATTATTAATTGTGGTAACAACTGTAAATGTACAATGCAGAGGAGGAGTGCAATCAACAAGGAGATAGAGCTAAGCTGAATATTGTACACACATCTGGAGCGAGGTCTTTCCAACGCGCGAGAGCATTGTTAGTAAGTAATAAATTTATATTTTTATTATTTATTATTTAAATAAATGACTTAGGTATTTTAATATGCATGTTCTATATTTCTTTTGATGTACAGAAAAATCCAGAATCTGATGAGATTAGTCCTGCGTTGCTGTATAAAAAGACACATACTAATAAGGATGGCATGTGGACATCAGAAGATGCACGGGAAAATTTTGTAAGTTGTAACGTTAGATTTAATGATGCATTCGTATGCGTTTATGTTTCATATATGCTAATTTTATCTTCTTTTTTAATTTTGTAGGAAAAAATGGAGGCGTTACAGTTGCAGCATGAGTCAGAGGGAAAGTCATACACCGAAGTGGAGATTTTCGCTGAGGTGTTGGGGACGAAAGCGGGTTACGTGCGAGGTTTAGGCCATTCAGTACGGTCTGTTGGATCATCTTCATCAGTAGCGTCCGTTGATTTGTCGAGAAGATTGGAGGAGGCCAGATTGAGAGAAGATGAGGGCTAGACAGATGGAATATGAAGCGCTTCTGTCAAGCGGTCAGATATGGAGCAGACGATGCGAGAGCATCTACAGATGATAGAGGAGCAGCAACGGAAGAAAGACGAAGAGCTGATGCAGATGATGGCCGAGCAGCAACGGAAAAAAGACGAAGAGCATCAGAAGATGATGCAGGAACAACAAGGAACCTAGTGGAACAACAAGAATGGAGGATGCAACTAATGGCAGAGCAGTTGTGTGAGCAGCTGATGGTGCACATCAGACAGTTGCAATCTTGTACCGATCGATTGGTATAATAATCGTCTGCAAATGCAAAATGTCGATCGATCGGTAAGCGAAACCGTCAATTGCATGAAGAGATGATCGATTGGTTAAATTCAAAGATCGATCACCAACAGAATGAATGAAAGATTGCCACGTTTTTCAAATAACTAATCGATCGCTAAGATATGACGATCGATCGGTAAGCGTAACCGTCACTTTTTTGAATTGCCGTTCGATGACCGGGTTGGCGATCGATCCTAGTTTCAATGAATGGAAAGACGTTGTTGGCTTTTGTTCACAATCGATATTTTGATGATTGCAATAAATGGATTAAGTTTACAAAATAGACATCTTCAAAGACAAAGACATTTTTATCAAAGAGCCAAAGACAAGAAGATCGAAGATCAAGAAAATGCAAAGAGCTCAAAAGTGAAGATTCAAGACCATAGGGTATAACCTTGTAACTCTTAGTTTCACTTTTGACAAGGATTTGAATCACAGACTTGCATATTTTTCAAACCGTGCATAATCTTCTTATCACATGTTTGACATCCAAAATGCGCTTTAAATGTTTTCAAATCATCCCTATATAAACTCCAAGCCTTGGTTATACTTTTGGGAAGTTGGATTTCAAAAACGTCAAAAATGAGCTTTTTAATTGTAGCAGTCTATAAAAATGATTTGTAGTGGTCAACCGCTACATGAAGCGGATGATGAGACAAAATTTGACAGCAGTCAAATTTTATGACCGTTGAGCAACGGCTAGTTGAAGCGGTCGACCTGTACAACGTAAAATTGTCAAATCGACCCCTAACGGCTAGAAATGGCTAGTTTTTATTTGTGGCCTATATAAAACCTTCCTAATGTCTCAAAACAAGAGAAACGACCACATATCATTTTATTAGCTTGAAAAATATCTTAAACCTTCCTATTCCATATTTCTTATATCATTCACACAAATTACACTTTCTTATCCTTGTTATTGTGTGAATCAAAGAGATATAACTTTCTATTTTAATATCCACTCTTTGAGAGAGTTTATTCTGTAATCTTCCTATCTATAAGTGGTGATTCCTTTAGTGAGGTTGTTCACTAAAGAAGAAGCTTAGAGGGTATATCTCAAGCTTGGTTGGGTTGTGAGTGTTGAGTTCAGGAAAACACTTGTACGGTTCTCTAGCACCCGGAAGCTAGTGTGTACACTATTTGAAGATAGTGGAAAAAACCTCAAGGCTCGGTAAAGGAGCTTGAGGGGTGGATGTAGGCGGGTTTGCCGAACCACCTAAAAATCTCGTGTTTGCTTCTCTAACCCTACTCTTTACATTTAGCACTTATTTACTTGTTGCATCAATATACTTGTGCAAAATTAGTCTTTACTTTGCAAACAAAACTTTAAGGGTTAAAAGCGAAAAAGTTTGGAAACCCAATTCACCCCCCCCTCTTGGATTGCCTTAATCCTTGGACTTACAATTGGTATCAGAGCTTGGTGTATGTTACTACAAGATTTAAAAATCTTGAGTTAGAATGACAACTTCAAGTCTCAACACTCAAGTTGAGGGACTTTCCACACTTAGACCACCATTCTTTAATGGTAGTGATTATGCATACTGGAAAGTTAGGATGAGTATTTATTTTCAATCTATTGATTATGATTTATGGTTATGCATATTGAATGGTCTCATATTCCCACAAAGAAAGTTAGAGAGGTTGAATCCCTCAAAAATGAAAATGAATATAGTGATCTAGACAAAAAGAAAATATCTCTCGATGCAAGAGCTGTGAATCTATTATATTGTGTTTTAGATAGAGGAGAGTTTAATAGAATATTTTCTTACACAAATGCTAAGGAATTTGGCATGCTTTAGAGATTACACATGAAGGGACAATATAGCGATCGATCGTCATGTGACTAGCGATTGATCATTGCGAAGGATTATATGAAACTGCCAAAGTCATTTTTACCGGTTATCTCTCCACAAAATCTCTCGAATCCTCTCAAATTTCAAGGAGCCATTTCGTGCTGCATTGTCTTCCAAAGTGCGTGGAATCATCCTTCATTGTCTTCTACGTCAAAGGTACGTACTTATATTATTTTTTAAAATATTAAGCGGTTGTAAACAAGTTTTTAGTTTACGTTTTTTAATTTGCTATATCATCCATTTAGGTCCGTAAAATGTATTTATTTTATTGTTGATGTATGTTTTAAGAGTTTAGGATTGTTTTGGGATCAATTTTGGGTGATTTTGGGCCTGTTTTGGGGTTTTGTAACGTCTGTGTATTTTCGTTCCGATCGATCGGTTAAATTAAAGGATCGATCGCTGCATTTGGTAAGGGACCGATCGATGGGAGCGATCGATCGTCCCTTTAAACTGTGCGTTTCAATCGGGATCGATCGATCATTTATATTGACGATCGATCGGTATATTATATGGTTCGATCGCTTACACCTAAGCGATCGATCGGTAAGCTTCAATGTGAAGTGCAGCATTTTGATTAACTAGCGATCGATCGTCTTTGTGGCGATCAATCCTTAGTGATACTGTGCGTTTGGTTGCATGGACGATCGATCGTCTGTGCACTGAAACGCATCGTTTTACCAATAGCGTTCGATCGGTCAAATTGATTGATCGATCGCCATTTCACGATCGATCGCTTAATTACTAACGATCGATCGTTGTTTTCATAAACGCACCGTTTTCATGATCGATCAGTTACATAAACGATCGATCGGTATATTTAGTGATCGATCGCTTTGGATGGCGATGGATCGCTTTTTGTTTCAACTTCATTAATAATTACGTGATTGTGATTACTTTTTTTTTTTAAGTAATACGTTATTGTGATTACTTATTAACACATATTTATATACAACTTTTACAGTATACATAAAATGTCAGGAGTTAAGCGTGCGCGCACAACGAGGACCGGGACGGGATCGTCGTCCCAAGAGCAGGAAGTCGCTGATCCAATGATGACCTTGGAGAGGCGAATGGAGTACCTGAGGGGGCGGCCAGTGGCCAAAGAGTCCTGTGACACTCTTTGATTTTAACGAGCACTCCCTCTACCAGCTCTTCGAGTACCAAGGATTTCTTCATCAGCTCTCGTGGACTGAGGGGTTTTGTGTGGACACACTTGTGCAAGATTTCTTCTGTGCACTCGTCTCGGTAGATAGAGCACCTGAGGTGCAGCTAGAGGTGCGAGGCGTGCAGTTCTTATTCTCGACAGACGTCATTGCCGATTTCTTAACTGCCCCCGGCCCGAGACCCCCTGCTTCCGGCGGTACCCCTGATGGATGAGCAGAGGACATCAGAGCAGGACCTGTGGACGCTGATGACTGGGAAGACCTCTGCAGTGGTGGGCAGCATAATCAAGCAGAGTGAGTTCAGTGAGTTTTGGCGGATTTTACACCTTATCTGGACGCCGAACGTCGATGGCAGAACTCATTCCACCGAGTGCCGTTCAGTAGAGCTCAGTGCATGCTCTTGCTGGGTCAGCAGACGCGGATAGATTTTCCGCTCTACATGTTCGAGCTGATCATGGATGACGCTTGGGAATTAAGGATAACAGCCTCCCATACGGCGTGTTTCTGACACAAGAGGTAAAAGCGCGCTGAACAAGTTCACCTTGTCAGGAGCAAGGGGCAAGAGGGGGCTTGACTCGACGGTTCGCTCGTAGAGCAGCGGCGCAGAAGAGGCAGAGAGCATCACCTGACACAGACAGCAGATCAGAGGCACCTATTAGAGGGAGCGCTTGCAGTGCCTCCTCCCTGGGTGGCCCAGCTATTTGGACCTTGACAGCCTGTGGGGCATGACTTGCACCTAGAGATAAATTGAGTAAGGAGTGCAGGAGCTCGATGGGGAGTGCACTATTGCGTACCTGCGCAACAAGGCGGTCGTGGCTCATATGAAGGAGGTCAACGAACAGCTGGAAGAAATCAAGAAGACTCTGGATGATTTCAAGACAGAGGCAGATCCACAGAAGATTCCCGGAGATATTCCTGATGACGTGGCCACTTTCCGTGATGCTGTTCAGTTGATATTTTTATGTTATTTTTACTATCTATTTAGGACATACATTTGGATTTATGTTTTTATTTATTTGTTTCAGACATATGTGTTTATTTGGATTTGGGTTTTTATTTACGTATTTGGATATTTATGTTTATTTGTGGATATGTAGTGACTTTGATTACAGCTTATGTGTTTTTAATTTGTATTTTTTTTTCCACACACTTAGATACGTTAATTGACCAAAATAACATTTTGATGGCAAAATTAACAAAAATTGCAAAGTTAAACAAGTAAATAAAATACGATCTGAATAAAATTTAAGTACATAAGTAATATAAGATTTTAAATAAAACTCATTTTTTAAAGTTTAAGATCAATCTGTTTTAGGTGATCGATCTTTAAGTAGTGTCGTTTAGATATTTCTAACCGACCGATCGATCGTTAAAATTGACTGATCGATCATCGATTGATCGTTTTTTGCTTTTACCGATCGATCGATCATAGCACACTGATCGATCGTAAGTATGCGTCATCATTTTCATTAGACGAAGCGATTGATTGTTAACATAAAGCGGTCAATCTGTCTTTTTAAACTCGATTGATCGGTTAGATTTGTTGATCGATCGGTACTAAATTATGATTAAACATTTGTGATGAATAATGTGAGCTTAAATAATTAAAAAGACAAAATATATATTAACAAAGTATGTTAGGATATATTTAGATTACATAAAAACATATCAAATATACTTTATTAATATTTAGAAAGCATGTACAAGTTGTACATGTTAAATCAAAGAAACATTTGTAAGAGTTAGTATGAGCAATGTACTAAGATGTCATAAACTAGTGATATAAAACTTATTTAACACATGATTATAAGTTATTAGTATGAAGTATGTATTAAAATGACATTTAAGTAAAATAATTTTAATAATTAAGTCATTTGTTGGTTAAAAATTATTTTTTTAATAATTAGATTTAATGATCGATCGGTATTGACCGATCAATTGGTTAAGATGGTGTCATTTAACGTTTAAGATCGATCGATCGTATATTACTGACGATCGATCGCTTCATTCGTCGTCATTTTGAATTCGTTAAACGATCGATCATCGTAATTGTGGGGATCGATCGTTCAAAAACTTCGTGGGAATTTTAAAGCTGACAAGGCGATCGATCGCTGTGGCCGATCGATCGGTGTTTATTGCTTGAAATGCCAAAATGCTCTAACCGTGGGTGAAGTGCAAAACACACCCACGGCAACGAGGAGACGAAGGCTTGCGGCAAGGAGCTATTTCCCTCTTAAATTTAGCCCAAATACCGTCCTTTTAGTTGAGAGAGTGTTTAGAATAGATTAAGGAAGCCCAAGCTCAAATTCATTGTTTTTTAACCGAGTGAATATTGAAAAATTTTGGGCGAAATTTGTGAGATTTTGGTAGAGATTTAGTTTATTTTGGTGTTGATTTCGTGCAAGAGGTAATATACTCTTACGATTTATGAATGATTTGGTTGGTTATTTGATGATTATTTTATTTGGGTATTTGTGGATATGATTTGTGATGATTAGAGCTTATTAGGATGTTTTTAATATGTACATTGGAATGGTATTGAATGAGGATGATTTGGGAGTGCTTTGGGCGTGGATTTGAGTGTGTGGGGAGGGTTTGAATGGTTTTATCGATCTGGGTAATTAACGATCGATCGCCATAAGTGACGATCGATCGTCGTATATAAGATCGATCGTTATGTTTTCGATCGATTGTTGTCTGACGATCGATCACGATTGGTCGATCGCATGTTTAACGATCGATCGGTGTTTCACGCAGGTTGTAATTATTAATGATGTGTAGCATTTATATTTATTTACATGTTTGATTATTGAAGTGCTTGAGTTCTGGAAATAAATTATGTAGTTTGAGAAGCATGGAGGATGAATATTGAGTGTTTTTGACTTGTTATGTTTGAGTTTATTTTTGGGATATAATGTGTGTACCCTTAGACCCGTTCAAGGGTTAGGACGCGATAAATATGCGTTTATCGCGTAATAACCCTTGAATTGTCCAAAATATGGACAGTTTGAGATTGTGTATTCGTGGTTGGACGAGTTCGGTACTTGTGTCCTGTCCAGTCTTGGAGGAAGTTCGGTATCATCTACCTTTTGTCTTTTGGGTATACTACTAGCATTGGTGTATGACGTCATACACTATCGTTGATGACGTTGCCCCCAACGCTGGTGCGTGTACTTGGGGACTGGGGGGAGATGCTGCCGAATTTTTTTCAGGTATGGATGGACGCAAGTCGAACTGACGTTCAACTCCTGAATGCACAATCTTGAATGGGATAGGACCTATCAGCTGGGCATAAAGTCAAGTTCCAATGATTGGGTGTTTATGAATTACTTAATGTCGTGTATTTTTTAGATTGGTGGCGATGGATAAGAGTTGGGTTTACGAGAAAAATCGGTTTGGTGAAAAGTATGCGGAGGGGGTCCGTGGGTTTGTCGGTATGGCTGCTTGTTGTGTAGACTCTCGGGGTCAGATCAGATGTCCGTGTCAGAAGTGCAGAAATGTAGTGTTTCAAGTGTTGGATAAAATGGAAGATCATATATACATTAATGGGTTTGATGTGAGCTATAGTTATGGGTATTTCACGGGGAGGGTATTCAACTTACTTCAAATTGAGTCAAGAGTCCGGTGCGAGCTTACCACATAGTGATGAGGATTTAGAGGGAGATAGCTCTGATAGGATGGAGGAAATGTTAACCGATGTTCGTGCGGTTAGAAGGTGGGGCGGCAGGGTTGAAACGGAGAACCCTGATATTAGGAAACCCCCACTTCGGGACCGAAGGCTTCGACACCATTTGATAAGTTATGGGAAGAGGCAGAACGAATTGTATCCTGGATGTACCAAGTTTAGTAAGTTGTCATTTACGGTCCGGTTGTTGCATGTGAAGTCGGAGAATAAGTTTTCGGTTAAGGCATTTGATATGGTATTACAGTTGATAAGGAGGCGTTGCCAGAGGGAGAGACTTTACCAAAATCATATTACGAGGCGAAACAATTGCGAAAGGGTCTTGGGTTTAGTTATGATAAGATCCATGCATGTCAGAATGATTGTGTGTTGTTTTGGAAGGAAAATAGTGAGTTAGACAGATGTCCGGTATGTGGGGTGTCTCAGTGGAAATTCGAAATGACTTGCGCAATCGAATTCCCAGGAAAGTGTTGCGTCATTTCCCTTTAATTAGACTTAAACGTTTGTTTACCACAAAAGATGTAGCTCATGACATGAGATGGCATAAGGAAAACGGGTCGATGATGGGGAGAGTTTGAGGCATCCTGCAGATTCATTGGTTTGGAAGAATTTTGATAAGGACCATAGTTGGTTTGCTCAAGATGCCCGCAACGTCCGCCTTGGTCTTGCTTCTGACGGGTTTAATCCGTTCGGAAACATGAGCAATGCGTACAGTATTTGGCCAGTCGTTGTGTTTCCATATAATTTACCCCCATGGAGGTGTATGAAGGTCCATTTTCACTGATGACTCTTTTGATCCGGGTCGCAAGTCACCAGGAAATGATATAGATGTATATCTTCGACCCTTAGTGGAAGAGTTGAAACAACTATGGGAAGATGGAGTTGAGACACATGACGCTTCAGATGGGACGACATTTAAGATGCATGCAGCTTTGATGTGGACCATAAATGATTTCCCAGCATATGCCAATTTATCTGGATGGAGTACCAAAGGGAAGTTGGCATGTCCAACGTGTAATTTAGACACTGACTATAAGTGGTTGAAGCACGGGAGAAGAATGTGTTATATGGGTCATAGGAGATACTTGACACCGGGGCATGCATGGAGATATGATGTGGATACGTTCGATGGAAAAGAAGAACATAGACTTTCGCCCTGGGAGTTAACTGGTGAGGACATATTGGAACAATTGACGCATGTCGGGGAGACTATCTTTGGTAAAGCGTCAGGGAAGAATAGGGGAAAGAAAAAACAATCATCGGAACGTTTGAATTGGACGAAGAAAAGCATCTTTTTCCAACTGTTGTATTGGAGTACGTTAGGGTTACGGCATAACTTGGACGTGATGCACATCGAGAAGAACATATGTGACAACGTGATGGGACGGTGATGAATATCGAGTTCAAGACCAGAGATTCAGCGGGTGCACGTAGAGATTTAGCTGAAATGGGGGTTAAAAAAGACTTGCATGTATGACGGTCGGGTTGAATTGATGCCTCAAGCGGTGTATACTTTAATTCGGGAAGAGCGAAGGAGGGCCTGTGAGTGGTTAAAAGATGTGAGGTTCCCCGATGGTTATGTTGCTAGATTTCACGTTGTGTGAATCTAGATGAGTGAAAGTGTCTGGAATGAAAAGTCATGATTGTCATGTGTTCTTGCAGAGGGTTCTTCCAGTGATGATCCGAGGGTTGTTGAAGGAAGACGTGGGTGGCGCAGTGACTGAATTATGTTTGTTTTTTCGAGAGTTGTGTTCACGTACGTTGAAGATTTCTGTATTGCAGAGGATGTCAGAAGATATCGGGATAATTTTATGCAAGTTGGAAATGATTTTTCCACCCGCTTTTTTTACAGTAATGATGCATTTGGCGGTCCACTTACCGCGCGAAGCAATGCTTGCTGGACCGGTACAATACAGATGGATGTATCCAGTTGAACGGTTGATGGGTGTCTCGAAATGGTATGTGAAAAATAAGTCGCATCCCGAAGGGTCGATTGCAGAAGCGTATATTGAGAATGAGTGTTCGACATTTTGTTCCAATACCTCCGAGGGGTCGAAACAGTGTTTAATCGCAGAGATCGAAACTACGATTCTGACGGAAATGGAGGTACCAGAAAGGTCATTGGATGTGTTCACTCAGAGAATTAGATTGATAGGGGCTGCAAAAGGCATGACATAGACCGAAGAGTTCAAGAAAGCTCGGTGGTTTGTGCTGAACAATTGCAAAGGCATCAGCAACTACTTAGAGTAAGTAAAATAAAATTTCATAGGTTTTCTATAATATACAGTCGTTGATTAACCTTATCGTTACAGTGAACACATGGACGAACTTCGCGCCCAAGGAGTTGGTGACATTTCTCGTATGCATGAGGAACAATTTGGATTGGTTCTTAGGGCGAGTAAGTGTTATTGACAAATAATTCAAATTAATATTGTGTCTTTGTTTTTAATGACCTTCTAATATATTGTTGTAGGTTCAAACATTACGTTCTCAAAATCCATGTACATCGTCGATGAATTGTATTCATTGGCACGTGGGCCTGATACACGAGTGATGCGTTATTCTGCATGTGTTGTGAACGGATGTAGATATCATACAGTACAACGGGAAGAACGACGGAGAACTCAGAACAGTGGTATTGTAGTACCAGGATCACATGAGGGAAATCCAATAGAATTTTACGGGAGACTTGTAGACATTTATGCCATGCAATACTTGCGGGAAATACAGTATATTTGTTTAAGTGTGATTGGTGGGACGTCGGAGATCACCGTGGAATTCGTATCGACGAGAACTTTAAGAGCATAAACACTTCCCGACTGTGGTACTTAGAAGATCCATTTGTTTTGGCAAATCAAGCAAGTCAAGTGTTTTATCTAGTTGATAATCTGCATGGACCTACGTGGCGAGTCGTGCAGAAGTTGTCGTGTAGAAATGCATATGACATTCTCGGCCCGGATCCGGACGGTGAAGTTGATGTAAACGTTGAATCGGGAGCAGCCATCGCGAATGAAGCGTATCAGGAGGACGATGCCATTGACTTGTTTATAGACTTCCGACAGTTTAACCTTAATCCGCTACGGAGGGATGACGTTGCGCCAAACGTTATCCAAGCTTCTGATGCAATTGATCAGGAAGAAAAGACGTATAGATAGTAATGATGTTTCAGAGGGGGATGAAGCGGAAATTGAAGAAAATAGGAAGAAAGTGGGGACGAAGATTCATTCGAAAGTGATAGCGACTCTACTGAGATGAATTTTCGGGCGATAACGTGCAAGAATCGGATTCTGATTAATAATTTCTTTCAAGTATATTTTTTTTTGTAATGTTGATGTTTGCTGAACTGTTTTTACTGTTATTGTCTCTTTTACCACATCTTTATCGTTTCTTTTGTTATGTCACAGCTTGTACGGTGAAATGAAGCGTGGACGGAATTTCCTTCAGTTACTTCTAGACAGTTGCATAGCGCAGTTACTCCGCGTAGTATGAGTCCGATCCCGAGTCCTACCCGAGCGCTCCTTCTCCGAGAGCGAATGAAGCCATGAGTCAAGGCACGCCAGCTTGTCCTAGTAGTTGTGCATGTAAGAAATTATTCTAAGTTATATTTCAATTTTTTTAAGTTAAACGACCGACTAACTTTGTTAATTTTATTTTATGTAGCGACATCTGCTTCTAAGCGCGGGCGAGGTAGGACACGTGGGGTCGGTTTGGAGAAGAGTCTTGGGTCGGGTCCGGGAAACTATCGGTGCATATCCCGGAGGGAGAGTGTGGAGGAGTGTCTTCCACTGCTGCCACCTATCGACGAAGATTGGAATGTTGGTCCGAGGGCTGATTCCAATCTCATTAACAAGTGGGCTGATGTTCCTGCAGAAGTGAAGGAGTACATTATGGATCGGTGTTGGTATGATTAAACTCGTAAAAATAGAATTTTTGGTTAAGCATTTCGTTTATCATTGTAATATTGTATGTTTTGGTACTTATGCAGGACCACTTCGACCTTGACTACACCCGTCAGGAGGACGTGAGGACGGTGGTCGAGACTATGATGACGGCACGTCGAACGCACCGCAACCGATGCATGCGTATTTCAAGAAGTTCCCGAGTAAAGAGGCGGCATTGCTGAAGGATATCACTAGTGAAACATTTATGGTACGTGATTACAAAAACCCGTTGCTTAAATATTACATTATTTTAATATTTAATTACTTAAAATATCGCAGAAACGAAGCGAGCAAAATAAGAAGAATAGATCAAAGTTGACTGTGAACCACGCTGCTGGTTCGCGCTCGTTCCAGCGCACTCGAGCTTGCATGGTAAGTTAAGTACTAAATTTTAGACTTTATTGATATTGTTTGTCAATAACTTTATGCATGTAGAAAAATCAAGAAAGCGGCAAATCAATCCTGCAGAGCTGTATAAGAAGAATTATACAAACAAAGATGGGTTTGGACCTCGGAAGGAGCGAGAGAAATTTATGTAAGTCGCTTTCATTTTAATCTACTTTATGTAATTTATGTATAGTTTATCTACTTTAATGTTTCTGGTAATTATTATCATTTTTTCAGGAACGGATGGATGCCTTCCAGCGCCAGTGTGATTTAGAAGGGAAGACTTACACCGAAATTGAAGTATATTTGAGATATTGGGCAAGAAGTCGGGATATGTTCGGGGATTAGGACGCGCGGTTAAGCCTCCGCCTTCATCAACTTTAACTACACAGTCTTCTGATCTACAGCACCAGCTAGCGAAGGCAAAGGATGAGAGCTGCTAGAGAAAAAGACTTGCAAGAATTTGCGAAGAAGCAAGCTGAGATGGAGGCCACGCTGAGGGACCACCGTGAGGAGCACGGGTGGAGCAGGAGCGCATCCGGTTGGAGCAGGAGGAGCGCATGAGGGAGCAAGAGCGCATGCGAAAGGAGCAAGAGCGCTTACGGGCAGAAATATCGAAGGAACTGGAGAAGAAAATGTCCTCTGTAATGGAGAAGAAAATGAGCGACATGTCAAAGCGACTATTCAGCCAGTTTGGGGGTTCAAAAAGGTAGATGCATGTATATTGTAATAACTTTGTGATTATGTATTATTACGATGTTATTTTCGATTTAATTATGGATCACTATTTGTTATTATTGATGTTTATTAATGTGAGTATTGTATTGTTATTATAATAGTACGTGTTATATAATATTTTCTATTATTATTGTTTTTTTAAAAAACCGATTCTGTTACCACCGTTTGATCGGCATATTCAGCGATCGATCGTTGTTGTTCAACCGATCGATCGTCAATACCACTGTTCGATCGCTAATATTAAAAAGACAAAATTACTGATCGATCAGTAACATAAACGATCGATCGTCTATGTGCAAGCGATCTGTCGGTACTATAAGGACCGATCGGTGGAGAAATAACGATCAATCATCCAACTCAAATGATCGATCGTCAGATGACACCAATCGATCAATTACTTAATCAATGTTCCATCGCTGAATTAAATGACCGATCGGTCATGGCATAACGATCGATCGTGATACTTAAGTGATCGATGCTTATATAAAACGTCCAATCGTCATTACTGAAACGATCGATCGTCTATTTCTTATGTGATCGGTTAAATGTGTCGATCAATCACCAATAAATATCCAATCGATCGTCAATACGTACCGTTCGATCATCTTAGATATGACGATCAATCGGTCTTGGTATCCGTTTGATCATTGCAAACAAATACCGATCGATCGCTGTTCAACGATCCATCACTTCGTTTTCGACCGATTCGATCATTAGATTTGTGACGAAAATTTTCCGTCACTAAAAACTTTTCTAAATTTTTCGTCATGAAATTTTCGTGACGCTCTTTCGCTGACGGAGCTCGTGACGAAATGTTGACTTTTAGTGACAATTTTTTGTCACTAAAAGTCTATTTTTTTGTTATGATTGAAACATTAAACTATATAAAAAGACTAGACTCTTTTCCAAATATAGATATTACTTATAGAATATTATTAACAATACCTTGTAACTGTTGCTTCTGCTGAAAGAAGTTTTTCAAAACTAAAACTAATAAAATCATATCTAAGATCTACTATGACGCAAGAAAGATTAAATGGATTAGCTATATTATCAATTGAAAATGATCTATTAACAAATTTGAATATAAAATTTTGATAAGTAATTTTGCTCTTAAAAGAAGAATAATAATTTTTAACTAAAATTTATTGATATTTTATATTTTAATATAATAATTTATAATTTATTATAAAGATCTCTTTTTATGATTTCACCTAAGATCTAATTTATCTTAGAGACGGCCCTGGTGCTATGCCATCTAGATCATGAATCATATAGGGAGCGGCGATGAGGGAGGGAGGGTCCGGGAGGGAGGGAGGGGTCACCTCACAAATATAGTGTTATGTTGTTAGTTAATTGAGGATATGTAGCTCGGTGTTACTCTAGAGAGAGAGGCTCCACAAAAGCAGTCGTGTTAAGCTTATAGGCTACTTAATCGTAATTGTTTCTGCGCACGGAAGGAATAGATAACTCAAAAATTCGAGAAAAAAGACAAAAAAATTAATATGCACCAACCAACCATTAATGTACCATTAAATCTAATAATATGCTGCATCATCCGCATGGTAGCTTAAGATATTCAGGCATCAGTACATCCGTTAAGAAATCCAGAATTACAAAAATTTAATGTAGATGTGGCCTGTGGGAACTTTGACTTGTACTGGTTGAACTCACTTTTGCTTTCGCACTACTGCAGAAAATAAATGGTCATGTACCTTTTTGAAGGAAGAAAAATTTACGTCTAAGTATGATCTATCTCACATTTTCCGGAGGCCAGTAAACCTTTCTTTTCAGTCTACAGACAATTGACAAGTCAATCGTCGGTTTCCAGATTATAATAATTGTTTTAACGAGATATTGTCTTCAAAAAAGACCAAACAAAAAAAGAGAAAGAAAATAAAGAGATATTCTGTACTGAATCAGTCAGTAGCAACTGACACCTTGAGGGAAGTTGCAAGCTGCAAGTTGTAAGCTACTCTAGCTTAGTTCTAGTTCTACTCATCCCCACTTAATAAGCCTAATTCCATAGGGTGGGTATAGTTTCCACCAAAGTAGTCGTGTTAGGCTACTTATAAATCGCATTTTTTCTGCGCACGGAAGGCTTTTTTTTTTTTTTTTTTTTTAATCGCACGAGGGGGTTGGTGACACCAGATCAGTAGCTAGCATTCCAGGCTTTCGGCATTGCCAAGCGCTTAATCTCTCACATAATGACCATTGACCAGTGTTGTAGTTGGAGTTGCAATTAATCACTCGTGAAGCCCAGTCGATCGCTACGGCCAGTAGACAATTAACGTTCGACTAGGCGCTCAAGCAACACATATCTCTTTACCTGATCACCTACCGATGTGAGCTTTACAGACTAAGTCATTGGAAATGTTACAACAAAATTTAAATTTGATGTGGGCCCAAGATGAACTCCAAACTTTGTCTTGGTCCAATGCAGGATAAAGCTCTCGCTACAAATTTTGCTTTTTGGGATGGATTCTTTCGTCTCAAAAAATCCGAATTCTTCTGTCACACCAACTGTCCCAATAACCTCGTTACAAAAAATTGTTCAAGATGGAAGATTTGTTCCATCTCCAAAAATACCCTTTTGGGACAGCAGAATTCTGTCCCAAAATTACTTTACCGTTTGAATCCTCTAAAATGGACAGTGAAAATAAATGTCTGAACGGCTTCTAAAGTTTACGCAAAATGTTTGATTGTCTTCCAATGGTAAATTTAAATTCATTCGATAAGAAAAATAACCGTTTGAATCAAACGAATAATGTGACTAAGCTCTAGCTCTAGGGCTTTCTAGGTCTTCATCTTTGGAAAGTCTCTCTTCCTTATCATATGAGGCATCCAAATTTGCATTCCGAAACTAACGAACCCGATGAGACATCGCTCAATCAAACCAAACTCTTGAACCCATCTAGAAGTTGAGGATGGAACTTACTATTAAATCGGTGTTCAAAAAAGGGTTTAGCCATAAAATAAAGAAGCTGGTTAAAGAGAGTTATAATGTGGTGGCGACAAATGGCATTAAATTGCCCTAGAAGGGGTGCCAATTAGATCGTGATATGATAAATTATACCTAATTAGATTCTATCAATCATGAGCGGTTGTTCTTCTACTTGCAAGTGTTAAGCATATAACTCTTGATCGAACACGACATCTCAGAGAAATAACCTTTCCTGATGGCAGATCCGGAACTCCGAAAGTAGACTCACGAACTGAGCTAGCCAAAGAAAGAAGCAAGAGAGACTAAAAGCGATTCATTGATTGATTCGTTTTTTGCACCTTTCCTCTCGAATTCCACTTTAAAAAAAGTCTAGCATTAAATCGACATCCTGGTCAGTCTTCAATCATTCTCTTTATTGTTAGGGTGAGGTCGGTCTTGAACTCCCGGAAATCTACCCGATGACACCATACAACTTCATGAGGTTCTCCCTCGGGGAGTAGACATTCGAGTTCCACTTTTTCTAAAAAAAAAAAAGCTCCAAAAGTGGCTTCAACCTCTTTGCCCACACTATGTTTCAGATAAAACGTCAGTAACCGTTCTTAGTGCATTAAAACGTTTTGCGCTGCAAACATTTGCACAGTTTGAGACATTAAGAAAATACACGTTATGTATACATTCCAACAGATAGCGTTATATCTGTTCGATATCTAGATCTGAGCGTTCGGACAAGCAAAAAAATTCGCATTCGAAAATTTAACGAACGAAAAAGTTGAATCATTTGAATCTAATCGAACGTCAAGAGGCACGTGGTCATCTAAACGCTAAATTTAACAGGAATAGATTTATTTTCCTTTTTTTTAATTGAAAAATTGCTAGATAATTATTAAAACATATATTAATAGAACAATTTTATTAACATAATGTAATGTGAAATAATTAGTCACAATATTCGAAAAACATCGAAACAATTAAAATATAATACGTAGTAAAATAAATAGTCAATCTTGACCATCGCGGTGGGTCTAAACTACTTCAAAAATGTTTCTAACTCTTGTGCATCCTAATCTTCCTAAATCAGAAATTGTAATTAATAAATCTTAAATAATTAATAAAAATAATCATAAAAAGTGGACTGATTAAAAAATATATATAACTTACCTATACAACTACTCGATGTCGTTATCGGTGAAGGTGCTCCAATCCCCAACTTAGGAAAAGCTAAGGCTCTACATAGGGCTGATGCAGGTGAAGAGATAGTATTTAAAAACACTATCACAATCTCTTTTAAAGCTCAAGAAAAATTTTTCATATCACAAACTCAAACAACAATCTTTATGTCTTTATCAAACACGCAACATATAAACACTTTTACAATATGCTTTGAATCACTTCTAAATCAACAAGATTACCTAACTTCTATATTACCTTATCAGCATATAGCAGAAACCGTATATCCCTTCAATTAAGATTATTAAATATCTAGCAATATTCAAGATTAAGCGATAAAGATAGAGAGAGATAATCAAGCACACAACAAAACCAAATATTGTTTGCGAAGTGAAAATACTTTCAAGAACCTCTTCGAAGAGAGAAATATTTCGGGTGAGGCTACTACCGAATTAATACACTGTGAATCCTCAATCTTACACCCTGTGATCTTCAGCACAAATTAAAGTCCTTCGCCTAATTTCTAGATCCTAATTCGTAAGACATCCAAGTGCTACACTCGGACTAGTGCATTCGCACAACGTTCAGAACCACTTAACTTCTTCATAGTAGATTCTTATGCGAACTTGCATTCCCTTTCACTGGAACTCCAGCTGCAACCCCCTTAAGAACTCTTAAGGGATCCTCACAAGGACATGGTGATCTTGGTGATTTGTTCTTAAGGAAAACAAGGATAAAATTTAAAAATTTCAATAGCACTCTATTTTTCTTCTTCAACTTCTTCCAAAAATTTCTAATCACATCTAATCAGGAAGACAAATTCTCTCTATGCGTGTGTAGTATCTTCGAATTATCTAGAGAATAATCTGATAGGTATTTTTAAATAGATATCTAGAGGGTTGCAATGGAATTCCTCCCACCAATTATTCATAATTAATCATTTTTCGAACTTCTTTCGGATTTTTTTTAAATTAATTTTTTTATTTCAAAATTGTTTATAATTTTTATATATGTTATGTTTATAAAAATTCATATTACCAAATTTCGTTAGTGAACTAAAAATTGATCAAGGGACAGGATTGTCACTAATATGGGACTTTAGAGGTCGATTTGCTGAAGTTCTTCAGGGATCAATTTGCCACAAAATCAAGCCACAACTTAATGGTGTGTTTACACTACAAGAAAATACATTTTAAGTGACAAATTTTAGGGTGTCAAACTAAATTTTGTCACCTAAAGTCACATTTTCCTGACAAAACATTAATTTCGTCACTCAAAATCATTCAGGAACACCACTTCCATCCAAAAAGGTCCAAAGACCGTTTAGACGAATCCAAAAACGGTTCAGACTTATATCCAAAAAGGTATTTAGAGAATAAAACGGTTCAGACTTATATTTGGGTAACAAAATACAAATCTTTATAATTGAGTAACGACTAGTATCATCATAAATTTTTCATTACCGTTTGGATATGTTTTTTATCACGTCCGAACCAACTTTAGGTAACGAATAAGCCTTTATGGCCTTTTGGGCCTTGGATGATGCTGTAATGAACTTTATGTCGAAAAATTTGTAACCGGTCTCAAAGGTCCATCTGTATTCAGCACTACTGTAACTCTATGTGAAATGAATGTTTGGTTTGCTTATAAAAAAAAAAAAAAAAATAAATAAAGTAGCGATATTACATGAGGGTTCCTGAAGCTAGCCAGCTGCTTTTGACTTTGGCTGAAGAAGAATAAGCTATGTCGACGAATAAAGGGCTTATGCTTTGGAACTCATTTCTAGGAATATGGCATCGTTCCTCATTGTACAGACGTTTATGCTTTGTCAGTTACCGAATAATATGTCGATGGTTATATATTGAGTGACCGGCATTAGAACAAATTAACCTTTCAGGATGTATTTTTTTAGGACGCCAAAAAATCCATCCCAAAAAGTACTCTTTGGGACGGATTTTAAAATTCGTACTGAAAAACAGGGGAAGAGTGTTTTTTGGGACAAGAAATTAAAACCGTCCCAAATTTTTTTTTTTTGCAACGATTTTTCCATTTTTGAGACGGAAATTTTCGTCCCTAAAAAAAGTTGATTATTTAAGAAAGAATTGTGTGCTGTCCCAAATAAGAGGATTTTTAGGGACAAATTCTTTCATCCCTAAAACTCTGTTCGAACACACACTTGCCGTTAGAATGGTTGGGAATCTTTTGAGACGAAACTTCATTGCTTCCCCCCAAAAAATGTTCAAATGCTTATCACTTACTGTTTGAAAACTTATCACTTTTTGTCGGATTGTTTTTAAATAACGTTTGAACAAAGTTTGAATGAAAATAAAAAAAAAAGGTAAACACCTAAATTACCTCATTTCTCTGTTGGAATGTGTTTAAATACCTGTTTGAACGAAAATAAAAAAATTAAGCGCCAAAATTACCCTTTTTTCGGTTGGAACGCTTTTAAAGACTGTTCGAATGAGGTTTCAATGAAAATAAAAAAATTAAGCACCAAAAGTCTGTTGGAACGCTTTTAAACATTGTTTGAACACCTCACATGAAATCAAAATAAAAAATTAAGCACCAAAAGTCTGTTGGAATGCTTTTAAACATTGTTCGAACGCCTCACGTGAAATCAAAATAAAAAGACGGAAATCGAGAGAGTGAAAGTGTGAAGAAGGAGGAGGAGAAGAAGAAGGAGGAGAAGAAGAAGAAAAAGAAGAAGGGGAAGAAGAAGAAGAAGAAAGAGGAGAAGGAGAAGACAACGAATAAATTTTTCTCATTTTTTCAGTGTTCGAATGGTTCTCCACCGTTAGAACGCTCTACCATTAAAATGATTCATCCATTGTTAGAACATAATAACGTTTATTGTTTGATGAAAATTCAAACTATCCACCATTAGAACGGCTCGTCCACTATTAGAACGTTTGTATCCGTTGGATGTAGCGTTCGAACGCATTTGAATGGTTGCCATTGGATGTAGCGTTCGAATTGTTGAATGTAGCGTTCAAATTGTTGAATGTACGCATTCAAATGGTTACCAATTGATGTAGAGTTCGAACAGTTGGATGTAGCGTTCGAGCGGTTGCCATGGGATGTAGAGTTCGAAGGGTTGAAATTTGTTTCTTTCGGAATGGTACTTTTTGGGATGGAATAGATTTTTCATCACAAAACCTTTTTGTGACGGACTTGTTGGGATAGCTAGTGCAACGGACGAATTTGGTCCGAAAAAACATTTTGGGACGAAATTTGAGTTTTTTTAGGACGGATTTTACCATCAAAAAAACCAAATTTGTTGTATTGCGGCCTGTGAAAGTTGACCCGTCCAAGCTGAATGGATCTTGCCTTTTGTTCATTACTCTTTAATTCCATGTGCATGCAGCATGTGTTGACTCTTAAATAATGAAAAAATATAACAAACATGCATGAGCTACTAGTTGAGTTAGATTTTTTCTGCAAATAGTACAACTTTATAGACTGATTGATATGTACTGTTCTCCACCTTGTGCGTGAGGTGGGAGCAGGTTTGCCACCAACTGGATCCACTAATTAAAACAAGTTTTTTTAGGATGGCTGCTGACCAGGGCAGTAAGTACGTCCCAAAAATCATTTTGGGACGGTTTCATACATCGGTCCCTTAAAACGTTTATTTTTTGGGCGGATAATATACCGTTCGAACCGCATCAGATAATGTTCGAACGGGAAGGAATAGGCTGATGCTTGTCCGTTTGATATAATCGAATAGGTTTTGCTGGATATCGTCCGACGCTAACAGACGGAACGAACGCTCATTTGTTGTTAGAAACTAAGTTTAGACTCAATCTATACATAGAGGGCAAAATGTATTTAAAAACACTTTTACAATCTTTTTAAAACTCGAGACATATTTTTCAAGACACAAACTCAGACAACAATCTTTATAGCTTTATTAAACATGCATTATATAAACAAAAATACTATATGCTTTCAATCACTTCAAATTAACATCATCATCTAACTTCTATTTTACCTCATCAGCTTATAGCGGAAACCGTATATCCCTTCAATTAAGATTATCAATCTAGATCAAGATTAAGAGATAATGATAGACAGAGATAATCAAGAACACAACAAAACCAAATTTTGTTTACAATGTGAAAACACTTTGAAGAATCTCTTCAATGGGAAAAACATCATGGGTGAAGCCACCATCGAATTAATCCATTTTTACAAGTTGTAATCTTCAGCACAAAGCCCCTTTGCCTAATTCCTAGATCCCAATTTGTAAGACATCCAAGTGCCACGTTTGGACAGTGCACCCGCACCATGTTTGCACTTTTTCGTCGTAGATTCTTATGCGAACTCATATTAGACTTTTCACTTGAATTCCAACTACACACCCTTAAGAACTCTTAAGGAATCCTCACAAGGACATGGTGATCCTGGTGATTTTTCCTCAAGAAAACTTTTTTCAAAGATTTCTAATCACATCTAATTAGGAAGACAAATGCTAATTCCTATGCGTGTGTTCTGTCTTTGAATCATCTAGAGAATATAGGTATCTTGATGGTTGCAATGAAAATTTTCTAACCAATTCTTTTGAGTTTTTCATAATTCTTTTAGATTTTTTTTTCAAATTAATTTGTTTATTTTATTAATTTTTTAATTTCAAAATTGTTTTATAATTTTAATATATGTTATATATTATTATATATCCATCTAGAAGGGTTGGCTGTCATGTGTTTAAATATCCCATGTAAGCCTTTTAGGTCCAACTATTAACGGAAGACCGGAGGATGGATTGGGGGATAACATTGTCTCTAATGATACCAAAACTGAATTAGTTCAGCCCAAACCAATTTGAGCTGAACGAGCATGAACACACACACCAAAAGCCCATCAACAACATGAGGCTCATGCAGTACTAAGCTCAAAAGAAGGAGAAACCATTAAATGTGTCATGAGCGGTTATAAGACAATTTATAATGTGTAATAGCTCCACGATCCTGACGTTCCCATGATCAAAGTAACTGCTTATTATGGAGATGTGCAAGGAGCACATCCCGGGACACAATGCTACAGGAGATCAAATTCCCTCCAAAAAGAAAATATGAGGACGTGGAGAAAATACTATAAAAGCAAAAGATCACAAAGAAGAAGGGTAAGTGATTTGAAAAATTTAAAGTAGAAATACTAAAATACCAAAAACACTGATTTAGGCATCGGAGGTGCCTTACCCCGGTGTTCGGGGTCATCTTGATTATTTTGCAGAAAGAAATTATGTGAAATTCGAGGTGCATTTACGTATTGACTATAAATCAACTAATTCATCATTCTCATTTTGCTGCACTCAAGTTATAGAGAATAATAATTTAAAAAATGCAGAAAATCACACTGTCCACATCAGTAGGTCAGTAACTTGTCAAGAACCATAATAAAATGGAACATGACAAATCCTTGAAGCTATTATTGAACTACATACAACATAATCTTAAACACATAACGTCTATTATTCGCCGAAAAAAATTGAAAAAAAATATAAAAAAAGAAAAAGAAAAAGAAAAAGCAACTGTGATAATTGGCTTTTGTTTAGTACGGATTCGAATCCCTACTAAACTAAACCGTATTCTCCTCGGTTGCTAAATCGCTGGATCTAAGATTAAATTGGATAGGCCTCAATAATGGAGGGTATCGTTGGAATTTTGTTGATTTTGTAGCGAGGGAAGCCCCCTTCCTTCAATATTTCTTTCCATTCAAGCTCAGTCTTCTCCTTTCCGCTAGCGGTGTGTGCCATCATCGATAAGTCGAACACCATACGTGTCTCATCGAACAAGTCATGACTATCTTTCTCAAGAACAATATCAACAATAATAAGCCTTCCCTTTTTCCTTTTTTCTGGAATTGCTTTTCGGCAATTCCACAAAATCTTGATGCAATCTTCATCACCCCAGTCGTGCAATACCCACTGCATCCACGTTATGAATGATAGAAGTTACTGTGAATTTACTACTCATTCCAAAAATTTAAGTTGATTGAAAGAGATAGATTTTGTTTTTTGAATTATATTCACTAAAACTCTCCTTAAGTGTGGGTTAGACTCTAATTTAATTAAGAGACTCAATACTTGTAATATTTAGGGGTTGTTCATTTTGTAAAAATTTGTAAGATTTTGATAGAATTGTGAATATTTATGTAGATTGAAGTTTTATAAGTTTTTGTGTAAAAGTTGGTGAAAAGTTTTAAAGATATTTAATTTTTGTTAGAGTTTGTAAAAAAGTGTAGAGAGAGATGATTTGATGTAATTGTTTAATAAAAAAAATTTTGAGTTAGGTGAAAAAGTATGGAGAGAGAAGATTTGTTATTATTATTTTTTTTAAAGATATTGTAGTTTGTGCAAAAAGTTATTGGAGATTGTGTAAAAGGTATTGGTTTTTTTGTATGAATTTTTTGAGATTTTAGATATTCATTCGTAAATGTTGTTGAATACATTTGTATTCTAAAATACTTTTGTAAACAAACAACCCGTTAATTAAAATTGGGGTGAATTGCGGTGGAGTCAAATCTCGAATTAAGGATATTCGTCCTAATACTATATAGATATACCTTTTATTCTAAAAGTTTAAGCTAATAGAAAAAGATAGATTTTATTCTTTAAATTATATATATTTATTAACAACAGATGAAAAAGCAGCAAAAGATGACTAACCTCATGGAAAACTAAAAAAAAATATATACCTTCATGAAAATTGCATCAGCATTAGGAATGGCCACGAACATGTCTCCTCCAACATGGGAGAAAACCCACGTACTGGTGCCGTGGCTACAACATGTGGGAGATCAAAGTTGATGCCTCTAATGTGTGGATGTGATTTAACAATCTCAGCTATCATCCCACCAGTACCACCTCCTACATCCACCAACGATCCAACGCCATCGAATCCATCTTTGTATTTGGCCATTACCACCCCCATCACGATCTTGGCTGTACACGCCGTAGCATCATTGAAGATCTTGTTGAATTCAGGATTTTGTGAGGCAAAGTCCCACATCTAACAGCCATGGGCCTTCTTGAAGGCTATGCCACCTTCTTTGACACATTGGCTTAGGTAGTGCCAATGTGCCATTTGCCATGGATGATTCTTCATTAGCACCATTGGAACCAGGCTAAGTTTAACGTCGTGCAAAAGCCATCTTAAAGTTTGGGGTCGATCCTTAGAGTGTTTCCCGCCTTCGCATGGATAGTGTTCGGTGAAGATCTTCTTTCGAACTAGGGATCTCATGATACGTGAGAGGTAGAGGATATCAGGGGAAGTAGAATTAATACCAGAAGCTATCTGGTGCAAAGTGATTGAACTATCGTAAGAATGGATAATATCTGCAAAGCCAAACATTTGTTGCCAAATTTCGGCTTGCCTTTTAGCAATGCCGTAACTTCTTCTGGTTCCATTTTCTTCTGTGTGACTCTCTCACACACACACAGATCATGATATCAACTTCTTGTATCCTACTATATATTAAGAGTTTGAACAACGTTTTCCTTCTTTCCTTCTTTCTTTTTTTTTCTTTTTTTAAGCATATGAACCACGATAATTAAACTAGTGGCCGAAAGCGCCGACAAATCTCTTCATTTGGGATTTGATATTGTACACTTTAGAGCGTCACTCATAGATTCCCATAATTTTTTATACATAGTAGCTTTGTCACCAAGGCGTATCATGATCTTCATAAGGAATGCTGGTAGAAATCATTAGGGCTCAGGCGTACGTAGCACTCCCACGTACGCTGGGTGTTTGATTTAAACTGTTTTCAAGGTCCATCATCGATTCAATGCCACTATTGAAGCTATCTTTCGTCACAAGATCAGTTTCTCTTACGTTTTCCTGAGAAAATAGAAATGAAAAACTCCATTTTTCATCTTTGATGTTTTGTAATTTGAAATCACGAGCAACGGCCTTCTTATTTCTTTGACTAGTTCTTTCTTTCATAGTTTCTCTTTCTCCTGACCTAGTGGGCCAGTACTGTGGCTGCATGACAAGGCCACTACCAATCTGTCGACCTAGCTGATCAATATATATATGTCGCGGCCTACCTCTACGGCCCCAGTCTGATTCTTATAATACATGAATAACAACAAACGTTAGTAGTGGCCCGCATTGCTGTAATCTCCTTTAGAATCTTGACAAAATAGCGATCAGTGATCCTAGCTCTATTGTCACTAGCGTACAATTTTATAATATCTTAGCTTAATTATTGTTGTTAGACTAGTCTTCTAATACGTACTGAAGCTAACATATGTTATATGGAAATCCCATCCAATCATCTTCCCATTTCCATGTCCTAGCCCAACACTCCTTTTGAATCTGTGATGTTTGGCAAGCAAAATTTTTTAAGAATTTTGAATTTTTATAAGAAATTTTTATAGTTTATTTTTATAGGATTTGTCAAAAGTTGAAAAATCTTTTATTGTAAAATAATTTTTATTGGAGTTTGTTAAAAAATAAAGAGAGAGATGATTTTGATGTAATTTTTTTAAGGGAAATTCAATATTTGGCCACTCTAGATTTTTCCCATTTTACAAATTAATCACTAAGATTCAATTATTTATTTTTCATTTATTAGATCTTTCACCTAATTACTAATAGATCCTTCCGCCACTTCTCCGTTAGGTCGTCCAACAGAAACTCCAGCACACGTCAGCTCTTCTTACCAGCTCACCCTCACCTTTCAAAGTCATCAGCGCATCTGCCTTCAACGCATAAAAATGACAAGCAGCATAAATACCATTTAATTAAAATCCACCTGACTTGCACAGTATTTACACGCACCAGTTTTACAAATTAGAAGGAAGGGTGCGGTGCACCGTTTTTATCTCGCGCATAACATATCTCTAGCGCACCGTTTTGACATTCCTTCCCCCTATCGTCCCCCTTTCTTACAATCCGTTTTTCCCTAGCGAACTGTATCCACAATTTGAACCCTCACTACAACAAATACACTCATAGGTGACGTTTTGTTTGGTGGCAGTTTCTATCAAAGTAGTGGACTTTTCTAAAGTAGTGGCCATTTTGAGTCGTGGAGGGTTGGTGGAAAGAAATCGGTGCAAACAGATATATGAGTACGAAAAACGTATTAGTGGGAAGAATTCTGGGTCACCACGTTGCCCATCCATGGGAGATCGAAGCTGGAGCTTGATGGAAAGAATGTCAAAACGATGCGCTGGAGGTAGAATTTGATGAATTTTTTAAAAATGTTTGATTGTAAAATGATTTTTATTAAAAAATAAGGAGGGAGAAGATTTTGATATAGTTTTTTTTTTAATAAAAAAGTATTGTACTTGATGTGAGAAAACGTTTGAATTTGTGTGAAAATTATAAATTTTATTGTTTGATTGCAAATTTTTTTTACTTTTAAAGTAGGTGAAATTACCGAAATAATTTATGTGGTTTCACTTTGTTACAATTGTTCTATGTGATTGTAACTTCAATAATTTATTTCCTGTGATCACTAATATGATACACGGGATTACTTCATCCACATCTCTGCTAATCTCTAATGGAATACACTAATATGTCTATTTTTAAATCCTTAGACAATACTGAAATATCAGCTTATTCCGTCAAGAAATTAACGGAAGTGTGAACGAAGGGACCTCCGTGCATTATATTGATAACCACATAGATCAAATCGTTAAAATTTAAACTATATAGATAAAGTATTTGTAACAAAATGAAACGATAAGGACTATTTAAATAATTTTCCTTTTAAAATATTTCTAGTGTAAAAAGTTCTTATCGCCTAATTTGTGGAGTTCGTCGACCCAGGGCAATGTTAGCGAGGGCGGGAGCTTACTAGATGATGAGCTGCTTCCAATCTCGTTACTGTTAGACATTCCTCTACCACTAACATTCTAACTTTCAGATTTACGTTTCAAAAAAAAAAAAAAAAAAACTTTTAGATTTCCGACCCTTTTCATACTGGCAAAGAGCTACCTTGTAATCCTTTTATCAATGTTGAACTTTATTGCGAAAAAAAAAAAAAACTGTTATCGGTCACATCAAGTAGATTTGCCAAATCTTATGCTGTATAGACAACATTTTGAAAACATTTATATCAACGGAGCTTTTAATAATTGATCATATGATACAGGGAAGAAAACAGTTTAACATCAAGAATTTTTTAGAAAATAGAAAGGTCTTATTCGATGACATGAATATTATATATGTTAATTACAGCTGGAGACCATAAAAAAGTTAGCAAACATTTAACGTTAATATTAATAAACAAGAAACACTAATTAAATAGATTGCCTTTAATTGGTTTGTGTTATCTCTGTTTATAAGTTAATTAATGTGATCCTTCATGCAAACTCTATAAGAAATATCATAGATATATCTTTTGTTAGCAGTTTTTTTATTCTTTATTTTTGGATAAAAGAATTACATTTCCTAATTATGTTGTTAACCCGAATTTCCCCCATCATAAAAATGGTTTTTTAAAATATATTAATTGTTGCATTTTCATCAGAAGCTAATGAAAAATATAACTTTGACTTCTAAAATATTTCTGTTTTCTAATCGACCAACTTTGACATATTGTCCTAAAGGCTCTTACTTTTCTACAATGAGATATTGGTATCTTGAAAATTAAATATGGCAAAATTGATTGCTTGAGTTCCGCATTATCAGAAGAATAATAATTTGTTAGTGTTAGAGTTAAGTTTTGACAAAATTTTGTGTTAATTAAAATAAGTCCATTTGTTTTGAAAAATCAAGTTAGTCAAGTGTTTTATCTAGTAGATAATATGCATAGACCTACTTGATGAGTCGTGTAGAAGTTGTCTTGTAGAAATGCATATGACATTCCCAATCCGGATCCAGACGGTGAAGTTGTTGTAAATGTCGAATTGGGAGCGGCCATCACGAATGAAGTGTATCAAGAGGACGATGCAATTGACTTGTTTAAAGACTTCTGATAGTTTAACCTTAATCCGCTATGGAGGATGAAGTTGCGTCAAACGTTATCAAGCTTTTGATGCAATTGATCAGTGGAAGAAAATGCATGTAGATAGTAATGATGTTTCGGAGGAGGATAAAGCGAAAATTGAAGAAAATAGAGAGGAAAGTGGGGACGAAGATTCGTTTGAACGTGATAGAGATTCTACTGAGGATGAGGTATCGGGTGATAACGTGCAATAATCGGATTCTGATTAATAATTTCTTTTAAGTATATTTTCATTGTAATGTTGATTTACTAAAGTGTTTTTACTGTTATGGTTTTTTTTACCATATCTTTATCATTTGTTTTGTTATGTCACAGCTTGTATTGTAAAATGAAGCGTGGATGAGAATTTCCTCTATTACTTAGGACAGTCGCATGGCTCATTTACTCTGCTCGCTGTGAGTCCGATCCCGAGTCTTAGTCCGAGCGCTCATCTCCGAGACCGCATGCCTCCATGAGTCAAGGCACATCGGCTCTCCTAGTAGTTATGCGTGTAAGAAATTATTTTAAGTTATATTTTATTGTTTTTAAGTTAAACTATCGACTAACTTTGCTAATTTTGTCAAATTTCTTCTTTAGTCAAATTTGTACTCTATTGACCTCATTTGTTGAGATGCCTTATCCCATGGCTGAGGGGGGAGGGTTTGGTCGCTAGCTAGGGCGGGATACACCACCATCACCCTTTCTCCGACCCTATCTCTAGTGTGTGTTTTATTTTTATTTTTGTTGTAGTTTATGGAATTTTTAAGTTTTTATTTTTTTAGGAATAAATATACTATGCACCCTACAACTATGAGGGTCTTGACACATTGAATCCCCATCTATTATTTTTGTCACAATATTGTACACGCCAATTATTGATTTCAAATACTTTGTACCCTATATTAAAATTTTCCATTAATTTGAACATAAAATATTTTTTTTTAACGCTTGAAATGACAATTTTCCCTATATATTTTGACAATGACCATTTTATGAGGGTAAAATCATAATTTTGGAAGCCAAAAACTTAAGGTTCCATCAAAATTTGACGTAAAATTTTAATAGAGGGTGTAAAATGTCTGAAATCAATAGTTTCTAGGTACAAAGTGTCAAAACCCTTATAGTTGGACAAAAAAAAATTTATTTGTCTATATTTTTTAACTTATTGTCAAGACCCCAAGAATGTCACAAAATTTAAAGTTAAGGATACAATGTGCCAGATCCCCAAATTTCAAGAGTGAGAAGTCATGTATTTATCCATTTTATTATTTTGTGACAAAATAAAGATATGGTATAAATGTGACACATGCCATATATCTATTACATATAATTTGTGACGTATGAGCTGTTAGCCAACGAGAAGTTTTCCATTCAAATTTAGCAATGGAGTGAGGGAAGGATGTAAATGAAATTTTTGAAGGCTTTCCTATTTTAGTGGCCTTAAGTGAGAAAGGATATTGTGCAAAGGCAAATTGTTCAAAGTCATGCAAAGCGACATTGTGATTTAAAGATACAAATCTAATGTTTCAAAGCTGACCACAAAATTGTTGGCTTTTAGTCACAATCAATATTTTGATGATAATAATAGAAGTAATTGAGATGTGAAGCAAAGCGGATCTAAAATGAGCACGAAGCGATCAAGCAACATCCCCTTCAATGGAAGTGCTCTTAAAGTGAAGACTTAAGATGCTAGGGTAATCTTTGTGACTCTAAGACTTCATCTTTAACAAGGATTTGAACCACACACTTGCATATTTCTTCAAAACTTGCATGAAATGTTTTACCTGTTTGTTTTGAAGATTTAAAAATGTATTTAAATAGCTTTAAAATATCCCAATTAAATTCTCAAACCTTTTATATACTTATAGGAAGTTAGTCTTTAAAATTGGGTATTTTAAGTTTGGTCAAAATCATGTTTTTAAAACAAACCGGATCATATGCTTAAGTTGAGGAGGTCGCCGGTCTTAAAACTGCTTGGTATAACGGGGTCGATCGGTTAGTTTGAAAATAAAAAAATAGCATTCTGATCTACTGAATTATGACCGTTGTATAATCTAAAACTTGCAGTGGTCAACTGGCTTATGTAGCGGTCGACTGATTCGTCGTGAGTTTTTTACAGCTCGACTGCCAACGGTATTAATGGCTATTTTTCTTATGAGGCCTATATAAAGCCATTCCTACGCTTTTTAAAAGTTGTTGAACAATCCTCACCAAAAGGAAACAAAGAGAATCACTATTAAAAAAGTGTATAGGGATAAATGAAAATGCCCACTAAAACTCCTTGATGGAGTAGATGTTACAATAAGAAATTTCTATCTCTTAGACTTCACACAACAACAAGGATGTGTAAAGTGTTGATATGTGCGAATGATGTTTGAACAAGGATTGAAAGGTTTTAAGATCACTCTTAGCCTTAGCAAAATGATTTTGGTTGTTTAGCAACTTTTAAAAGGCATAGGAATGACTTTATATAGGTTCATAAGAAAAATAGCCGTTGAAAGTCGAGCTGTTAAAAACTCACGACAACCGGTCGACTGCTACATACCTGCTCGACCGCTGCAGATTTACGTTAACAACGGTAATAATGTCAGAGGTCAGAGTGATCTTTTCTTTATTTTTCAAAACAAACCGGTCAACTGCTATACCAAGCTGGTCGACCGTTTCACCAGCCGGTCAACCTCCTCAACTTAAACACATGATCTGGATGTTTTAAAAACATGATTTTGACCAACTTAAAATACTCAATTTTAAAGACTAACTTCCCATAAGTATATAAAAGGTTTGAGAGTTAATTGGGATATTTTAAAGCCATTTAAATCATTTTTAAATCTTCAAAACAAGAGTAAAACAGTTTATGCAAGTTTTGAAGAAATATGCAAGTGTGTGGTTCAAATCCTTGTTAAAGATGAAGTTTTAGAGTTACAAAGATTACCCTAGCATCTTGAGTCTTCACTTTAAGAGCACTTCCATTGAAGGGGATGTTGCTTGATCGCTTCGTGCTCATTTTGGATCTGCTTTGCTTCACATCTTAATTGTTTCTATTGTTATCATCAAAACATTGATTGTGACTAAAAGCCAACAATCTCCCCCTTTTTGATGATGACAATAAATTAATTGATCTTCCTTTTGTTGATCTTGTCTCCTCTCTAACTTTTGTACTTTGATGTGGGGTTTTAGACATTTTAATACCTCAATGATAAAATATTAGCATATTAATGACGTGACCAGCTTTGGAACGTTGAATTTATATCTTAAATCACAGTCATCGTTTTGCATGATTTTGTACAATTTATCTTTGTACAAAATTCATTCTTGCCTTAGGCAACCGCCTAGGCTTTCTATAGCTAAAGCGGCTATGCTAGATTAACTAATCAAGATTCCAGCTATATTATTCAGAATTGACGCCTAGGTGGCATGAAATAGACTAATAGTGAGTTGAAAGTTCCGTTAGTACATAAAGGTTCCTAAAGCTAGCCAGCCCCTTCTGATTTCAGCTGAAGAAGAAGAAGACATGTCAACGAATAAAGAGCTTATGCTTTCAAACTCAATTCCAAGACAGAATCGTTCGTTGATCATTGTAAGGACCTTTATGCTTTAAATGTTACTTATCAAATAATATGTCGATAGATATATATTGAGAGACCTTGTGAAAGTTTGTTAGATCCATTAGGTTTTGGCATGGTTTGTGACAATTTTATAAGTAACGTTCTTGAGATTTAAGAGGTGAAGATTTAGGATGGTTATTGGATGTGTGAAGGCTGTGCAGAGTTTGATAGGGGAGTTCGAAGTAGTCTACTGCATAGAGGAATAACAGAAATTCTGTTTTAAATGAAAGTGCGCCCATTTAATATCTCAGCGTCCTTTGACTTCGAAATACCCCCTTGACCATATAAAAGCCTCTCTGAACCTTTTGCACATACGAAACGTTTTAATTGAAGATTTCGCAGAGATTCAAGAAAGCCTCCAAGAAACCATTTTCTAGATCTTGTACCCTTTGTTCTTGTTGTTGAGAGTGGGTAATCTGAATGTGGAGATCAGATCTTTGTTCATCCTCTCAGTTTGATCACGAAATTTCAATCCTTAGATTGAACAAGAGAGCTTCGAAGTTGCTGAAGTTCGAAAGTGCTGGAGTTCCAGCATTGTTGAAGGCACAATCACTTGAGTTCAAGTAGGAAGGTTGCTCCGTTGTGAAGAATCAAGAAACCGATCGGGATAGGAGTTCCTCTCCCCTGCAAGTTGCAGATTCAGACGTTGGACGTTTGAGTAAGGTTGCGATTGATATTAGATTAGCAAGGGTTGCTGAATTTATAGATCATCGTGTAACTGAGATTGGTTTCTAGTGATTCGTTTGCTGGACTGGGTCCTAAAGAGTTTTCCTTTCTTGTAGATGTTCTACTTGGAAGTTTCTCTCCGTCAACAATTTCTTGTGTCAATTGTGGTTGAATTTGTGTTGTTGTCATTGTTTTAGATCTATCTTGTTATTTGCTAATCGTTCTTGTTTAAGTGTTCAAGATTCTCAATCATTGGTGGATTGTCATTCTTGTTGCAAAGAGATTCAAGGTAAAAGGTAGATCTGGGTAAGAAGTGTGTTCTGCTCTCATCGTGTTGTGTTTAGATAGTATATATCTTGCTAATATACTTGTGAAGAATTTGTCATCTGGTAGTGTATTGCAAAATTTTAAATAGATTATTGGAACATCACAAGGCATTTTACAGCAGAAGTATTTGTTATCGTGTTTTCTTGTCATTTGAAAACTTCTGAGACCATCTAAATAGCTTCTGAATATATTGGGTTATGTTAAATATTGATTTCATTCATTGCCATATAGAACAGATTTTATTAAAGGGCTGAATATTATTTTTGTATTTCAGTATTCATTGTTTGAGGGTTGTAGAAATTTTTTAAAAACCTATTCACCCCCCTCTAGGTATTTTCCTCTTAGTTGGGTCTAAATTAGGTTGTTCAATTGGTATCAGAGCCTAAAATGTTCCTTGACCAAATTTGATCAAATGGATAGAAGTCAATCCTTAAATACTTTGATGGTTCTAATTATATTGGAAAGTTAGAATGATCTAAAATCTATAGATGAGAGAGTGTAACAAATTCTGAGGTACTATAGATTGGAAGTTAGAATGCTTTCTAAAATCTATAGATGAGAGAGTGTGGACAGCCGTGGACAAAGTTGGACCAAGCCGGAAGGTACTGTAGATGGAGTGTTTGTATTAAGGAACCAAGTAAATGGACTGGTGAGGAAAGAGAATCCTCAAGTTGGAATAGTAAAGGCATTAATGCTATATTCATGAGCGTGTCACCGGATGAATTTATGAGGATATCTAATTGTGAATCCGCTAAGGAAGCTTGGGATATTTTGGCTCTTACACATGAAGGTACTAAGGCCGTAAGGGATTCTAAATTACAATTGAACGTCTCTAAGTTTGAAGAACTTCGAATGAGAGACGATGAGAGTTTTGACAATTTTTATGGAAAACTTACAGCCATAGTAAATTGTAGTTTTAGCCTTGGAGAGCAAATTCCAGAATCTAAGGTAGTGCGAAAGGTTTTAAGATCCCTCCCTGAAAGGTTTAGACCAAAAGTCACTGCCATAGAAGAAAGTAAGGTGTTAGATGACATTAAGATTGATGAGCTTGTTGGTTCTTTACAAACCTACGAGCTGACTTTTCCTTCATCCAGAAAGAATAAGTCTATTGCTCTTAAAACTGTGAAAGAGGAAGAGAATTCCTCTTCTGATGATGATTCTTCAGAAGATGAAGACATGACTCTTTTTGTTAAGAAGTTTCGTAAGGCTTTTCGATTTAAAAAGGGTGGTAATTGGAAAGATAAGAAGGGAAACACGAAATCCTTTAACAAAACAAATCGGAAGAATTTTGATAAAAAGGATAAAGGAGATCAAAAGAAGAAAGAAGAGAGTAGTGTTCAATGTCATGGTTGTAAAGGTTTCGGACATATGAAATTTGAATGTCCTACACATTTAAAAGCACAAAGAAAACCAGCTATGAATGCATCTCTCTCTGATTCTGATTCAGATATTTCTTCTTCCAGTAAAGAAACTTCTTCACATGAAAAAGTTAATTATCTTGCTTTTTCTTCTTCTATTGTTAGTAATAACGATTCGGATCTTGAAGGGAATGACACCCTAGAGTCAGATTCAGATGATCTAGATTCTCTACGTATAGCCTACGACGAGTTATATGAAGAGAGTATTAAGTTGAAGAAAAACCATGGATTAATTTCTAAAGAGGTTAATGTCATTAAATTAGAAAATGATCAACTAACATCTGAAATTACTGTGCTAAGTCTAAAAAATGCAGATCTGGAAGCTAAAGTAATAGAGTTAGAGCTTGAGTTAGAACAAGCCAATGTTCAGCTAAATAAGTTCTCTTGTGGAACAAGAAAGCTAGACAACATGCTGAACATTGGACTCTCAACTGGTGATAAGAGAGGACTAGGATATTCAGCTACAAATGATGTAAAAATGCTAACAAGACAGTATTTGTTCCAGCCATCATTAAGGAAAAACAATCTGAAATTTCAGCTTCTCAAAAGAAGTCAAAACAGGTTGTATCTTCTAAACCCATAACTTCGTTCAATTATAAGAAAACTAAATTCATTCCTACATGTCATTTTTGTGGTAAAATTGGACATATTAAACCTAAGTGTTATATTTTCACAAATAAGAATGTTAGGAACGTTGGAGCCACTTCTAGTACTATATCTATATCTGACTTTAACATGTTGACTTCTCAAGTTAATAAACTTGCTAAACAAGTTGACACTATATCTAAAAGATTTGCTTTTAAGCCGTTGGGGTCTGCTTAAATTGAATAATATTATGTTTGTTTCTCATTGATTTTTAGAATAAAATTTTCTAAATTTATGACTTTTATTCTCACTGATTTTATTGCATCTTAATTGATCATATTTTTTTTTTTTTTAAATTTGTCAAGCATGCTATCTTTCTAACTTTGGAATCAGTTCATTTTTTTAAAACTTGATAAGTTGCAGGTGCAGAAATGGTGATCGCTAGTGATGAAGATATAAGAGTCACATGAAATGTTCTTTTATGTTTTCACTTCAAAGCATTTTTTTCTTTGGCTGTGTTACGCGGCTAACTTGAAATTCAGCTAACTGTTGATGTCTTAGCTATTTAAAGAGGGGTGTAACATAAAGGGTAATTTTGACTTTTTGTGTTTTAACCTTTTAACTTAGGGTTTCTTTTCAGTATTTACTTCACCTCTTTCTCTTTTCTCAACCGACCTCCATTGTCGCCGACCCCAAGTGTAGCCGAATACCATATCTTGCAACTCTCTTGTGTTTCTCTGACTTTCAGCGATTTAAAATTCACAAATTCCTTCCTTCCTCACAAAAAGGTTGGTGCTTCACCTTTTTACTTATTTCTTTTGGCTTTTTATATTCGGTAATGGATTTGTGGTCCCATAAGTGGACCAACGTGAATATTGAGAGATTGTTTATGACTTTGTTGTCTTGGGTTGAAATATCTAATGGGATTGCCTACTCACTTCCTATTATTCTGTTCTAGTTCATTTCTTCTTAGTTTTAACCTCAATAATCAAAGATTTATGAAGATTTTTCAAAATTCTATTTTTGTGAATATTTTCCCCTTTCGATTTTTACCCTTGATTCTTGAAATACTTGTTTTAATCTAAGTTCTTAATGATAGATTTGGTGTTTAACACTCATTTCCATATAGATCCATATGTATCTTGTGAAAAGTGGTTAAAAATTGGAATGGGCATGCTATTTGGTAGGCACGGGTTGCATAATGGTGTATGAATTGGCTTGTTTATTTTGTGTACATGGAATTTTATCTTACTGCTTGGATTTTTTATGGTAATATTAAATGTCTTGGTGATTTTGTTGAAAAATTTGGATGGGTATGATTAATGATGGCTACGGTTTCAATGCTACATTCTTGATTTATTTTTAATGGAAATACATCCTGCTTAGCTAATCTTTGTAGAAAGCAAAATTTGTTGGACTTTACATTATATGCATTTCGGGTAGTTTCCATAAATGTTTTTAAGGTTGAAATTACAATACCAGCTTGTAATAATGTTGTTTCCAATACCTTTAATTGATCCTTGTTTTGCCGAAAACCATATTTAAATTCTTTGTTGTTGTTGACCGAATGTAATATTGTTTGATGTTTCATTTTTATAATGATAAAGTGCTGCTGTAATTTTTTAAAAAAAATCTATATGGTTTTTGAAAAATATATCAATCACATGTTCTTTAAGTGGCAAGTCTGTAATTTTGAATTAAGTTTTGTTCTTAATTGAATATATTATCTTGGAGATATATTTTGATTAAACTGATATGTGTTTTCTGATTGACATCCTTCTATGACAAAAAGGGGGAGTGATATGATAATTTGAAATCTGACTTTCTGATTTTTTTTGTGTATCTAATGGCGGACGAGATATGATACTTGGTGGATTGTTGGTTTTTGACTGATACTTTGTTGGTTCTGTTAGTATACTATGGCTATGTTTATCTTTTGGATATTATCTTGTCGTTATCATGGATATATGTGTTAGCTGTATTTGGTGCTATTGATAGGGGGAGATGTTCTCTCTATATTTTGGATAGTGTATTGCACCATGGTAGTAAGGGGGAGTAGATCCCTTACTTTGTTTTGTTGTATTATTGAACATGTTGCTATTGGCTATGTTAAATCACATGTGCTATTTTTTTTTCAGTAATTATATAATTAGACATTTAACTAGAAATATCTGAGATACTTGTATCTAGATATTGTTTCTTGTCTAGTTTTTTGGTTTTGCAGGTGTATGTTAAATCTCTAGAATTACTTTTGACCTTGTTTTAACATAGAGTTGAGTCTCCATGTAAATGAATTTGGTTTGGTGATCGACCGAATTCATAATATTTTGTTTTTGGGTAGTTTTGTCACAAAGGATGCCAAAGGGGGAGATTGTTAGATCCATTAGGTTTTGACATGGTTTGTGACAATTTTATATGTAACATTCTTGAGATTTAAGAGGTGAAGATTTAGGATGGTTATTGGTTGTGTGAAGGCTGTGCAGAGTTTGATAGGGGAGTTCGAAGTAGTCTACTGCACAGAGGAATAACAGAAATTCTGTTTTAAATGAAAGTGCACCCGTTTAATATCCCAGCGTCCTTTGACTTCGAAATACCCCCTTGACCATATAAAAGCCTCTCTGAACCTTTTGCACATACCAAACGTTTTAATGAAGATTTCGCAGAGATTCAAGAAAGCCTCCAAGAAACCATTTTCTAGATCTTGTACCCTTTGTTCTTGTTGCTGTTGAGAGTGGTGGTAATCTGAACGTGTAGATCAGATCTTTGTTCATCCTCTTAGTTTGATCACAAAATTTCAATCCTTAGATTGAACAAGAGAGCTTCGAAGTTGCTGAAGTTCGAAAGTGCTGGAGTTCCAGCATTGTTGAAGGCACAATCACTTGAGTTCAAGTAGGAAGGTTGCTCCGTTGTGAAGAATCAAGAAACCGATCGGGATAGGAGTTCCTCTCCCCTTGCAAGTTGCAGATTCAAACGTTGGACGTTTGAGTAAGGTTGCGATTGATATTAGATTAGCAAGGGTTGCTGAATTTATAGATCATCGTGTAACCGAGATTGGTTTCTAGTGATTCGTTTGCTGGACTGGGTCCGAAAGAGTTTTTTTCCTCATAGATGTTCTACTTGGAAGTTTCTCTCCGTCAACAATTTCTTGTGTCAATCGTGGTTGAATTTGTGTTGTTGTTCATTGTTTTAGATCTATCTTGTTATTTGCTAATCGTTCTTGTTTAAGTGTTCAAGATTCTCAATCATTGGTATATTGTCATTCTTGTTGCAAGGAGATTCAAGGTAAAAGGTAGATCTGGGTAAGAAGTGTGTTTTGCTCTCATCGTGTTGTGTTTAGATAGTATATTTCTTGTTGATATACTTGTGAAAGAATTTAGTCATCTGGTAGTATATTGCAAAATTTTAAATAGATTATTGGAACATCACAAGACATTTTACAGCAGAAGAATTTGTATTGTGTTTTGTTGTTCAGCGTGTTTTCTTGTCATTTGAAAACTTCCGAGGCCGTCTGAATAGCTTCTGAATATATTGGGTTCTGTTAAATATTTATTTCATTCATTGCCATATAGAATAGATTTTATTAAAGGGCTGAATATTGTTTTGTATTTTAGTATTCATTGTTTGAGGGTTGTAAAAATTTTTAAAATACCTATTCACCCTTCCTCTAGTTTTTTTTTTTTTTTCGCATAGTTGGGTCTAAATTAGGTTGTTCAAAGTTGACCCGTCCAAGGGAATGAATTCTTGCTTTATACTCTTAGATGAATCACAGAATGATTGATAAGTACTATAGTACTCATAATTTCCTAAATTTGTATGCGGTGAGTGCTTTTATCTGCCCCTCGCTGCCTACAAAGGGGGCCATTGCCCCGATGCAACTGGGAGCCCACATCTGCCCCAGCACTCTACAGAAACCTAGAGGAGGACTAAATATTTAAAAACACATGCGTTACAATCTCTTTAGAACTCAAGACATATTTGTCAAGACATAAATTGAAACACCAATCTTTTATGCCTTTATCAAACACCAGACATATATATATATATGCTTTCAATCACTTATAAATCAACAAGATTATCTAACTTCTATCTTACCTCATCAGTATATAGCAGAAACCGTATGTCCTTCAATTAAGATTATCAATCTAGCAATCAAGATTAAGCGATAAAGATGGAGAAGAATAATTAGGCACACAATAAAATCAAATTTTGTTTACGAAGTGAAAACACTTTGAAGAACCTCTTCAAAGAGAAAAACATTTCGAGTGAGGACACCACCGAATTAGTACACTGAATCCTCAATTACAACTTGTTATAATCTTCAACACAAAGTCCCTTTGCCTAGTTCCCAGATCTCAATTCGTAAGATATCCAAGTGCCACACTGGGACCCGTGCACTTGCACCACGCTCAGAACCTCTTAAGTTCTTCATAACAGATTCTTATGCAAACTTGCATTAGTCTGTCACTAAAACCTAGCTACACACCTGAAAAACTTTCAAGGGATCCTCACAATGATATGGTGTTCTTGGTGATTTTTTTCTTCAAGAAAATAGAGATAAAAAGCTAAAATTTCAGAACACTGTTTTTCTTCTTCAACTTCTTCCAAAGATTTCTAATCACATTTAATCAATAAGACAAATTCTCTCTGTGTGTATTCTGTCTTTGAATCATCTAGAGAATAGCTAATGACCCTGTTTTTCTTCTTCAACTTCTTCCAAAGATTTCTAATCACATTTAATCAATAAGACAAATTCTCTATATGTGTATTCTGTCTTTGAATCATCTAGAGAATAGTCTAATAGGTCATTTTAAATAGGTGTCATGAAGGTTGCAATGGAATTCCTCCGACCAATAATTTTTTGCTAAGGATTTTTAAGTTTTCTTTAATGTATTTTTAAATTAATTTTTTTCTTAAATATTTTTTTTTATAATTTTTTTAAAAATTTAAAATTTTAATACATGTTATATATTATAGTAAAATTTCATATTGTCAATTTTTGATAGCGAACTAACTACTGATGAAGGGACTGGAATGGTTTATAATATGTGCCTCTAAGGGTCAATTTCCTAAAGTTCCTCAAGGATCAATTTGTCACTAGTCAAGCCACAACGGCAGTTGGTACAAGGCCAAATTGTATCAAATATTTTTTAGGGTATAGATTTGGAACACAACTACTGACCTTAAAGATTTGGAGACGCATGATAGATTTAGTAGCCAGTAGCTAGTTGATATTGTAATTCTAATTGATTATTGAGGTTATAGATTGTTATAGCTCGAAATTTCGTACACCTGCGCAACACTGTAGTTGATTTATATTTCTTTGCGGTTTTTCTGCTTGAGGTGCGGACTTCAACTTCTGAGGCATTACAAGATAATGGCGGTATCGGCAACGTATTGACCCATGAAGCCCATCTCAACAAATATAATCCATTACCTTCTAGAATCCAGAAAGTGACCAACATTAAAGATTATCTTTAGGTGTGTTTATTTAATGGTTTTGAAACCTTTTTTTTTTAATATCAAAATTTATTTTATTTCAAACATTGATTTTTATATTAGAAAACAATTGTTGATTTGGCTTTTCTAAATGACGTCACAGCCTCAGTCAATATGTACATCTAGAAAGGTTGGCTGTGTCGACGTGTGTTTAAAAACAATCTAGGCAAGGCTTTCCCATCCACCTGTTAAGGGGAGGGAGGATGGACTGAGGGATAACATTGTCTCGTTTTGCTGTACTCAGGGAATTAAAGAGAGATGTCAGAAAGTGAAATTATTGAGTAATAATTCAAAAAATACATGAAAATCACATAGCATGCTCACATCAATACCTTGTCATGAACCATAATAAAATGAAACATGACAATCGTTGAAGCGATTATTGAACTCTACAACATGATCTCAAACACATCACGTCTAGCAATATTGGCCTAAACAAACTGAAATAAAAAATAAAGAAAAAGAAAAAGAAAAAGCAACTGCCAATTGGCTTTTGTTTAGTAGGACCATGTATACTAAATTAATTTGGTGTACTTTGAGTATCAAAATTTTGAAGTGGTTAAAATTTTATGGTATGAGAGTTAGTAAAAAAATAAAGATAGTAGAAGTGAGCCTATGCCCCATATGTTTGTGTTCTCTGGAGCTGGGGTGGCATCTTTTTGTGAGATGTCTTGTTGCTAGAACTTTGTGGCATGAATCTACGTGGCCCTTGGACGTAAAGTAGCTCTAGTATGAAAATCAAATGCAATTGGTACGTATCTGCTCACAACCTCATCACCGTCTTCATATTGATGAAGAGAGTCAACAAGAGTTTTTCTTGAATGCGGCCATTGTTTTAGATATAATTTGGTTATGGAGAAATAAGATTACCCACTAAGGTGAGGTTGTCAATGTCTCGGGATAATTAGGAATGTCCATCGTTGATATTTTGAGCATCTTCATGTGTGTTGTATCTTGGCAACTTCTAGGAGCACTAGATGGTGGCCCTTTTTACCAGGTCGTCTCAAGTGCAATGTTGATGTAGCCATTTGAGGTAGCGTGGTTGTGCTGGCGTTACTTTTAGAGACTCGGGAGGCTCTCTCTGTTGTTCTTACACGAGCAATTCCCAAGCATCATTGCTCTTTTTGGACATTCTACGCTTGTTTCAGCTACTAATATCGCTACCTTGATGGACTGCGATGCTGTTGATTTTGAGCCCAACTACCATTGCTGTAGTGAGATGGTCTTAGATGGAGAGATGATCTCTCGACCTCTATTCACATACCAGGTTTGTGCTTTTTGGAGTTTCTTTGCGATTCATGGAGATTATTTGCTTGTGTGGATTCCCTGCAGCCAGTATCGTTTCGTTCACTCTTTAGCCCAATGGGTGGCTTCCAATTCTGCTTTTGGCTTTATTAATCCTAAGTGTCTTCCTAACACTTATTCGAGGAAGCTGGAAGCTTGTGTTTTGAGCTCTGATCGTTAGATTTGCGAAGAGAAAAAATATTATAGTAAAAAAGAACAATTTGACGGGGGAAGAGAGCTTATTTAGTAATCATTTTAATTAGGCCAAAATTTTGGTGCTCTTACACCACCTTATCTTATTATCCTTGGTTGTTAAATCGTTGTCTTTTTTATTAATCCAAGGTCAAATTGGAAAGGCCTCAATAATGGCCGGTTAGTTGGAATTTTGATGATTTTGTAGTAAGGGAAGCCTCCTAATTTGATCAATAATTCCTTCCATTTAAGCTAGTTCTCTCCTTTCCGCCAGCGGTATGTGCCATCATCAATAAGTCGAACACTATGCATGTCGCATTGGACAAGTTATGAATATCTTTCTCAAGGACAATATCAACAATAATATGCTTTCCCTTTTTTTCTCAAATTGCATTTTTGTGAACGACAGAAATTTTTGTGAATCTACCACTTAATTGAAATTGGGGCAAAGTACGAAGTCGGGTCTCGAATTTAAGATCTTCACTCTGATACTATGTGAATCTACTATTTATTATAAAAGTTCAAGCTCACAGAAAGAGATATATTTTATTATTTAAATTATATTCTTTAATAGTTACTATCTTTTGTACCCACATGGGGAGGGAAGAGTGAAAAGAAGCAAAAGAAGACTATAACGCGATGGACAAGTAAACAAATATATATACCTTCATGAAAATTGCATCAACATTAGGAATGGCCTCGAATATGTCACCTCCAACATGGGAGCCCCCCTCACGCACTGGTGCCGTAGCTACAACATGCGGTAAATCAACGTTGATGCCTCTATGGGTGGATGTGATTTAACAATCTCAGCTATCATCCCACCAGTACCACCTCTTACATCCACCAATGATCCAATGCAATCGAATCTATCATTGTATTCATCCAGGACCACCCCCGTCACTATCTTGGTTGTACATGCCATGGCATGATCCTATGAAGATCTTGTTGAATTGGGGATTTTGTGAGGCAAAGTCCTACATCTCATAGCTGCCATGGGCCTTCTGGAAGGCTATGCCACCTTCTTTGACACATTGGCTAAGGTAGTGCCAAGGTACCATTTGCAACGGACGGTTCTTCATTAGCACCATTAGAACTAGGTTAAGCTTAACATCGTGCAAAAGCCATCTTACCGTGGGGTAGATCCGAAAAGTGTTATTCTGCCTTCGGATGGACGGTGTTTGGTGAAAGATCGTCTTGCGAACTAACGACCTCATGATACGTGCGAGGTAGAGGATATAAGAAGAAGGAGAATCAAATATAGCAGATCTGCAAATTGATTAGACCATCGTAAGAATGGATAGTATCTGCAATATGAAGCTCAACGGCATATTTTAATGCTACAGAATTATCTGCAAAGCCAAACATTTGTTGCCAAATTTTGTCTTGGCCTTTTAGCAATGCCGTAAGTTCTTTTGGTTCCATTTTCTTATCTCGGTACTCGAGCGCACACAAATCAAATGACGTATACAGTAGCTCCATGTATCCTATGTACTATTAGCGTTATGAACAACTTTTTCCTTCTTTTTTTTAATTTAGCATATGAATCATGAGCAACCTTCTTTCTATTCTTTTAATACAATAACGACACGACCCCAGTCTTTCTATTCTTGTAATACAATATTAACAACAAACGTTTATAAGTAGTGGCAGGCAATATTTCCTTCAATCCTCTTTTAGAGTCTCGTCAAAATAGTCAGTGATTCTGGATCTAATAACACTTGGCACTTGCGTGCAATATAATTTATATCTTGGCTTCAAATATTACCGTTGTTGGACTAATCTTCTAATAATGAACCTACAATATTATGGAAATCCCATCCAATCATCTTCTCTATTTCTCAATTCTTAGCTCAATACCCCCTTTAAACTCTGAGGTGATGGACAGTGTTTGGAGAAGATATTCTTACGAACTAGCGATCGCATGATACGTGCGAGGTAGAGGATATCAGGCGAAGTAGAATCAATACCAGAGACTAGTATCTGGTGCAAAATGATTGGATGATAATAAAATCAGATTATTTAGGGAGGACCACATATGCAAAATTTAACAGCTCGTTGATGAAAGAAAATGCATGCAAACATGAAAATGAGAATCAATCAAAACAAGAAGTATCACGGATCAAAATAAGACAATGAGAATTCGGAAAAAGAATTGAAATGAGGAAGTGTTGAGATGCTTAAAAACCAGCACAAAAATCATAAAACTAAAAGACAAAAAAATTCTCAAAAGCATGAAAAATCAATACAAGCTCATTGCATGATTGTGGAAATAATATTAATTGATTTTATGCTAGATGTCTTTGAACAGTTTTAACATCAACAATAAAAAATGTGAACTACATACGTATGTGAAGGACCGAAACACAATTAAAGAGGCTTAAGACCTTAATTTTGTGTGTGAGGTCAAGGTTAGCCAACTGAAATCACGAGTGAAATGAGAGATATATCACACCAGATGAAAGTTAAACGCAAAGCCACTAAGACTTGAGAATGCAACTTTGTTACTTGTTTTTCCTCCTCTAAGTATTTTTCATCTTTTGCTTTTTCTTTCTTTTCTTGTTCTTTTTCTTTTCTTTTTACGGAATCGTAACATCTTTTGAAATGGAGATAAACATGATAAATAATAGTGCTTTATTAGTGTTGTTAATTTAGAAAATACATGAAAATGAATACTTGTCATGAACCAAATTAAATGGAACACGATGAATCGTTGAAGCGATTATTGAACTAAACATAATAGGATCGCATGCCCAAACAAACTGAAACAAAGAAGAAAAAAAAACAAAATAGGAAGAAAAAGCAACTGGCAATTATTGGACGATTCAAATCCATATTAACTAAGCCACGTTATCATCGCGTGCTATATCGTTGTCTGTCTATCCAATGTGACCTTGGATATATATATATATATTCATCCAAGGTCACATTGGATAGGCCTCGATAATGAACGGTATAGCTGGAATTTTGGTGATTTTGTAACCAGGGAAGCCTCCTTTCAAAAATTCCTTCCATTCAAGCTCAGTCAGCTCCTTTCCGCCCGAGCTGTGTGCCATCATCATTAAGTCGAACACCATGCGTGTGTCATCGAACAAGTCATGACTATCTTTCTCAAGAACAATATCAACAATAATAAGCTTTCCCGTTTTTTCCAGAATTGCTTTTCGGCAATTTCGCAAAATCTTGATGCAATCTTCGTGGTCCCAATCATGTAGTACAAACTGCATCCTCATTATGAATGATAGTTAAGTTATTCTCATTGTCCGAAAAATAAATTAAAAAAAAAAAGTGAAAGAAGCAAAAGAAGTGTGCTATAAACGTTATGAACCACTAGACATATATATATATATATATTATACCTTCATGAAAATTGCATCAGCACATGGAATGGCCTCAAACATGTTACCTCCCACATGGGAGACCCCCTCGTGCAAGGGTGCCGTGGCTATAACGTGGGGTAGATCAAAGTCGATGCCTCTGATTTGTGGATGTGATCTAACAATCTCAGATATCATCCCGCCAGTCCCACCTCCTACATCCACCAATGATCCAATGCAATCGAATCCAGCTTTGTATTCTGCTAGGATTGCCATCATTACGATCTTCGTCGTGCACGCCATGGAATCATTTACGAGCTTATTGAATTCAGGATTTTGTGATGCAAATTCCCAAACATCACAGGCATGTGCCTTCTTGAAGGCTATGCCACCTTCTTTGACACATTGGCTAAGGTAGTACCAAGGTGCCACTACCCACGGATGGTTCTGCATTAGCACCATTGGAGCTAGGCTAAGCTCAACATCGTGCAATAGCCATCTTGACACGTGGGTCAATTCGTAGATTGTTTCCCCGCCGTCGGTTGGGCAATGTTCGCTGAAGATCTTCTTGCGAACCAGCGATCTCATGATACGTGATAGGTAGAGGATATCAGGAGAAGGAGAATCAATACCTGAAGCTATTTGGTGCAAAATGATTGGACCATTGTGAGAATGGATAATATCTGCAAGACGGAGCTCCACCGCGCATTTTAACGCCATAGAATCTGCGAAGCCAAACAATTGTTGCAAAATTTGGGCATAAGCCTTCTAGGAATGATGCAAACTCTTTTGATTCCATTTTTTTCTGTCCTTCCCACACACAAATGAAAGTAGCTTTGTGACTGAGTGTAAGGTTCCGATAGTTCAAACCCGTCCCTTTATGCTACTAGCGTATACATCTGTTGGTGATCGGTCTCGCCCATGTGGAACCACGTGACATGTGAAAGAAGACAAACAAAATGTCAGCCGCCAAATGTTGAAATCAACCAAGAAATAGAGAGTTATGACAGATTCACAAGAGGGTGGCGCTCTTTCCCAGTATGTAAGAAGGCAGCCCATTTGGCAGCATGGCTCGAGGGTTCTTATTTAAAACAAAGAAAGAAAAGATACTTGGTTGTGTTTTTTTTATTGGTTTTGATGTTGAAAATGTGGCTTTAATTTAATGGAAAGCTACAACAAGTCTTCCTCATTTTTACATGCTTAGAATTGGTATAACGCCTCCTTTTGTCGAATTTGTCCACTATTGCATAGTAGTCTGATAATGAAAATTTATCCTTTTGTCAAATCTGTACTCTACTAGCCTATAGTTTATTGAGATGCCTCCTCCGATGGCTGAAGGGGAGGGTCTGGCACTAGGGAGGGATACCAAACCTTCACCCTCTCTCTGAACCCATCTTTAGTGTTTTTTTTTTTTTTTTTTTTTTTCATTTTCACTTTCAAAATGTCTCAGATTCTCAAATTTCAAGAGTGAAAAGTGTATTTATTCATTTTATTATTTTGTGACAAAAATAATAGTATGGTATTTATGTGACATATGCTATATATATGTCTATTGTTTGTTAGGTAGTAGCCGTGAGCCAACTGGACGTTTTCCATTCAAAAATTACCAAGGGATTGAGGGAAGTATTGAAATGAAATAAGTGTACTTCCCTTAAGATTAATTTAGGACAAATATTAAGAACCAATTACTCAAATTAACCATTAAATATGAGTTATGAGTTGAAAGTTCTTCAAGTTCCATGGTTGGCTCTATGTTAGTATAATTGGAGCCTTAGATGAGAGCATGAGACCCTTTATGATAAGATATTATATACTTATTAATAAAATTTAGTTAAAAATCATTCTTTTAATTTTTATATATGCAACATTGCTCATCGAAAATGTGTATTTAAGATTTATTTGTATTTTACTTTCAATTGTTAATTAATGTTTGTATTATTAATTTTTTACTTTGATGATTTTATTAATTATATTTTAAAATAACAGTTATAATTAATAGTATTTTATATTAAAAGAAAATAGAAACAATGAAATAACGGATTATTTTTGTGCTTTTGTGAGAGAAGCTTTTGTGTGTTTTTGATCAATGGAGAAACAACAAAGTCAATCCACAACTTAATGGTGTGTTTGTCTTTAGGTGTGTTATTTAATGATTTTAAAGGCACCTTTTTTTGTTTTCATATCAAAACTTTATTTTATTTCAAACTTGAATTTTTCACATTAAAAATATTACAAATAAATTGTTGATGTGGCTTTTTTAGGGTTGGCTATTATGTGTTTAAACAGCCCAGGTACGCCTTTTCCATCCAACTATTATAGGGAAGGAGGATGGACTGCGGGATAACATTGTCTCATTTCGCTGCACTCAAGTAACAGCCTTTAAAGACGACCTCATTTGTCTCTAAAAGTAAGCTTTTCATCCCTAACGACCTTTAGGAACGAGAAAGTGGGCGTCGCCCGTCCTATCTAATGCGTCATCGCTAAAGTGCCATTAAAAACGAAAATTTACCTACGTCTCCGAGTTGAAGAGGATATGCTAATGTTGGAACACATTCAAATGCAAAAAATCTTGGCAGCGCCAATCTTTCGTCCCAAAATTCATGTTCGAATGTAAAAAAACACAACATGCACCTTTAGGGATAGATTCAACCGACCAAAATTCGAATGTGTTGAAATACAAATTTTTTTGGCGGAAGATTCTTATCATCTCTAAAGGTTGTTTGAATCGTTAAGAACACTAACACACTTTTGGAGACAAATATTTGAGTAGGAAAGTTTCGTCTCTAAAGAATTTTATAATATATTCGAATTTTTAAGAATACGAGCCACACGTTTGGGATGATAATTTGCGTCGGCTATTGTTCGTCTCTAAAGTACGTTGTAATATGTTTGAATTTTTAAGAACACAAGCCACACATTTGGGGACGATTAGGTTCGTCAGCTATTGTGCGTCTTTAAATTATGTTTTATTATGTTTGAATTACTAAGAATTTGAGGCACACTGTTATGAACATGATATGTTAGAACGGGATCATTTGTTTTGTAATGAACACGTTCAACACAAATTCGAACAGTATAAAGTGTATATTAGTTTGAATCATATACACTCTGCTGTGTTCGAATATAATCTCATACTAAACAATACAGCAAATGAAAACAAAACAAAGAGCCAAACATTATCCGAACTTTAATGTCTACAATACTCATAAAATAAACAATTCTATACACAATTGTTCCTGTCGCTATCAATACAAGACATAGAAGAAATTGTCCATTAATTCAAGTAAGACATGATAGTTTCATACTTGTGTATCACAATGAAACTGGATTAAAAATGAGCTATTATGCTTTGGAACTATGCACGCATTGCCTCTTGCTTGAGCTGCAGCTGTTTATGATGCTTCGAACTCTAATTGTTGTTGCTTGAGATGGTTTTCTAGATCAGCTTGTTTTGAAAAAATTTACTAAATGTTTTGCTGCCTGTTTCGTAAGTCCTCAATTTCCTTCCTCACATTTTTCAATTGATGGCTCATATGTGAAACTCTATCCATGTAATTTTCTGGATCCGATTTTACACAAAACCCAAGAGCTTTAGAATATCTCCGTCTCTTCCCAAGCACTTGGGAGAATATCTGAACTTCGGTGGGATTTGTGCCATCTGTTGGTGATAGTGTTTGCAATGCAACAATGTTGTCCTAGTATTTGAAAAACAATGTTTCCGAGTTATATATGTTGCAATAAGGAAACTTAAACAAGTACTGATATTTAGCGAAGTCTCACAAAGTGCTCTTTAGCTTTTGGGCACACTCATTCCCCTTTGGAAGTTTTGTGTGACGCGTCATACAAAGTTGAGGGCATGGAGTTTTTTGGAACCTCATCTTGCTGCACAATATCCAAGTATAAGTGAAAATTAACTAACACATTGCACCGTAAAGTTGTATACTAATTTTGTAAATATTATTACCAATTTTTTGAGAAAACGAAGGAATGCCCTCGAGTAATGTTAGTTGGCATGTTAGTCATGGTAATAGCATCTTAATGTTTTAGGCTAGAAATATGTCATATAGTGATCTGGAACTTTCCATTAGGATGTTCATGTGTTAGAAAAAGGGATTAGGTTGGTTAGATGCAAGAGGATTTTGAAGATTAGAAGGAATTGTGAAGATTAGGTCATTTTGCCCCTTTGATGATTTTTAAGGTAAATTTTGTGTAATTATTTTGCATGGCACAGTTTCTAGGTGTTTAAGAGGTATTAGAAACATATAGGATAGGTTCATGCAATGATTTACGTAGAAAAAGAAAGATATGATTAATTAGGTTAAACCTAGTCTAGTTTAGCTTAATTTTTTATAACAGTGCACTTAGTGATTTTTCTTATATAGTAAATGACAATGGATTGAATGAAATTTTTAGGTATTAGACTAGACACCATTAGGAGACTCCAGTTAAATTTCGAGTCATTTGGAAATAGGATGAATAAGTTATGAATTTTTGAAGTTATATTCAAAAACTGAGTTTTTCACAAAAACGGGTCTGTTTATTCCTATCGAATTGGACCTATTTTCTAACATCTTGTACTGTTTTTTATAACTGGGATTCTTTTATTTTGGCTAAGCTTTGGGCTTTGTAAGTTTTAGGTCCCTTTTTGGACCCAAAAAGCTTAGTTTGGCCATATGTATTGGGCCTCTTTCTTTTTTTATCTTGCCCAAATAGCTTTCTATAGCTACTGAACTTGTTTGAAAATGGGTTTGCCAGCAAGCCAAAGTTCAAGTCTCTATTGGACTTGAATTAGTAAACTTAGATTCTTGGTTTATGTTTAATTACTTGCTTGATTTGGCTAAGTATTTAGTTTATTTAAATGATATTTATTTTTGAAATAAATACAAATTATGGATGTGATATATTCTAAAGTCTTTTACAAAGTTATTTATGAAAATGAAATGATCTGATGGCATGTTTACATGATTCAAGGTAAGGACATATTTTTGTGAAAAATTGTATCAATGTCATGGTTATGAATTTTGTATTGCATTTTGCACATTTGCATGGCATTTTGCATTAATGAGATAAAGGATATGACCAATGAAAAATTTATATGGGGTGACGGTACGATCACTGGGGAGTGCAACCATCACGGGTAGTAGATGGCCTCCAGGTAGAAGGCAGAATGGGCCTTTACCCTGTTATCCTAGGGCAACGGAATGCCTAGGACTGTCCTAAAGTGCAGGGGAGATTGGACGCACAACCCTACCTCTGGGGGTGAAACAGTGGATTTGTAAATGAAAGGTGCATTAAAAACTGATATACACATTGCATTGCATATTGCATTCTACATATTACATACCACACACTGCATATTACTATATACTGCATACTGCATATTATGGCACTGGTAATCTCGTTGACTTATGAACTGCTTATTGAACATGTATGTACTATTTGCATTGTTGCCACTGCATGCCCTCATTCCCCCCTTACTGAGTCTTAAGACTCACCCCTTTATTGTCCACATTTATTTCACTAAGATAGATAATGCCAATATTCGACTCCTTCGTTTCCCATGAGCTACTCACCCATGTCTTGGTCATCCACATTCGAGTACTAGTAACTGATGGCCTAGAAGTGATTGTAGACTCCTAGCCCTACTTCATCTTGAAGTATCTGCTGCCAGAGTTTTCGTGAGAGAATGGCCCGTGGGAGCGAACCACAACCACATCGACTGGATTGACCTCATTGTTTCCTCGGATGAAGATTCCTCTTGAATGATGCTGTTGTTTCATGTTTTCTTTTGTTTGCTTTGTGTGCTTGTATATATTTTCCATCAATAGGGTTGGAGATTTTCACTATAGGCTTACTTATGTTAACCTAGGAGCTGTATTCCCTAATCCCTAACTCCAGCTTGGTTTGGTTTGTTTTTCTTGAGTACTATTTTCTTATTATGACTTGTTTGTTTGTTAGTATATCTTTTTCTTCTAACTTGACTTCCATTTTCTCCTTGTTATTTCTGAATATATTTTATAAGTCTTCCGTTGGTTTTCTTTACTATATAGTAATCTTTAAACACCAAGGATATAATCACAATCTTGAGACCCATAGGATAAAGACATGCCGTAATCTCACCATATATGAATTTATGTTACTATAAAGAGAGCTTAGAGACTAATACGAGCATGACGGACATGACAAAATGACGCTGAAACAAGATAGCGATTATCCTATAGACTAGGGCAATCGGTATGTTGCAAGGAAAGACACCAAATTCTTCCCAAAATCTCAAAGAGAATTCTCAAAATTCAAATTATTCAATTGTCTCCAAAACAAACCCACAAGCCGGGCTAAAATAGCTAAGAATCGCATCCCTAATGGGATGTTACCAAAAATAAATAGGCGGCAAAAATCTGGTCCAAATCGGATTAAAAAATAATTCCCAAAACGAAAAAGGAAAGAAAACCAACCAAAAATAGATTTTTAGAGGGAAAACAGCATTTTTAGGGCTCAAAACGAGGCACACCAAAGCATAGCTAGGTGACCACGACGTGCGCGCCGAAAAGAGCTTTCCGAATTGGGGTCATGGGCGCGAATCGGATATTCGTAGCCAAAGTTATGACCAAAAAACCGACACGTGCTCGAAGACTGCCCCAATTAGGTTAGATTCCAATTTTCTTGCCATCCTTGTGCCGATCTACCCGCTCAAGGTAATTCAATGCCATCAATGTGGAATCTGACAGCTCAGCGTCGTCTGACTCAGCTCCCCCTGCATCACAAAAGGGTTCAACAATGCTTCCTCCTTGGTATTCTACTTCTTATAATGTGCATGTAACCCACCCTTGTGACATTTATATGCACTACTCATTAGCTCATCGATGGTTCTTCGATCCTCCACCCGACTCATATTAAGATCAAAGTCCTCTGCACTTAGAACCACAATCATAGATTTTTTTAATATCAATTTACATTTTACAGAACATAAATAAATGTAATGCAGATAAAAATCACCAACACATGCCTCGTAATTTGGTCTTTGACATCCTGTGGTACTCTTGACTAATGTTTTTTTTAACAAATGGAGCATGTTACCTCACAAGTACTCCCATCTTTGTTGCAAGCCAGGCTACCTCTCGTGAATCTCCTCCGGTATCTCCTAACGTGTTAACTTTGATTTTTGGATTTTTTCCCTGCCTAACCTTTTCTAAATTAACACTCATTAGGACACCACGTTGCGAAAACTTCAGGTGTCATTAGAAAATAAAGATCAACGTACTTGGTCATCTATTTGAGTAGTTAAAAGAGATGAAATCGACAGTTACATATGCACTACTCATTAGCTCATACGGTTCTTCGATCCTAATATTAAGATCAAAGTCCTCCTGCACTCAGACACCACAATCATAGTACGGAATGTAAGTAAATGTAATGCAGATAAAAATCACCAACACATGCCTCGTAATTTGGTCTTTGACATCCTGTGGTACTCTTCAATGTTAGCAAATAGGTACTCCCACCTTTGTTGCTGCCTCTAGTGAATCTCCCGGTATTGTTAACTTTTAGAACCTTTTCTAAATTAACGCAGGACAACGTTGTCAAGAAACTTCAAGTGTCGTAGATGACAAAGATCAACGTACTTGGTTATCTATTTGAGTAGTTAAAAGAGATGAAGTCGAGTTACATTTTTTACTGTGCTGCATCCCAAGTCAGGAATGAAGTAGCATGCTCGATGGAGTAATGTGCGATCCAAGTCTCCTCCCCCCCCCCCACAAGCATAATTAGTCCCTGCATAGTTCAACCAAAAAAGCTAACATTAATATTTATCAAAAAGCAAACCATACAAAAATCTAAAGCCCCAAATATTCTCGACAAATCACATGTATTTTAAAACTATTCACCAATGATTCAGGATTGCTATTAGTGACCCCTTGCTCTTCTTCATCTATGTTGTCTTCATCAGACCCTTCTTCCTCGATCGAATCATCGTCGCTTATAAATTCAGCATCACTATTGGACTTTTGCATGATTCTTCTACGAGCAAAGCATCAACCTCTTTGGACTGTATATCTTCCCTGGTTTAGAGGAACCAAGTCATAATCATTCAGATCAACTAATAAAGTGAAGTCGGGCTCACTCTCTTGTAATGGCTCAACATTCACCCATTCCCCATCGTAACTCTCTTCATCATTGTTTCAGGGGTGTCATAACATTCATGCGAGATATCTTTTGCACAACACACCAATTACTGCTAATTTGGGATTGTTGAGATAAAATACTTGATTTGCTTGACAAGCTAGAGTGAATGGATCTTCTTCATACCACATTCTGCTTGTATTGATGCTTGTATAGTGTTCATCTACCCGTATGTCATTTCTACTGTTTCCGGAATCCCACCAAGTACACTTGAAGACATAAGTCACATTCTCACCCAAGTATTTGAAGTATATTACATCATTTATGACTTCGTAGAAGTAGTGCAGCTCATTGTTGTGATCCTCCTGAACAACCACCTCACTGTTTTGAGTTCTACGAGACTTTTCAAGACCAACTGTGTGGTACTGAACTCCCTTTACCATGCACTTTGAATACCGACAACCACGCATAGACGGACCACATGCCAAGGCGTATAATTTGTGTGACACACTTAAGGGATTTTTATTGCGTATCATATTAATCTAAACGTATGAAAAATTAATTTAAAGTCTGTATTAGTCACACCATTTGATGCATAGAAGGACAAATCATAACTAATTTTGGACCAATAAAAATATTATTATTATATTGCAAGGTTGTACCCACTCTTCAAACCACTTAGGAAATTGTTCTTCGTGCCTACGCTCAACATCTCTAGATGTTTCCATACGGATCAAGTGTAAATGTTCACTACATCATAAAATTCATATTGTGATTAGTATCCCATATGTAGTTTAATAGATACAAGCATGTATAGTTTATACCAATATTGCATCCATTCACTCAATGAAAGTATTCACTTCTCTGCAATTGTTCAGGATATACCACCTTACTTTTGGTACTCATACACGTCGAGATCGTATCCTTTCACTGTGCCAAGGGGCGAACACCTTTGTTGAAGACCGAGAGACTACAACTTTGCTGGTTTGTTAACACATATGCATTTCTATCTACTCGATTGAATCTTGTCTCCACGCTGTTAAGGTACATGGAACAGAAGGTCAACCATTCATTCTCAGTATACGCCTCTGCTATCGACCCCTCTGCACGTGCACGATTCCATACAAACTGTTTGTACTTGCCTAGAGACATCTCCATTAGGTACATCCATCGGTATTGAATGGGACTAATAAGCATTGTTTCCCGTGGAAAATGGACAACCAAGTGGACCATTACATCGAAAAATGATGGTGGAAAAATCTTTTCAAGTTTACACATTAACAATCCCACATCTTTGTCCATACGTATTAAGTCATCTATCTTCAACGTACGAGCATACAGATCATTAAATAAAAAGTTCATCTCAGTCAAAACTATTCAAACATCATCCCTTAAGACTCCTCCTAATGCCTACGGGGAGCACTTGTTACAATAGTACATGACAGTTGTGACTCTTCAACTTGGTGATGTTATAGTCTGCCACATTCTCTGCACGATACATGTTCGATGCATAATTATCAGGAAATTTAACTGTTTTTAACTATTCACATAATGATCTCTTCTTTTGAAAGCATGTAGCAAGCTTGAGGCATTAGATATACTCCACTATTTTCTCGCAAGTGTAACTCCCTTTTAACACCCTATCAATTGAAGATCCTTTCATGCATTGATCGAGTCTTTTGTTTTTCCAAGATGATTCATCAACATTCCAAAATCAAATCACATACATTTTTTTCTACATGCATTACATCTAGGTTGTGATGCAACTTCAAAGATGCCTAATAAGGCAATTGAAATAATATACTCTTCGTCCAGTTTAACTCTCTTAGCTCACGCTCACGCTTCCACTTTCTAAGATGTGATTCTTTTCTAAATCATTTATGTAATACTTCTCTATGTTGTAGTAGAACGTCCTCCGCGGTAAGTTCCTTTGTTATCATTCAATACTCTTGTTTGTCGTCGAATATGACCTTATTTCTTCACCAACTATGACCATTGTCCCAAAACCTTCTGTGGCCCATATAGCATAGCTTTCGAATATGCTTCAACCATTCAGAGATAGTCCTTCCGTTGCATAACAGACAAGCCAATTTCCCTTTAGTGCTTCACCCAGACAAGTTATCATAAGCTAGAAAATCATTAATGGTCCACATCACTATGGCATGCATTGTAAAGGTGACTGACGTTGACACATCAAATGTTTGAATCCCATCCTCCTAGAGTTGCTTCAACTCGTCAATCAATAGTTGCATAAACACATCAATGTCATTTTCAGGTGAATGAGGGCTAGGATTAGTAACGTCATGAACATATATGGTTCTTTCATACACTTCACAATGACAAATTATATGGCATCAACACAACCAGCCACATGCTGTAGTTCGTGCTTATATTCCTAAATGGATTGAAACCATCAGTGGTTAGCCCCAGTCTTACATTGAGAGCCTCAGCACAAAACCATCAATGCAGTTGGTCAAACTCCATCCATGTGATTGAATTAGCTTGGTGCCGTAGCACTCCATCGTCCTTCACCCTCTTCTCGTCATGCCATCTCGTATCCGATGTAGTATTCCTATATCTAAATAACCTTTGAAGCCTTGGGATTAGAGGAAAATGCTGAAGCACCTTTTCAGGAATCTTATACGGACTATTTGAATCATTCTTCCACCTTGACTCAACACATACTGGACATTCAACCTGTCGACTGTTTTGCTTGTAGAATAAAACACAATCATTCTTGCAAGAATGTATATTCACATAGTCAAACCCTAGACATCGTTTTAGTTGTTTAGCCTTGTAATGATTTGTGGTAAGCATTCACCAATGGGTAGTGCTTTTTTGAACAAGTCCAAGAACATATTAAACGTAGAAATACTAATGTTGTTCAAAGTCTTCACATGCAGCATTCACACAACAAATGATAACTAGGAAAACTTGTCACAGCCTGGATACAATGGACGTTACGCGTCTTCCCACATATTAATGAACTCCCTAAAATTTGACCCTGAAACAGATGTATCATGTGTTTCACTACTACCCATACTGCCTAGTTCCTCCCACTCACCTCCAAACAGGCCAGCCTTGATGTCTTCCACCCATACACATACAAATTTTTTGACATTCAGTGTTATTCGAACATGAGAAGGATATAAACTTAGATCACATAGGTCAACTGGGGCATTTTTTCATTTCTTTCTTTGCTCATCTTTCATAGCCATATTTATTTATTTCAATTTTTTTATCATGTATTACAGATACAAAAATATGCATACATCGTTTTTACTTTAATAAAATTAAAATATCATAATCAAACATACATTCCAACATGTGTTCTTATGCTATAGCTTATATATTAATTTACTTAGTAATATGTTAACATAATGTGCCTCATACATTATATTCACCATGTATGGAGCACATTATATCAAACACAGTATATAGATACTTATAAAATATTAATATATAATGATATATATATATATATATGAATGTACTTAGTGTATGCATAGAAACTAATGTGCTCCACATTAGTATCAACATGTACCCTCACATTATATCATACCCAAAATATATAGATACCTATAAAATATTAATATATAATGATATATATATATATGAAATAGAAATAGAAATAGAAATATATTAATGTAATTAGTCTCAATATACAGATACTATTGTGTTTCATACATTATATTCACCATATACCCTCACATTATATCATACACAAAATATAGACTCTTATAATATAAAAAAAAAACATATGAATTGAAATATATGAATGTACTTAGCGGCAATATATAGATACTAATGTACTCCAAATATTATATTCACCATATACCCTCACATTATATCAAACACAAAATATATACCCTTATAATAATAAAAAAATATAATGAATAGAAATAATTAACGTACTTAGCATCAATATGTAGATACTAATGTGCTCCATACATTATATTCACCATGTACCCTCTTATTATATCATACACAAAATATAGACCCTTATATTATACAAATGAAAAAAAATATATTAATTAACTTATGTAGTACCGTTTGTTTCCCCAATATTTTGGGCATGAAAATTTCCAGCAAAACAAACATACTCCAAAATTTTTAACTTTTACACATACACACTCCACCTTTCACAAATCCCAATAAATCTCAATAAAGTAAAGATTCCTAAAATTTCGAGAATATTCCTCAAAATTTTGGCAAACAAACACCCCCTTAATGTCTATATATTATAGTAATGTGCTCCATACATTATATTCACTATGTACCCTATCATACACAAATATAGACCCTTCTAGTAAAAAAAATATAATGAATATAAATATATTAATGTATTTAGTGTCAATATATATATACTAATGTGATACATACATTATATTGTTCATGTACCCTCACATTATATCATATACAAAATATATAGATACTTATATAATACTAATATATATATATATATGAATAGAAATATATTGATGTAAATAGTGTTATTTTTTGCGACTTGCCCTGCTATATTTAATGCCAATATATGTTCGTATACTATACTACCAAGTTATATTAAAAGCATGTTTTTTCATTAAACAAAAATAATGTCATCGAATATATGTTCGAACATGCTAACGTTGTATGTTATTTTTTGCGACTTGCACTGTCATATTTAATGAACCAATATTTTGTTCGTATACTATATTATGAAGTTATATTAAAAGCTTGTTATTTCATTTAATAAAAATAATGTCATCGAACATATGTTTGAGCATACTGACATTGTATAGTGTCAACACATTATTGACTGTGTGTCGACACATTATGCGAGTTCGCCGAAATTCCTAGAACGTTTCCCACTCATCATATAGCAACAAAAAGACTTGAGTACCCCTCCAACGGTACATTTAAGGGTTTTGAAGACCATTGAAGACAAGGGGACTATAAATATAACAAGATAGAGAGAGAAAGTTCTTTTAAGAATAGAGAAGACCTCACCTCTCAAGAGATCTAGTGTTCAAACATGTCAAGCCTAATGCTTTCCTACTTGAATCTTGTCTTCCTGCTCACTACTCATGTTTGTAGAAGAAATCCATTGGGTTATTGATATCTTTGAAGAGAGTTAAAGCTAGCATCATAAGCATTGTATAGCCATCGATGTAAAGCTTCATTATCAACTGTGAACCTAATCTTTACTTGCTATGTGAAGAATAGTGGTGACTATCTAACCCGATCTCTGATTTATTTGCACTAGATTTTAATTGGTGTGCAATTTCCTTCGGACTGATTTGTGTATAAATATTTTGATTGATTGCATAAATAGTGCATTTGGTCGTTGTTGTTAAAATACTTTCTGTGCATTAATTATTCTTAGCTGTTTTTGTAAGATGTTTTTGAAATATGTTTAAGGAAAAATTTATATTGATTGCATTAATTGTGTGTTTGGTTATTGGTAAATTACATTTTGTGTATTAATTATTCATAACTATTTTTGTAACATATTTTTGAAATATATTTAAGCAAAATTTTATATTAATTGCACTACTTGTGCATTTGGTTGTGGTTAAAATACATTATATACATTAAATATTCTTAGGTGTTTTTGTAATATGTTTTTGAAATATATTTAAGCAAAAATTTAAATATATTTTTTTAGGTGTTTGTGTATATGGTGGGGTCTACAGAAATGTGAGCTAACAAAAAAATTTTGAATTAGAAAATATTTTTTAAAATAATAATATTTTAAAGATCATTAACCATCCATGGCCATCATTTTTGTTGAAACTGCATGTCATGTGTCCCTGCATATTGTAACAGACATGTCGACTCTTCTGGTTAATTTTTTTTTATCACTAGACATATATGTGTCGACATCATCAAACAATTTGTCAACACATTTATCATCTTCCCAAGAGCCATTTTAACAGCGTCGACACTCTCTCATTATGTGTCGACACATATTTCGAAATGATAACTTCTAAAATGGTTCGCGATCCTTATAAAAAAACTTAGGACACAGGGCACATGGTTTCATCATTTTCTCCCATTATGTTTTAGGTGTTATTTGGTTGCTGAGAAAATGTGGGAAGGGTGAGGAAATGGAATTGGGATTCTTGGTCTTATATTTCTAAGCTATCAAACAACGGGTTTCCATGTCTTGTTTCTTCTATTTTCATTTTGTTTCTAGATCTTCGTTGTTTCTCATTATTTAATTTAAAAGGAATTTGTTACTTTTCCATGTTCTAGGGATGGACTTATGAAATCACCGCCAGATTTTAGTGCTAGACCTTTGTTTTCCTTTCTGATCACATTAGGGTCTTTCAAACATGACACGCTGTAGGCATTTTAGATTTTTGTTTTCTTATTGCGCCTCATGGGGTATGGAATATAAATTTTTGGGTAAACTACTAGTATATGCATTACGGAATCACTTTAATAGGTTTGATAGTTCGCCTTGTCATCCAAAAGCGTTTTCCTGTGATTCAGAACTTGCATTGGAAATTTTCCTTCGTTTTCTATTTTTTGTATCAGCTCCTTCTATAGCCCATTTTCTGCCCAAAATGGAACCGGAATTTTTGGATTATGTTTTCGAAAATTCTGGTTCTATTTCGGCTCATTCCGGAATGAAACTGGAGTGAAATTTTTGGTTCTGGTGAGTACCGGAACTGGAACCGGTTCCATCCGTTCCGATACTCACCCTTAGCATGAATCTTGGACATTTGATGCTTAACCAAATGAAGGCTGCAACCGAAATGAAAACGTAAGGACTTCCTTATGCCATGATTTTTACCCACTTGTTTTCTGTATTTGATGGTGAAGTCACTGGGGAAGTTAGAGAGAAACCCAAAGAGACCAAGGAATACAATAAGAAAACCTTGAGGCTGATGGAGTTTGTTGAAATTGATGATTAGGAATGCATGAGGAAAGGTGTGGTGACACATAAAAAGGTTGATTCAAAGGCAGAGGAAGAAGAAGAGGAGGGTGATGATGGAGAAGGTGATAATGAGGGGACCCCTATAGCTAATAGGAGTCATATAAGTGATAGGACTCCAATGAGTGATAGGACTCTGGTGTTGGGACCTCATAAACTACTAATTGCATCATCCTCCAGAACTCAGGCCTCCAATGCCCATGAGCCTCATTTGGGTCACCTTGACGCATCCATTGCTTACTTGAAGATTGAGCAGCAGAAATTGAGTAAGAGTGTTGAGGATATCGCTACCAGTATGAAGACAAGATTTGCTGATATGAAGAAGATTCTCATTGATCATACTGAACACTTTGGGACAGTTGACAGAGATTTGAGGTTCCTCCAGAACCAAGTCAGCAATAGCATAATAGTGGCAATTAATGTGATTCAAGGCCAATGATGAGTTTAAGGCCACCTCTGTGAAGCTTCAAACCTTTGTGAAGAAATCACAGCAGGATATCACTTAGGTCACTGAGGTCTATGTGAATATTGATAGATTACTTCGTTCTCATGTGATAAAGTGGACATACTGGTTCACCATCACTTGGATGCAATTCTTGAAGAAGTTTGAAGTAGAGTTTGAACCTTTACCACCTCAAAAAAAGAAGAAACGATTCTAGCCCTTTTAGAGAGACTTGCTGTTGTTTTTCTTTTGCTCTAGTCGAAGACAGTTTTGTTGTAATAGTTATTTTTGTCCTCGTTATGATTAGAAATAATTATTTTACTTGTATTTGCTGAACCCCAAATTTTATCACGGGCTTATTATGTTAATGTTATTGGACATCTCTTTTGAGTTATTATGTTAATGTTATTGGACAGGTTTATTATATTAATGTTATTGAACATCTGCTTTGAGCATTTATTTTAATGTTATTGGACAAGTTTGTTGGACATCTCTTTTGAGTTATTATTTGCTGAACCGTAGGTTTTATAACAGTTTTGTTGTAATATTTGATTATCAAATACTGATTATAATGTACTTTGAGAAATGCTTAACTCAAAGCACTTAAGTAAGGAAGTTTGAGAAACTTTTGAAGGTAGTTTTTTTGCTCTCTTATCTCAAATATTGAAGTCTTGAGTTTTGGTTGGGTATTTGGAAGTTTAAGCAAAATGGAGGATATGCATAGAAGTGCTTTTTACTTATTTTTGAATTTTGGAGAACCTCCATTTACAAAGGGAATTCTTACATTTTGGGGAACCTCTAGTTACATTCCCTGACATGCTTTTATACTTTGGCAATGACAAATTGTCTACATATATACCAGCAACATTATACGAGATGACAATATTATAGGAATTAGAGTTGCTCCTTCTAAAATGGCAAAGAGAAGTCCTTGGACCACTTATATTTTGCCTATCCTTTATCACAGGGAATATGGTTTGTTGGGCTGCAATACAGTTCTAGGGTAAGTCACTAAGCAGTCGAAGCACTCAAAGAAATCTAAGCTCAGTTTGATGAAGAATGTCGAGACATATCTGTTAGCCAAGGTTGTTTTTGCAAACCTTCAATTGATTTTGATGATAACAAAGTCTCTAAGTTTTTAAGGACTTTAGATTTTACATTGTCAATCCTTTTTCTTAAAAGGATTTTTGTCAAGTATCAGTTTCTCTCTTTATAAATCTCTCTAAGCTACTTGATCTTCTCTTGTTAAATGATCATTTTTTTATTGTAAATGGTTTTGAGAATGATTGAATTGGGATAGTTGTTGTTAAAGAACATTTTTTTGTGACTAAGTGTTGGAAGTGTCGACACATTGACCCTAAGTGTCGACACATTGAACTAACTCCCGAGAGGTTGCTTTTCAGGCCATTCAAAGTGATTTTTTTGGCTAAGTATGGGAAGTGTCGACACATTGACCCTAAGTGTCGACAATTGCACTACCCGAAAGGTTGCTTTCCAGGCCATTCAAAGTGATTTTTTTGGCTAAGTATGGGAAGTGTCGACACATTGACCTAAGTGTCGACACATTGAACTAACACCCGAGACTCTTTTTCTTGGTCAAAGTTAATGTGTCAGCACATACCACAAGTGTCAACACATTGTATTATTTTGCAGATTTCTTTGAGCAACGTCAACTTATTCAAAAAGGTATCCAAATGTCTCAAATGACCTCCAACGGCACTCAAGCTTTACAAGAAGACCCTTGGTGCCCTAGAAGCTTTAAATAGAAGAAGATGGAGAGAGAAAAGACAAGAAGTGTGCGCCATTAACTCTTGCCCTAATTTCTAGAGAGAGAAAAAGCTTTCAAAGAGAAAGGAAGCTCCACCATCCAAGAAAGCTCGTACTCCCACCTGAAAATACTGTAGCTCTCTTGTGAATCTTGTCTCTTTGCACACCTCAGTACCTCATACTTGTTTATTCAGCTTAAAGAGCTTTTACTAAGATTCTCTTTGTACCCATTCTTGAAAAACACGTGAGTGTTTGTGAAAACACTTGTCCTACTTGTTTGTAGAAGAAATCCTCTAGGTTGTGAGGATTTGAGAGAGTGAGTTAAAGTGTAAGCTCAAAAACACTTTGTAAAGGTTACTTAGCACCCGAGAAGCTAAGGTGTACTTACTATTTGGAAAATAGTGAAGGAAGCCCAAGGAAGTCAATAGCCTTGGGGGTGGACGTAGGCAAGTGTTGGCCGAACCACCTAAAAGTCACGGTGTCATCTCTCTATCCTTATCTCCATTTATTGTTGATATTTATTTGTTGCACTTGTTTGTCTTTTCTTCATTCTCTATATTAGTCCTTGATTATATAGATTTATTCTCCTGCCCTTAGATCGGTTCCTTGCATATTGGGTTTAAAAGAAAAAGGGAGAAAAGTTTAAAAATCCAATTCACCCCCCTTGGGTTTTTTTGACCTCTCAAATCAGACGAAGCAGTCTATATTTAGGAAATTGGGGTTTTCTTCTCTTTCTTGAGGAGCCAATATTATGTTGCATATGTGATTCTCTCATTGGTTATTTTTCTCTACTCTGCTATATTATTGGGAAATATAAAAAATCTCTTTACTCCCTTGCATTGAACCTATTTGATATCATACAAATATTGATTTGTCCACCAATTGTACAGAGGATATGTCCACTAAATATGCACAGGTTGACAATGTCATCACTACTTTAAATCATTTGCAATGAAGGGTAAATTGTGAAGATAATGTAGAGAATATGATCAGTACCATATTAATTTAATTGTGTGCTAAGTCAGTCTATCGACGCCATTGATAGTGTTGACACATGGGATGAAAGAGTCGACAAATCGTACTGTTACCCGATTATCAATTAGATGGTGTCGACACATTGAAGAATAGTGTCAACATTGCACTCCCACCCTAATGCAATTTTGAGTGACATGGAATATTACGACATGTAACCAGGAAGCCTGTATCTAAGTTTCGACACATTGAACTAACTCCCGAAAAGTTGCTCTCCAGGCATTCAAAATGACTTTTGGCTAAGTATTAAAGTGTCGACACATTGACCTAAGTGTCAACACATTGAACTAACACCCGAGCGTTCATTTTCTTGGTCAAAGTTTAATGTGTCAGCACATACCACAAGTGTCGACACATTGTATTATTTTGCAGATTTCTTTGAGCAACGTCAACTTATTCAAAAAAGTATCCAAATGTCTCAAATGACCTCCAACGGCACTCAAACTTTACAAGAAGACCCTTGGTCCTAGAAGCTAAATAGAAGAAGATGGAGAGAGAAAAGACAAGAGAGGTTGCGCTATTAACTCTTGCCCTAATTTCTAGAGAGAGAAAAAGCTTTCAAAGAGAAAGGAAGCTCCACCAACCAAGAAAGCTCGTACTCCCACCTGCAAATACTATTGCTTTCTTTGTGAATCTTGTCTCTTTGCACACCTTAGTACCTCACACTTGTTTATTCAGCTTAAAGAGCTTTTACTAAGATTCTCTTTGTACCCATTCTTGAAAAACACGTGAGTGTTTGTGAAAAACACTTGTCCTAATTGTTGTGTAGAAGAAATCCTCTAGGTTGTGAGGATTTGAGAGAGTGAGTTAAAGTGTAAGCTCAAAAACACTTTGTAAAGGTTACTTAGCACCCGGGAAGCTAAGGTGCTATTTGAAGATAGTTCAATAGCCTTGGGGTGGACGTAGGCAAGTGTTGACCGAACCACCTAAAAATCACGATGTCATCTCTCTATCCTTATCTCTATTTATTTGTTGCACTGTTTGTCTTTATCCATTCTTCAACTCATTGATGATATAGATCTGCTCTCTAGTTCTTTTAGAAAGGTGCTCCCACCTGAAAATACTATAGTTCTCTTGCAAATCTTGTTTCTTTGCACACCTTAGTCCCACCTGAAAATACTATAGTTCTCTTGCAAATCTTGTTTCTTTGCACACCTTAGTACCTCACACACTTAAAGAGATTTTACTAAGATTCCCTTTGTAACCATTCTTGAAAAACACGTGAGAAAACACTTGTCCTACTAGTTAGGTAGAAGAAATCCTCTAGGCTGTGAGGATTTGAGAGAGTGAGTTAAAGTGTAAGCTCAAAAACACTTTGTAAAAGGTTACTTAGCACCCTGAAGCATTCTATTGGAAAATGGAGTGAAGGAAGCCCAAGGAAGTCAATAGCCGTGGGGGTGGACGTAGGCAAGTGTGGCCGAACCTAAAAGACACTGTGTCATCTCTCTATCCTTATCTCCATTTATTTTGATATTTATTTGTTGCACTTGTTTGTCTTTTATTTCATTCTCTATATTAGTCCTTGTTTAAATAGATTTAGTTTTCTGCTCTTTAGATCGGTTCCTTGCATATTGGGTTTGTTTAAAAATCCAATTCAGACCTCTCAAATCAGACGAAGCAGTCTATATTTAGGAAATTGGGGTTTTCTTCTCTTTCTTGAGGAGCCAATATTATGTTGCATATGTGATTCTCTCATTGGTTATTTTTCTCTACTCTGCTATATTATTGGGAAATATAAAAAATCTCTTTACTCCCTTGCATTGAACCTATTTGATATCATACAAATATTGATTTGTCCACCAATTGTACAGAGGATATGTCCACTAAATATGCACAGGTTGACAATGTCATCACTACTTTAAATCATTTGCAATGAAGGGTAAATTGTGAAGATAATGTAGAGAATATGATCAGTACCATATTAATTTAATTGTGTGCTAAGTCAGTCTATCGACGCCATTGATAGTGTTGACACATGGGATGAAAGAGTCGACAAATCGTACTGTTACCCGATTATCAATTAGATGGTGTCGACACATTGAAGAATAGTGTCAACACTTTGCACTCCCACCCTAATGCAATTTTGATGGGTTACATGGAATATTATGTGTCCGAGCAAAACCAGGAAGCCTGAAGGATAGTATTGTTTCTTTGTCTTTGAGTTGTACACATTCCTCTCCTTTAAGCAAGTTAATGTTCAAAAATTTAGCCTCAATTTCTTCCAATATGTACAGACAATTTTATGCAATAGGAAAAGAAGTGCACGTTGGACAATACTGGCAAAAATGAAAGATTAGAGAAATCAAGTGTAAGCACAAGATCATGTCTACATAGAAGTGCACTGAGATACACCTACAAGCATGAAGGCTACAAGAAAAATGTAGAAAGATACAGCTAAGATGGCTACTCCAAAAAAAAACCCATGAACCCAACATCATGACTTTCAGATGTCGATCTCCTTTGGGCTTGTGTGTTTGATCTATTTTTTCCATTAATTTATTGCAAATCTTGTTGCCGCGCATTGGATTTCCATATTGGCGAATCTCGTCTCCATTGCCATCTTCCAGACTATTGCAAAATATCATGGCCTGACTTTTTTGATTGCGGGTGGTCAACCCATGTGAAAGAACTTACATGCATCAGTTGTCTGACATAAAAACAAATGTTATTTACAATTGGAAGTCAAAACAAAAATTGTACAGTCAGTTAATCATTCACTTGCACATTAGTATTTATAATTGGAAGTCAAAACACAATGCCTATACATGATCGATTAAGATACAAATTTCACAATGTATGCGTGTCAAATGAACCTAACAAAGAGGGATAAGAAGAAAAAGGGTTATATACAGTTTCCTATGTAATGAAAAAAGTGTATTAGAATTAAAATATCAAAAATTAAGGACAAAAATCATGTTCAGATGACAAATTCCAGTAAAAAATCATCAATTTTTCAAGTGGAAGAGATGGACTAAGGACATGCCTATCAAGAAACCCAGATAAGATCAATTTTACAAGGAACAGATAAAGGATCTCCTTTCTAATAGCAATTCACCCCCCCTCTTGGTTGTTTTTGACCTCTCACAATATCAGACGAAGCAGTCTATATTTAGGAAATTGGGGTTTTCTTCTCTTTCTTGAGGAGCCAATATTATGTTGCATATGTGATTCTCTCATTGGTTATTTTTCTCTACTCTGCTATATTATTGGGAAATATAAAAAATCTCTTTACTCCCTTGCATTGAACCTATTTGATATCATACAAATATTGATTTGTCCACCAATTGTACAGAGGATATGTCCACTAAATATGCACAGGTTGACAATGTCATCACTACTTTAAATCATTTGCAATGAAGGGTAAATTGTGAAGATAATGTAGAGAATATGATCAGTACCATATTAATTTAATTGTGTGCTAAGTCAGTCTATCGACGCCATTGATAGTGTTGACACATGGGATGAAAGAGTCGACAAATCGTACTGTTACCCGATTATCAATTAGATGGTGTCGACATATTGAAGAATAGTGTCAACACTTTGCACTCCCACCCTAATGCAATTTTGATGGTGTCGTACATGGAATATTATGTGTCGACATGTAAATCTCGAGGAAGCCTGTTATCAAATGGATATATTTGTTTCTTTTGTCGTTGAGTTTTGTACACATTTCCTCTTTCCTTTAAGCAATTTTAATGTTCAAAATTTTAGTCCCTCAATTTTTCCTTCCTGTAATATGACCATTTGGACAGATTTTTATGCATAGTGATTAATAGAAGTGCACGTTTGGACATATTACTGCAAAATAGAAGATTTAAAAGGAGAAATTCAATGGAATTTTGTCCAAATTTACACAAGATATGTCTACATAGAAGTGCACTAAGATACATCTTCCCTACAACATAAAAGTGCAAACCACCTACAACCTTCCCTACAAGAAAATGCAGAAATACACCTAATGGCTACTCCAAAAAAAACCCATGAACCCAACATCATGACTTTCAGATGTCTCTCCTTTGCTTTGTGTCAATCAGTGATCTATTTTTCCATTAATTTCATCTTGCAAATCTTGTCCTCCATTGATTTCATCTTGCGAATCTCGTCCTCCATTGATGCCATCTTCCGGACTATCGATGACAATATATCATTGCCACTTTTTGATTGCAGGTGGTCAACCCATCGGAAAGAAATTACATGCATCAGTTGTCTGACATAAAAACAAATGTTATTTACAATTGGAAGTCAAAACAAAAATTGTATGGTCACGTTAATCATTCACTTGCACATTAGTCATTTATAATTGGAAGTCAAAACACAATGCTTATTTGTTACAATGATCGATTAAGATACAAAGTTCACAATGTATGCGTGTCAAATGAACCTAACAAAGAGGGATAAGAAGAAAAAGGGTTATATACAGTTTCCTATGTAATGCAAAAAAGTGTATTAGAATTAAAATATCAAAAATTAAGGACTAAAAATCATGTTCAGATGACAAATTCCAGTAAAAAATCATCAATTTTTCACTCAGTGGAAGAGAAATGGACTAAGGACATGCCTATCAAGAAACCCAAGATACCAGATCAATTGGCTACAAGGAACAGATGTAAAGGATCTCCTTTCTAATAGCAAGAAATATGTTGATCCAAAAATCATACCAATCACCAGATACACTCGTTATAGATGTTGTCTAACAGTAAAGAAAATATTCATAGAAAGAACTAAACATGTGCCCAACCATGAAACTTGAAAAAGGAAGAGAAAGTATATCAATGGCTATTTGTTTTGTTTAAAAATAACTTATTTCTTTCAAGTATAATGCATTTTATAATTGACCTAGAAGTGAAGCAAATACTTTAGGGAAGTAGCAAAGGCAAACCAAATGAGAAAATGGGAGATACGAAAAAGACTTTACCATCTGACAGATTAAAACCATAAATTATAAAAGATATTTTAGGCATTCTACTAGCAAGGAATTATATGATGGCGTGAGATCAAAACACAATTAGACCCTAAATGAAGAATGAACTTCGAACCTGACCTCATGTAAAAGCAGTTTTCCAAAAAATGAGATTACCATAAACTACTACTTGTCAAGAAAATTTGATGAAGATCAAGTGATACATATGATTAATCAAGTATTTGCATTCTTTAATTAACCAGATACAAACATTCTCATTCTAGGAGCAATCCCTTCTAGCTATAAACTTAAATTTACATTGGAATTTAGTACATGAGCCATTAAAAGAATAAGGCGAAATTCACCATAGTCCACAAGAAAAAATACATACACTTGAGCTACAACATACCTCGAACAGCCATAAAAAAGGTGTCGTGGGTTTGCAGCCGTAAGAGACATTTTGACCCTTGCCAGTATTCTGCATTGGCATAAAGGAGGTTGTGGTAGATGACCTCCTCCTGAGATATCCAACCCACTCTGACATTCAACCTTACCAACTGACACAGAAGAAAAGCTCAAACTCATCCTAATCGGCATTGAAGATATTCAGTGTTGAAGGATCAATTAGGGTTAAAGGTTTTAGGGGGTAAAATTTGGGGATCTTGGGGGGAGAAAGGTGAAAGGTTGGTTGACATGGCAAGGGATGACATCTAGTTTGGTGCTAATCTAAAGGGTTTACATAATGCTCAATGGGCATTCTACATACGAGATATGTGTCGACACATTGTTGCATGGGGTCAACACATACCATATTCAAAATCAAACGTGATATGTTTAATTTTTGTTTTTATTCCACGTAAGCATGCGCGTATCAGGAGATTTTTTTTTGACAATCACACATGGATTCAAACATGTGTCCTATGCGCTCATCTAGAAAGTGCACATTCAAAAGCCCTTCAGTGATTAAAAATTAAATCAACGACACAAAGAAGAAGCAAAAGCTCCTCAGACGGCTCCCACTTTGAAACCTAAAGCTTTTCTACCATAGAACTTTTGACCTTCGTCGCCTGACCGCTGAAAGCTGTAGGCTTTCTCATCCCACTTCGAGGTAGTATGCTAACTGTGAAAAATAAATGAAATGATGCCTTTTTTGTGAAATGGGTTTGTTCATTGGAACTTTTGTTTCTTGGTTGTTGTTCATTAATAGGAATGGTGGTTGGTGGCTGGAGGGTGGTTGGTTGGATGTTCTAGGTGATAGATTTGGTTTTGTTGATGAGATGAGGTGAGAATGGGAAGCTGTTCATTGGTGGAGAGTGGGTATGGTATGCAAGATGGAGATGATCCATTAGGGTGGGAGGATCGAGTGTTCGTAGAACTCCTCCCACCCTCCATTGCCTCTACTAGTGGTGCATTATGTCACCTCATGGTACATTTGGGCCGTAGGATGAAGAAATGGTGGATTTGGGCCTGCTCAATTATGCTTTTTGTGGAAGAGAAGCTCCACTAAGTTGACTTAGCCATGGGAGAGAGCTTGGGAGAAGAAAGGAAAATTTTGGACAGCTTTTTGTTTTTGCAATGAATGTATCATAGTTTTTCTCATCAATTTTGTTGATTAATTACATGTATAGAGTAGCAATAATTTGTATGTCTGCATTGTGTAATCATTTGGGTTGGTTGTATATATGGGACAGTTTGATGTAGTCGAATGTGAAGTGTTAGTTCTATATATGGAACATTTTTTACCAACGAATTATGGTCCTTCCAATACCCCCAGATCTATCCCTCTCCAAATGGAAGAGCCACCAACTGGAGCTACAGCTCACTGGCCATTTGATATTGTACAAATTTTGTTGCGTTATATATATGTCCAAAGTGCAATAGTTTGTTTTGTTTTCAAACTTAGTTGTTTAATGTTATATATTAATTTGAATCTTCCTTCTAAGTTATCTATTTCCCTTGTAGACTGTCACGTTTTACACTTTGTGTCTTTAATTGTTACAATCGTGTGCTGTTTTTGTGTGGATTAATAATATTGGTTTCCATTTAGGTGTTTTCTTTCACTGACGAGAATGTTAAATTTATTCTTTTGCAGACTTGGTTGATTAGTAACGTCATGGCAACATCAAGAAAGCGGTTAAGGACTGGGCATGTCTCATCACTGGAGGATTTGATAGGAGAGGGAGGGATCCGCGCACAAGGGTACTAGTTAAGTGGGTCGTCAAGATCGAGGAGCTAGCTCGATTGAGCTTCGAGGGTTGGACATTTCCCCAGATTTTCACTGCTAGAGGATGGATGCCCATCCTTCAAATGATCGGGTGTGTCATCCATTTATGTGGAGATGGAGAAACAAGATCCCACTGTGGATCAAGTGACTCTGGCAGTCCTTGGGGCCAGGGTAACTGTCTCAGTAGATGCGATTGTTGAGTTTCTAGGAATCCCTAGGGTTGCAGTTCCACTTGAGGGTGACGCCCCTCCTCCTCTTGCAACAGCCTCTCCTCCTCCTCCATTAGAGGACGATGCCCCTTCTCATTGGTTGAGCTGACCATGAATCAGATACTACTAGATGACAGGTCCACTTGGGCCGTACTACAAATGAGGAGCAATCATTTGACAAAAGGATCTAATCCCTCTCATCAGGATACTGCATTTATTGCTCGCCTCAAATGTTGATCCCAAGCTCCACAAGATAGGCTTCACATAGAAATGTGCTTGATTCCTGTTTAGGTTGGCGACTGGGACCCACATAGATATGCCTGGGCAGATATATGAAATCTTTTGTCGTGAGGCACATGTAAGCTCTCAAGACAGTCTTCCATTTGGACTGATGATTACAGGCTTCCTCATAGTGGTGGGGGTTCAAGGCGTAACTGATACGACCTATCGGGTGGACATCTCATGTGAGGAGTGTAGGCCATGTTGGTCGCCATGCATGACCTAGGGCCCAAGATCACAATAACACAAATATGGAGGGAAGTGCTTGAGGCCCATGCAGCCCACCCAGAGCGCCCACAGTGGGTAGATGGGTTCTTGGCTGAGATCACAATGCAACTAGCCGCTCTCTGTGCGTTTATCAAGGAGCAGATGCAGTACATTCTCACCGGGATTGCATTTATTGAGGACTAGCTTCTGGACCTTGCAGACCTCCCTTGATGCATGTTGCTATTGGGACGTGGTGACGTCTTCTTTTGTGGCATTTCAGTTGCACTTTTGTTTGTTGTATATAAATTGATATATGTAATGTAACTAGTTTACATTCGGTTGTGTCTATACTTATATATGTTGTGGTTCCTACTTTTTCTTTAATATTATTGTTCCATTAGAGGACGATTATAGGGTGTGAACCCATATAAACTAGATTATTATGTGTTATGATGCATTTGTACTTAGGTTTACATTTCATGTTATAATGCATATTTTGATAGAATATAGAGTGTCAATGTCAAAGTGTGTACTCTGTAAATCAATCGACCATGAATCAGTATCCTTCTGCGCCCATAATGGGTAGATGGGTTCTTGGCCGAGATCACAATGCAACTAGCTGCTCTCTGTGCGTTTATCGAGGAGCAGATCTGTACATTCTCACTGGGATTGCATTTATTGAGGAGTAGCTTCTGGACCTTGCAGACCTCCCTTGATGCATGTTGCTATTGGGACGTGGTGACGTCTTCTTTTGTGGCATTTCAGTTGCACTTTTTTTTTTTGTTTATATATGCTTATATGTAATTAACTAGCTTACATTAGGCTATGTCTATGGACTTATATATATTGTGGTTGACATAGCTACTTTTTGATGTATATTTTGATGGATTTGAACTGTAGTTGACATATTTATTTTTGATGGATTTGAGTTGTGGTTGACATTGCCACATTATGAATAGGATGTATATTTTGATAGATTATAGGTGTGAACCCATAAAAACTAGATTATGAAGTGTTATGATGCATTTGTACTTAGGTTTACATTATCATGTTATAATGCATATTTTGATAGAATATAGAGTGTCAATGTCAAAGTGTGTACTATGTAAATCAATCAGGATTATTGTTTGGTCCCCAAAACTACTTTCGTATGTGTCGCCACTATGTTCTCACGTGTCGACACATACAAAATAGCAATCGGGTGCACTTGTCATGAGTCGACACTATGGTAGAATGTGTTGACACAACAAGACAGTACTCAGGTTCATGAGTCACGTGTTGACGTTATCATCACATGGGTCGACACAAACATTCGAACATATAATAACACATATTCGAACAAACATTATACATAAAAGAACCCCTCTGAAAATACCTTTGAATAATATTGAACACGAATAGAAAATAAAACGCATGTTTGTTACATATCAAACATGATATTCGGAATCTCATGTTCAATTTATTGAACGTTATTTATACATTTTTGTCGCCCAATTGTAAGGGCTAAGATTTTGAGATGAATGCGTTTGGTCATGAATTCCATCTTGTCCCTAAACGTTTCCCGCCATCTCTCCTGTGTAAATTAGAGACAAAAGTATTTAGCAACGACTTTGTTATGTCGCTAATGACGGATGCCATTTCTTTTTCATCTCTAATGATTTTTTTAAGGACGGTTGACATTTAGTCTCTAAAAGTGGTATTTTAGAGATGTTTTACGTGACGTCTCAGGGAAAATCATCCCTGAAGAGCAAAAATGGTGTGTGTGGTACTTTGTCATGCAACATGATAAAATGGAACATGACAAATCCTTGAAGCTATTATTGAACAACATACAACATGGTCTTAAACACATAACATCTGTTATAAAATATTAAAAACAGAAAGAGAAAAAAGCAACTGCCAATTAGCTTTTTTTAGTGGGATTAAATCCCTACTAAACTAAACCGTATTCTCCTCAGTTGCTAAGCCACTGGATCCAAGATCGAATTGGATAGGCCTCAATAATGGATGGTATAGTTGGAATTTTGATGATTTTGTAGCAAGGGAAGCCCCTTTTCAATAATTCTTTCCATTCAAGCTCAGTCCTATCCTTTCGCTAGTGGTGTGTGCCATCATCAATAAGTCAAACACCATGCTTGTCTTATCGAACAAGTCATGACTATCTTTCTCAAGAATAATATCAACAATAATAAGCTTTCCCTTTTTTTTTCCAAATTGCTTTTCAACAATCCGTAAAATCTGATGCAACTTCATCGCCCAATCGTGTACCACCCACTACCATCCACGTTATGAATGATAGAAGTTACTGTGAATTTATTACTCATTCTAAAAATTTAAGTTGATAGTAAGAGACAGATTTTATTATTTGGAATTATATTCTTTAACACTCTGCTAAGGTGTGAGCTAGATTCTCATTTAATTGGGAGACCCAATACTTTGAATGTTTAATTAAAAAATTTGGGTGAAATACAGTAGAGTCAAGTCTCGAATACAAGACTTGCGTCGTGATAAAATGTGGATCTACCCGTTATTCTAAAAGTTTGAGCTAATAGGAAAAGATAGATTTTATTTGAATTATATATATTCTCCAACTATTACTTTTTTTATACTATATGGAGAGGAAAAATGATGGAAAGATGAAAAAAAATGACTAGCCTCATGGAAAATTGAAAAAAAATAAATATACTTTCATGAAAATTGCATCAATATCAGGAATGGCATCGGCCTCGAACATGTCTCCTCCAACATGGGAGACCCTGTTAGGGACCCCGGTCTAGGTCGCCACAACAGCACTAACTCCCGCCAAGTGATTCAAACGCGATCACTCCAATTGATTCTCCTAAACCGTTCTTGGCAACACACGAGCTGAAATATAGGATCTAACAACACAAAAGGAGAACACTTGAGATATTATTACGAAGAACGAAGAAAGTGGTTAAGAGTTAATTAGCCCAAGAACCACAAGAACACAAGAACAATCCCAATCAAGGGTTAATTAGCCCAAGAATGGGTACCCAAACTAGGTTATTAGCCTAGAATGAATCCCAAGCGACAAGGTTATTAGCCCTGACACCAACTTAGCATATACATGCCTATGCTGGCCAAAACACTCCCCGAAAGTACTCAGGCTCTCCAAGACTCGACTATTCTCGATATATCTGAATCTAATGCACCTAAGGGTGTTTATATAAACACCTTAGGTGCTTACAAACCCTACTAGAATCAACTCAAATCTAAATCAAATCACCGATCTTTAGGAATTAATCCTGTCGATTAAGTAGATTTGATATAACATGCCTAATAAATCGAACTAAAAAAGGAAAGATAATATTCTAGACTTTCGGAGAACGTCCGAATCTAGAAGATATGTTCGATTCAATCCGCATTTCATCAAGGTTCCCTAGTCGCTATCTTTGAGCGCTTCTTGAGCTGGTCACTGAGGAAGATCAGGCCCTATTGGCACGGCATAAAGATATCGATTGAAGCTTTAGGCTTCCATGGAACTTGGCAGTACTTACTGACCCGGCCTGATCCGCCGCTTGGCTATAGCCACGTGGTCGTCAGGCAATGTATTCTATTATCGGCTAGGCTCTGGTCGATCACTTGTGGTCCAGGCCGTAGTCTTACTGCGGGATTGTCGACCCCTCACGTCTGGTTGGTAACAAACATGTGGCTAATCAAGTTAATGCCTCTGTGATTACATTCAGTATATCAAGGTAACCTGATCTATTTGGCTGACTACTGCCATCAATTGGCTGGGCATGCATCTTAAAGATCCTCGTTGCATCAGGTCACAGTCCCACATATCTCAGAGCCAACGATGAAGGTATGCAACAAACTTTGACGCATTGGCTAAAGCGTGACTGTGCCAATGACTTCCTGTTTATTACTCGGATCAACACACCATAGGATGTTAAAAATCATTCTTTTAATTTTTATATATGCAACATTGCTCATCGAAAATGTGTATTTAAGATTTATTTGTATTTTACTTTCAATTGTTAATTAATGTTTGTATTATTAATTTTTTACATGTCGGCATGCTTTTGGCTTCCCTGGTCAGTCAGTCTTCCTAGGTCGGCCCTGATCGATCAGCCGGCTCGAGAAAAAAGACAAAAAAATTAATATGCACCAACCAACCATTAATGTACCATTAAATCTAATAATATGCTGGTCCGCATGGTAGCTTAAGATATTCAGGCATCAGTACATCCGTTAAGAAATCCAGAATTACAAAAATTTGTTGTGGGAACTTTACTTGTACTGGTTGAACTCACCGCACTACTGCAGAAAATAAATGGTCATGTATGATGTCTGGTCGATCATTGGTGCCTCCTCTTGCCCCTCATCTTCCCACTCATGGTAGTCCAGGCCGTGGTCTTTACTGGGGATCCTGTCAGACCCCCTCACGTCCTGGTGTCATGGCTACAACATGTGGGCTATCAAAGTTAATGCCTCTAATATATAGATGTGAATTAACAATCTCAGCTATCATCCCACCAGTACCACCTCCTACATCTACCAATGATCCAACGCAATCGAATCCATCTTTGTATTTGGCTAGGACCACTGCCATCACGATCTTGGCTGGACACGCCATGGCATCTTTAAAGATCTCGTTGAATTCAGGATTTTGTGAGGTGAAGTCCCATATCTCAGAGCCACGGACCTTCTTGAAGGCTATGCCACAATCTTTGACGCATTGGCTAAGGTAGTGCCAATAGGACTTTGTTTTAACTCAACGCGATCGATAACATTAATTAGTTGCTCGATAACCATAAGGCCTTTTATAATAAAAATTTTGTTAAAAAATCATTCTTTTAATTTTTATATATGCAACATTGCTCATCGAAAATGTGTATTTAAGATTTATTTGTATTTCACTTTCAATTGTTAATTAATGTTTGTATTATTAATTTTTTACTTTGTTGATTTTATTAATGTCATTTTAAAATAACGGATATAATTAATAATATTTTATAATTATTAATTGTTTTGTAGTGTCTACTCAGCTGATCATTCTTCAAGAAAGATTTAACCGAGAAATTCCCAGTTTGTTCCTTGGTCCAAATCCATCGGTCTTCATGATTAGAAACTGGAAGAGGTAATCTCATAATAGCATCCGCTGTAATCGCAGTTGTTTCTGCGCATGGAAGGAATAAATAACCCAAAACTACGAGAAAAAATAATTAGAAATTAATTTGCACCAACAAACCATTAATGTACCATTAAATCTAATAATATGCTGCATGTGCATGATAGCTTAAGATATTCAGGCATCAAAACATCCATTGACCATTGACCAGTGTTCTAGTCGGAGTTGCTTTTAATCAGTAATAAACCCCATTCGATCGTTACCCCTAGTAGAAAATTAATGTTTCGACTAGGCGCACAAGAACCACATTTTTCTTTACCTGATCACCTACCGAGGTGAGATTTACAGACTAAGTCATTGGGAATGTTAAAACAAAATTTAAACTTGATTTGGACCCATGATGAGCTCTGAAACTAGACTCACGAACTGAGCTAGACAAAGAAAGAAGCAAGAGAGAGAGAAAGCAATTCATTGATTGGTTCGTTTTTTGCACCTTTCCTCTCGAATTCCCTCAAAAAAAAAAAAGTCTAGCATTAAATCGACATCCTGGTCAGTCTTCAATCTTTCTCGTTATTGTTTGGGTGAGGTCGGTCTTGAACTCCAGGTCTAACCGACGACACTATACAACTTCATGAGGTTCTCCCCCCAGGAGAGGACATTTCAAGTTCCACTTTTTCTAAAAAAAAAGAGCTCCAAAAGTGGCTTCACCCTCTTTGCCCACACTACGTTTCGGATACCATTCCAATGCAGTGAAAGGAAACGTCAATAACCGTTCTTAATGCGTTAAAATGCTTTGGGCTGCAAATGTTCGCATGGTTTTAGATGTTAAGAAATTACAAGTTCGGTATACATTCCAATGGATAGAGTTATATCCATTCGATATCCAATTCTACGTGTTCGGACAAGCAAAAATCTTCGTGTTCGAAAATTCAACGAATGAAAATGTTGAATCATTTGAATCTGATCGAACATCGAGAGACATGTGGTCGTCTGAACGCTAAATTTAACATTGGTTTGGGAAATTGCTAGAAAATTATTAAAAAATATATTAATATAACAATTTTACTAACAAAATGTAATGTTAAATAATTAATCACAATATTTGAAAAAATCGAAATAATTAAAATATAATACGTAATAAAACAAATAGTCTATCTTAACTGTCGCGGTGGATCTAAACTACTTCAAAACTTTTTCCAACCTCCATGCATCCTCATCTTCCTAAATCAGAAATTGTAATCAATAAAGCTTAAATAATTGCTTTAAATAATCATTAAAAAAATGGATTGATTAAAAAATATATATAACTCACCTATACAACCACTACAAGAAAAAATATTTGGGTGACAAAAAAATTTGCCACCCAAAGTACTAATTACGTCAGCTAAGGTTTTGGGTGACAAAACCGAGTTGTCATCCGGTTTGTCACCTAAAGCCTGTCAGCCAATGTTTTAGGTGACGATTTTCGTGTTCTATCACTCAAAACCCTTCGGACGGTATATAACTGTGAGTGCAAAAACAACCTAAGAGGGGGGGTGAATTGGGTTTTATAAAAAAATTTTCTCTTTTTACGAAAAACCCAAATATGCACAGATCCTTTCTAAAAGAACAAGAGAGTAGATCTATATAATCAATGAGTCTAATGAAGAATAAAAAAAATAGATAATGATGCACAACAAATAGATAACGACAATAAATAGAGATAAGGATAGAGAGATGACACCGTGATTTTTAGGTGGTTCGGTCAACACTTGCCTACGTCCACCCCCAAGGCTATTGACTTCCTTGGGCTTTCTTCACTATCTTCCAAATAGTAAATATACCTTAGCTTCCCGGGTGCTAAGGAACCTTTACAAAGTATTTTTCGAGCTTACACTTTAACTCACTCTCACAAATCCTCACAACCTAGAGGATTTCTTCTACCCAACTAGTAGGACAAGTGTTTTTCCCAACACTCACGTGTTTTTCAAGAATGGATACAAAAGGAATCTTAGTAAAGGCTCTTTAAGCCAAATAAACAAGTATGAAGCACTGAGGTGTGCAAAGAGACAAGATTCTCAAGAAAGCAACAGTATTTGCAGGTGGGGGAACAAGCTTTCTTGGTTAGTGGAGCTTCTTTCTTCTTCAAAGCTTTTTCTCTCTCTAGAAATTAGGACAAGATTTAATAGCGCACACTTCTTAGTTTTCTCTCTCCATCTTCTTCTATTTAAAGCTCCTAGGGCACAAAGGGTCTTCTTATAAAGTTTGAGTGCCGTTGGAGGTCATTTAGACCATTTGGAGACTTTTTGGATGAGTTGGTGTTGCTTCCAGGATATTTGCAAAATTGCGCAATGTGTTGACACATTGATGGTATGTGCTGACATATTAAAACTTGGCTTGAAAACATGCTCTCGGGTGTTAGTTCAATGTGTCGACACTTATGCTCAATATGTCGACACTTTAGAATGGCCTGGAAATCACTCTCGTGTTAGTGCAATGTGTCGACACTTCCAACACTTAGTCTGAAAAATTTGTTCTTTGACAGCAACTACTCCAATTCAACATATCTCAAAAACACCTACAATATAAAAATTGACCAATTAACTTGTGTAATGGTGTTCAAGTATGCTTAGAGATATTTTAGAATAGAGAAACCTTGATGCTTTAAAAAAATATATCATTTTCTTAAAAGCGATTTTCAATGTAAAATCTAAAAGTCTTAAATGAGTTTGAAAACTTTGTTATCATCAAAATCAAAATGGATTGTTTGTAAAAAAACCTTGGGCTAACATAACCACGTCAGAACGGTTTGGTGCCATACTAACAAAATTGAAATTGTCATGCCCAATACAGTCCATCCGTTGCATGAGTTTGTGCGAACGTTCCCCCCTATACGTTCACACAGCTCATGCGAACAGTTAGTCCAATGTGACGAAATACATTTTGTCACGGAATAAATGTCTGCACCGTTGTATAACAACGTCGAACGATATATGTAAATATGTTCAGACGCATTTGTGAAGACTAGAAATATCCGCACCGTTGTTTCGACTTTTGTTATTGACGAAATATTTTTTGTACATAAAGCATAATCAAATGACTGTGAAAATCAAACTTCTGCTCCTCCATTAGTTGCCATCCTCCGTTCTTGTTGTTCCACTAGGTTCCTTTGTTGTTCCTGCATCATCTTCTGATGCTCTTCGTCTTTTTTCCGTTGCTGCTCTGCCATCATCTGCATCAGCTCTTCGTCTTTCTTCCGTTGCTACTCCTCTATCATCTGTAGATGCTCTCGCATCGTCTGCTCCATATCTGACCGCTTGACTAGAAGCGCTTCATATTCCATCTGTCTAGCCCTCATCTCCTCAATCTCTAATCTGGCCTCCTCCAATCTTCGGGACAAATCAACGGACGCTACTGATGAAGATGATCCAACAGACCGTACTGAACGGCCTAAACCTCGCACGTAACCCGCTTTCATCCCCAACACCTCAGCGAAAATCTCCACTTCGGTGTATGACTTTCCCTCTGACTCGTGCTGCAACTGTAATGCCTCCATTTTTTCCTACAAAATTAAAAAAGAAGATAAAATTAGCATATATGAAACATAAACGCATACGAATGCATCATTAAATCTAACGTTACAACTTACAAAATTTTCCGTGCATCTTCTGATGTCCACATGCCATCCTTATTAGTATGTGTCTTTTTATACAGCAACGCAGGACTAATCTCATCAGATTCTGGATTTTTCTGTACATCAAAAGAAATATAAACATGCATATTAAAATACCTAAGTCATTTATTTAAATAATAAATAATAAAAATATAAATTTATTACTTACTAACAACGCTCTCGCGCGTTGGAAAGACCTCGCTCCAGATGTGTGTACAATCTTCAGCTTAGCTCTATTCTCCTTGTTGATTGCACTCCTCCTCTGCATTGTACATTTACAGTTGTTACCACAATTAATAATAAAATAAAATAAATGTTCAGGACGGAATAAAAATTTTAACCTGAAATTCCTCGCTCGCGAATAAATCACAGACACGAGTCCATTCTTCCTTGTTCATATCGGGATACGGGTGTTCTAACGCCTCTTCTTTGGAATTGAACACCGAGTAATGCTGGAACATTCTATTTTTGTGCGTCCTGTACGCTGTGTTCATCGTAGACGTCACAGTTATGCGATCCTCGGTTCGGTCGTAATCTAGTTGGAAGTCATCCTTAACATATATAACAGTTAGTACGTATAAAAGTTTCAACAATTAAAATTTAATGAATTATACTTACCAACACTCGGTTCATTACGTACGATTTAACCTCGTCGGGGACCTCCTTCCACTTACTCGTCTCAAATGGGACATGTTGTCGAACGAGCGCACCAATATGACTCGAGAGCATTGAGGACGCCTTGTCATGCCACCCGTACGTCCATCAGGGATATGGACAGTCAGCTTTCCTCCGGTGCGAGCCTTGAGTAAGGCAATCCCACGCGTACTACCTCGAAACGTGTTTAATTCCGGACGTCGCTACAAATGAAGAACAATAAATTTAAAATTCAGTTAAGCATAGAAATTTAAAAGTCATAATATTTAATCAAGATTGACGGGGTAAGATACTTACACGCACAACTACTTTGGGTGCCTACTGGACTGGCTGTGGTGGGGACGGTAATTCGTTCCTATCCCTAAGTGAAGGACCCGACACTGCTAGTGTACCGGGACTACTCTCAGCTCGAACTGATGAATCGCACCGAAGGCGTTTCCCTCCCGCTGGCATGACGTCGTCCTGTGACCAAATAAATCAATATTAGAGAAAAAAAAGACAATGAATTATGTTACCCAAAATGAATATAAAATAGAAACGCAAAGTAAATGAAACGATAAAGTTACTTTAGTCCTCGGAGTCATATTCTTCAGAATCACTACAATCTTCACTGAACGATTCCGAGGAATCATCGCTTCCTTCTACTTCACGTTGTTGTGGAACACCATCATCGGTTACCGGCACATAAGCTCGATGTCATTTCTAGTCAATGGGATCATGTCAAATGAGCTAAAGTCCACAAAAAGCTCAATAGACTCATTCTCCTAGTATGCTTCACGGTTCGACGGTCCTTCTCCATCTTCACTAGCTTCCTCCTCAATAGGTGGAATATCATACGTGTTTCTAGGGGTAATCTTTTGAACAATCTTCCAGTGACCGCCCAACTTCATATCATCGATATAAAATACTTGATTCCCCTGAGAAGCTAGCACAAACGGGTCGTCTTTGTACCACTTTCGGGATATGTTAATACTAACAAACCGACCACTTTTATCAAGACCTAAGTTTTGAGTACTCAAGTCAAACCAGTCACATTTGAGTAAATAAACTAAATTCCCCCGCAAATAACAACGCGTAAATATCCACGACCTGGCCGTAAAAATCAACATCTTCCCCATCATGGTCCCCGGAACAACCACACCACTATTCTGAGTGTTACGAAACTGTTCACGAAAGACCGTGTGAAACCTAACTCCATTCACTACACACCCAGAATAACAAAGTGCCCGCTGATCCGGACCGGATGCTAATGCATACAAATCATCCGACACCGAGCCTGGATTTTCATTGCACATAGTTTGAATCTAAAATACTAAACACGTGTTAAGTTTGAATCTAAAAAATAATAATCAATTAAAATTAAACATATAATAGAGATAAAATTAAATAAATACCCGATTTCTAAACCATAACGGAAATCCTTCTTCGTGCCTCCTATCAACATTTATTGGTGATTGTCTCCTCATCTCTTCCAAGTGCTCGCTATAAAGAAATAAGATATTTTATAATAAATTAAAATATAATGAACTGATAAGTGATTAAATGAGAAAAAATATTACTCTATATGTTGGCTGATTTCTGAACAGTTGTTGAGTACGTACCACTGCTTTTGTAAATTCCTTTCTATTCAAATCTTGACCCTTACAGCTCCCAGCGGTCGAACACTTTGAGTAAACACAGAAAAATGACAACTTCGATCATCCATGTCGGCATAATTCGGTCTTTTCTATTAAATCTCGTCTCAACCGTACCAAGATACATTGAGCAAAATGTTAGACATTCATTTAACAGATAATTCTCTGCTATGGAGCCCTCACACCGTGCTCTGTTCTTAACGAAATGCTTCATCTTCCCCATATACCTCTCCATTGGATACATCCACCGAAATTGAACTGGACCCCAAGTTTCACCTCCCGAGGTAAATGAACTTAAAAAATGATGGAGGGAAAATGCCTTCCAACTTGCAAAGAATCATTTGATGTCCTTCTCTAACTGGTCCACAACGTCTAAACGTATTGTTCTTGAGCACAAGTCTCTAAAGAATAAGCTCAACTCAGTCAACGTGTACATACTTCGTTTCCTAACAACCCGTGTATCATTGCCGGTAACAGTCGCTGCAACAAGACGTGTGAGTCGTGACTCTTCATACCCATTATCTTCCCTTCTTTTATATTCACGCACCGGATATGTTAGAGGCGTATCCATCCGGAAACTTGACACCCTTCAGCCATTCACAACACTTCTTACGTTCATCCTTTGTTAAAGTAAATAATGCTGGAGGCATCACCTCTGCTGACCCCGAACCTGCAAATGCAAATCTTTTTTAATGCCCATTAATGCCAAGTCCTCGAGCACTAGCATTGTCCTTCGTCTTACCATTGACGTTCATCAAAGTTTCCAACACATTGTCACAAATATTCTTCTCTATGTGCATGACGTCCAAATTATGTCGAAGTTTCAAATCTGACCAGTACGGCAACTCAAAGAATATGCTGCGCTTCGTCCAACTTAACTCATTCTTAGCCCGTTTTCTCTTCTTCTGAGTCTTCCCAAACGAACATAACGGTACCGATTCAAGTTGTTGAAGTATCTCCTCTCCAGTGACTTCTTCAGGCGCTGCTCTAAACTCTTTTTTCCCATCAAATATGTCGACATCATGCCTCCACCCATGCGTCGCGGGCAAATACCGGCGATGTCCCAAAAAACAATGTTTGCCCCATGTTTCAACCAAAACGACGTTGTGTTCGCATTGCAATTAGGGCATGCTAACCGTCCTTTCGTACTCCAACCCGAGAGATTACCATAAGCCGAAAATCATTTATTGTCCAAAGCAAAGCAGCATGTAACTTGAATGAACTTGACACGGTGCGTCATACGTCTGCACTCCATTTTCCCACAATCCTTCAACTCATCTATCAATGGCTGCAAGTAGACGTCGATATCATTCCCGGGACTTCTTGGACCCGGAATAAGCAACGACAGCATGAAACTTGAATCTTCATACATTTCCATGGCGGCAAATTGTATGGAATTAGTACCACTGGCCATATACTATACGATAAGCTCATGTTGCCTGCCAAACCCACCGACGTTCCGAGATTCCCGACCAAACCATTCATATTCTTATCGAGGTCTTCCATACCCAGAGTCTGCAGGATGCCTCATCACCCCATCTTCAATCACACGCTTCTCTTGGTGCCATCGCATATCCGTTGCCGTTTGCCTTGACAGAAACAATCTCTGCAACCTCGGTTTCAAGGGAAAATGCCGCAGCACTTTTTGAGGAACCTTTGATTGGGTATTCTGACTGTACTTCCACCTCGATGCCCCACACACCGGACACTCTTGTAACTCACTGTACTCCTTCCAAAACAATACACAGTCATTTAAGCACGCATGTATGTTATCGTAGCTAAAGCCTAAATTCTTTCTTAACTTTTTGCCTCATAATAAGATTTAGGAAGTGTCTCCCCCTCCGGCAGCGCATCTTTTATTAAGCCCAACACATCTTCAAACGCCTTTACAGTCAAATTATTCTCCGACTTCACATGAAGTAACCTAACAACGAAAGACAACTTCGAGTACTTCTTACACCTGGGATACAACTCTCGCTCAGCATCCGCCCATAACTTGGTATACTCAAAAATCCCGACTCGACTGTTTCAGGACCTAGCATATTTTCACCAGCGTTCTCATCAACCCCTCCTCCTGCCTCAAAATCTTCTAACATGTCTCTCATATCATCATTTATGTTTCCCCAGAGTCTTCACTACAAGGTTCAGGTTCTAAAGTCACTACCCGGTTAGAAACTTCTGAAATTGACTCTCCGTGAAATACCCAATGAGTGTAACTCTGGTCAAACCCAATTATGAATAAATGATCCTCCATCTCGTCCACACGTTGGAACAACACATTTTTACATTTCTTACATGGACATCTTATCAGTCCCGACTATCTGCATAACTACGGGCAACACTCATAAAATCCCGAACACCATCACTATACTTCGCACTTTTCAAGTCTATCAGCCTCATAAATCCAGCTCTTATCCATATTGTTCCTTCAAAGACGAAAATACAAACAATAATGCAAACAATGATGATGACATTCATACTCAACTCCAATTTCTTCAGGTGATAGGTCCTATCCCATTCAAGTTTACAATATCACGTACTGCACGTAATTGACCCGACCATTGTGACCGATGCTCTAGAAATTTTGACAGCATTTTCCTCAGTCCCCAGATACACGCCTACAATATTGAGCATAAACACCCACATTTAAGGCAAGTGTATAAGCTCAATGCTGAATGTGTATCGAAGGACAAAAGGAGATTTCCATCGAAATTTCTAAACACAATGTCACAATAGCAGATACAATTACGCACATTACGCATATTGTAAACTCAAACTGTCCATAACGTGGACAATTCAAGAATTACACCGAGTTCGTTATCCGAACTCCGTGTAATTCTTAAACGGGGGCTAAGGCTACTAAATGAATGCAAGAACATATCAGCTAAAAACCGTTCGGACGTAATCTAAACCGTCCGCACAAACCATAAGCGTTCGGACGCTTTTTGCAAAAGCGTACGAACCAAAAAAAGTCAGACGACATAATCCGTCCGGACTGCGATTGTCGAACAAGACAGTTTTTCGACGCACATACTCCATTTTCACTACAAATTCTTGCCAAAATCACCCAAATCACAAACACTTCAATATAAACACATCACAACCAACCCATAAACTCAATTGCTATCATTTTAGACCCAAAAATTTCGAAAAACACATGCTTTTATATCCTAAAATCATGCTTTTCATCCTAAAACAATTCAATTTAAACCCACTAACCTCAAATGCAATCCAATATCAAATTCTGAATGAGTTGCTCTTCCACACCCGATTCAATGCGGTTGGATGCTCAAAATCAGCTCTCCTCTTCTCCTCTTGCTCAAATCTCTCGTTTTCTAAGTGTTTCCCATTTTTCCTCCCTGTCTTGATTCTACAACTTTGAAATGACTGAATACCGTTCGGACGAGTAAAATTAAGTTTGGACGCTTACGTGTATTAGTTTCGAGGAAATTTTTGCCCCCTAAAATTTTTCCACTGCCCGAACCGCTTAAAACAGTCCGAACACTATTGATGTGAGAATTTATTTCACACATTTGGTCATCATAATTGTGTTGATTTAGAGCATTTTGTATGTGTTTCTTTGCTTAGTTGTCTAGAATTTGAGGTATTTTACATTTACTGAATTATTAGAAATTCTTGGTATTTTGCAGTTTACATGTGTTTGATTAGGTGAAATTGGGCTGATGTGAAGAGGCCAAATTCGGGTTAGGTCAACAAAGCAAAACCCTAGTTAGCCCGGTCTAGGCAAACCAGAATACTGTTTGATCAATCGATTGTAACGGGAGCTACAGACATCGGTTTCCATTTTTGTTTGATTCTCTGGAAAGCTAAGACAAAGGCCTAAAACTTTTATGAAGAGCCCGAAACCTAGTTACACCGTTTTGAAGTTCAAAATCCAGCTGGAAGTCGGGGAACAAATCTGCCAAGAATTTCGGGATTCACCAAGTCAATGAGAGGTTGGGGTCCAGCTCACAATGTGAGGCCAACGTGTGTTTTTATTTTAAAGAAAACCTAAACATCTATTAGGTTTTGGTGTGCCGCATGAAACAAGAGGAGGAATAAATCAATTGAAGGATTCATTGGAACTAACAAAGGAAATCTTGGAATTCCTGAAAACACCCTTCGGTATTTTTGATATAGAAACTGTGAGGTCAATCTAACTATGAACTTCTGAAAACTATTACCATGTGATCGAATTTTTACCATTCTTTTTGAAGTATACATCATTGAGTTTAATGCTTTCAATTATCTGGCCAATAGTTGAATGATTTGTTGTGTGCGTGTTAACTCGAGAGATGATGCACGTAGTTTAGCTTCAAATGATGTATGCCATGAATTGAACGAAAGACAGGAATGTGCCAACGTGATTTGTGCAGCTTTTATGAGAAATATTATTAATCTTAATGTGCTCAATTGCTTCTAAATTCGCATAGACATATCGCGGGTTGTTGTATGTTGGGTAATTCTAATTCTACTCGAGAGAGGGTCTTAGATAAATTAGAATATTTCGCCGTCAAAGAGGTTGATAATTGACTGATTGCATGGTTAGGATTTTGGATTTGATTGGTTAGGTGAGTCGGATGCCTTAGTGTTTTCTTCTTGGGTGAAATTTTTTTTTTTAAGTTTATTTATTTTGTTTCTGCAAATTCAAAATCCACCACTTTTCTTGATTTTCAAATAATTTAGAATTAGAACAATTTCAATAGTTAATAGGTGAGTAGTCCTCGTGGGTTCGACATCCTTTCTTATTACTATATTACTTGTTACGATTTTGTGCACTTGCGAATTTTCAACAACAGCTATCTTTCATCTCCGTTTCAATAATCCTCAAACGACAGCATTTGGTCAAAACACAAACGTCCGGACTCAAATAATAAGTTGAACGGTATCTTACATTGCACGACGCCGTTTTGGAAATCCCCAAATGACAACGTCTAAATAAAAGGATCGTAAACGAAATGATCCTGGCCGTATAATAAATCGTTCGGACGGTTTCAAGGTCGTTCGAACGGGTTTTGACAAATTTTTATTATTTGTTCTAATAACAATTCATATTGTATTAAGTTCTAATAAATACAAATAACATAACTGAGATAACATAAATATATCAAATATCGTCAAAACATAATATAAATAAAATAACATCAAATAAATACAAATCGATGTCCACAAAACATAATAGAAAAGTAAATGTCAAAACATAATAAAAATAAATAAACATCATAATAAAGCTACAGGTCATCATCATCATCATCCGTGATTTTTAGAATGTCACGGATTTGACTAAGGTGCTCCTCTATATGCACGACCCGCTGAGTCAATGCAAATAATTCAGCACTGGTTGCCTCTTTCCTCATGGCCTCCTAAACTGTAGTGATCTTCTACTTCCACCTAGAGTCCATGTCTATGACGTTTTGCTCCAAAGTTGTCAGTCGACAACTGATATCATTGACCATCTCATGGGTGGGTCGCAAGACCGATTGCATCTGCTCAGTCAGCTGCGTCATCATGTCGTCCATCCAACCCGGTCACTGTGCCCCAAATCCCTAGGTCGAGCTCTGCCCAGGATCCTGCTGCTCCCCAACCTCATCAGACTGCTCCTGTCATCTAACTTTAGCAGCCTGAGCGACATTCAGTGCTCAGCGTGTCTGGGCAATGATTGGAGAGCATTGTCTTATTGATAGACCCAACTGGAACGGCCCTCGGCTCGTTAGCACCCTCGGGTACTAGCAAGGAGTGAGGAATTGGGTCAGTAGAATCCCTGCAGCAATGAATTATAGCATCCGTCTTCAGGGCCTCTGCACGAATGGACTGGTAGATGTAGGACGCCATATCAACAGGTAGCCCCCAAACAACTACCAGGTACAAGAACTCTGCCCGGCTATAAGACAGCTCCATAGTGTGCTTCCTCGGGTCGATGGCAGAGCATAGGATCAGGTGCATGATCCGCCAGAAAGGACGCAATTGCCCATGTACCATATAAGCTCCGTCTAAAATTGATGTATCATCACCCAGCATGGCCCGAAATACCTCGACATTAGTAGGCCGGCCCTCCTCGCTCATTGGCAAGTTTGGGAAGCACTGTCAAATCCGCCTCGTACCCCAATAATCTAACCAACTCGTCCGGCGAGAATACGATCGGAACATTATGGACTGTGAGCTCCATACTAGGCTCCTCGATGTCCTGTCCTTGTAAAATGGCACAATAGAACTCCCGCACTAGGTTTTTCGATGCATACCCGGTCCAATGAATCAACGGAAGCCAACCTATCTCCTCCATTGCCTCCGAAAACGTCCAGCCCTCAAAAGTCAAGTAGTAGAAATCCACTAATTTTGTGTCCCGCTCGACAACAATCGAGCGGGACATAACAATTGTTGTATGCTATTCCAACATCAAAGTAGAATCGGAAGGTTGCTCGATTAGAAAATGTGTCCGAACACGAAAATAGCATCCAAATGCAGAGTCGAAGACATTCGGAAGCTAAGTTAGAGCGTCCGGGCGTCACAACTCTATCCGAACCGACAAATAATATCCTTCTGAACGTTAAACAAATAAAAAACTATTTAATTTCAACATTAAAATGTCCGGACTAAATTAAAAAGCGTCTGGACAAAATCAAAACGACAACGTATCCCCGTAGGGATGCTACAAACGTCCGAACATGAATTAAAATATGTCTGAACGCACAAAAGATAATCAAACTTTTTATATTTAATTAACACATGTCCGAACGACTATCACATAGCGTCCAGACAAATACAAAACGACAACGTATGCCTCCGAATGGCATTCACAAGTGTTCGGACGTTTAATTGATTCTTTCGGACGTCAAGAAACGCATCTAGATGCTGAGGGAGGACCGCCGAGTTAACTCAGCCATGACAACCCCTCCACCTCCACACACGCCCAAAAACACAGCCAAAACACGAATCCTCGTGGCAGGAAGCGTCATACCTATGCGGACTTTTTTTAACAGTTCTGGACAGATTTTTTTCCCGTTGGAACGCATTTTGTGTAGTCGAACGGTGTTTAGTGTTCATGACGATTTTAAATTTGTCACTATTTATGCTGACAATTATTATTTGTTATGTAATTCCATTCGGACGGTTTTATTAAAATTTTCTGGACGAGTGTAAAAATTGTGATGATTCTAATTGTCACCCAGTTACGACGATTTGCAATTTGTCACCCAGCATAGAGTTCGAACGGTTTTGTTGGGAGTCCGGAAGGTTTTTATATTTTGTGACTATTTTTTCCATCACTCATTGGTGACACGTGTATGTTGTCACTCCAGAAATACGTCCGAACGTATTTTTGATCGGTCCGGACAGCTATTTCATTCCTGGGTATTTTGGGTGACGAAATTAATTTTTTGTCAGGGAAAGGTCACTTTAAGCGATAAAATATGGTTTGACACCCAGATTTTTGTCACCTAAAGCTATATTTCTTTTAGTGAACTACTTGATGTCGTTATCGGTGAAGGTGCTCCAATCCCTAGCGGAGGAAAAGCTAAGGCCCTACACAGGGCTGATGCAGGTGAAGAAATAGGTATTTAAAAACACTTTCACAATCTCTTTTAAACTCAAGAAAATTTTTTCAAATCACAAACTCAAATAACAATCTTTATTTCTTTATCAAACACGCAACATATAAACACTTTTACAATATGCTTTGAATCACTTATGAATCAATAAGATTACCTAACTTCTATATTACCTTATCGGCATATAGCAGAAACCGTATATCCCTTCAATTAAGATTATTAAATATCTAGCAGCATTCAAGATTAAGCAATAAAGATAGAGAGGGATAATCAAGCACACAACAGAACCAAATTTTTTTTGCAAAGTGAAAATACATTGAAGAACCTCTTCAAAGAGAGAAATATTTCGGGTGAGGCCATTACCAAATTAATACACTATCAATCCTCAATCTTACACCATGTGATCTTTAGCACAAATTAAAGTCCTTCGCCTAGTTTTTAGATCCGAATTCGTAAGACACCCAAGTGCCATACTCAGACCAGTGCATTCTCACAACATTCAGAACTACTTAACTTCTTCATAGTAGATTCATATGCGAACTTGCATGAGCCTTTCACTGGAACTCCAGCTACAACCCCCTTAAGAACTCTTAAGGGATCCTCGCAAGGATATGGTGATCTTGGTGACTTGTTCTTAAGGAAAACAAGGATAAAATTTAGAAATTTCAAGAGCACTCTATTTTTCTTCTTCAACTTCTTCCAAAAATTTCGAATCACATCTAATCTAGAAGAAAAATTCTCTCTATGCGTGTGTAATACCTTCAAATTATCTAGAGAATAATCTGATAGGTCGTTTTAAATAGGTATCTAGAAGGTTGCAATGGAATTCCTCCCTCCAATTATTCATAATTCATAATTTTTCAAACTAATTTTTTTATTTTATTAAATTTTTTTATTTCAAAATTGTTTATAATTTCTATATATGTTATGTTTGATTATAAAATTTCATATTATAAAATTTTGTTTGTGAACTAATAATTGACCAAGGGACTGGATTGTCACTAATATGGGTCATGGGATTCTAGAGGTCAATTTACTGAAGTTCTTCAGGGATCAATTTGCCACAAAATCAAGCCACAACTTAATGGTGTGTTTACACTACAAGAAAATACATTTTAAGTGACATATTTTTGGGTGTCATGCCAAATTTTGTCACTTAAAGTCACCTTTTGCTGACAAAACATTAATTTTGTCACCAAAAATCATCCAGGAACACCTCTTCTATCCAGATAGGTCCAAAGACCATTCAGACATATTTGTGTTGTGACGAAATACAAGTGTGTTTACTGTTCGGGCATGTTTCTAATCACGTCCAAACCAACTTTAGATAATCAGTAAGCCTTTTTGGCCTTGGATGATGTTGTAATAAACTTTGTGTGCGAAAAATTTGTAACCGGTCTCAAAGTTCCGTCTGCATTGAGCACTACTGTAAGTCTATGTGAAATGAATTTTTGGTTTTCTTAGAAAAAAAAATAAAGTAGCGATATTACATGAGGGTTCCTGAAGCTAGCCAGCTGCTTTCGACTTTGGCTAAAGAAGAATAAAAATCCATCCCAAAAAGTACTCTTTGGGAATGGATTTTAAAATCCGTACCAAAAAACAGGGGAAGAGTGTTTTTCGGGACAGAAATGAAAATCGTCCCAAAAAGTTTTTTCTTACAACGATTGTTCCCTTTTTGAGACAGAAATTTTCATCCCTAAAAAAACGTTCATTATTTGTCAATGAATTGTGTGTTGGCCCAAAAAAGAGGATTTTTAGGGCCAAATTTTTCCATTCCTAAAATTCCATTAAAACACACACTTGCAGCTGGAACGGTTGAGAATCTTTTGGGATGAAACTTCGTTGCGTTCCCCCAAAAAATGTTCAAATGCTTATCACTTATTGTTCAAACGATTATCACTTTCCGTTGGAATGCTTTTAAATATCGTTTGATGAAGTTTGAATGAAAATAAAAACTTTAAGCGCCTAAATTACCTCATTTTCTCCTCTAGAACGCGTTTAAATACCGTTTTATTGAGGTTTGAATGAAAATAAAAAATTAAGCACCAAAATTACCCCTTTTTTTTTCATTGGAATGCTTTAAATGAGGTTTCAATGAAAATAAAAAAATTAAGCACCAAAAGTCTGTTGGAATGCTTTTAAACATTGTTTGAACGCCTCACATGAAATCAAAATAAAAAAATTCAGCACCGAAAGCCTGTTCGAACGCCTCACGTGAAATCAAAATAATAAGATGGAAATCAAGGGAGTGAAAGAGTAGAAGGGGAAGAAGAAAAAGAGGGAGGAGAAGAAGAAAGAGGAGATGAAGAAGATGAAGAAAGAAGATAGGAAGAAGACGGAGGAGGAGGAGGATGCGGGGAAGAGGGGGGAGAAGAAGAAGAAAAAGAAGAAAAGAGAGAGAAGAAGAAGGAGAAAGAGGAGAAGAGAGAATGAATACAATTTTTTCTCCATTTTTTAGTGTTCAACAGTTCATCCACTGTTAGAACATAATAAAGCATATTAACATTTTATTGTTCGATAAAAATTCGAACTGTCCACCATTAGAACAGCTCATCCTCTATTAGAACATTTGTATTCGTTGGATGTAGCATTTGAACGCATTCGAACGGTTGCCATTGGATGTAGCATTCGAATTGTTGAATGTACACATTTGAAAAGTTGCCAATTGATGTAGAGTTCGAAAGGTTGGATGTAGCGTTGGAACGGTTGCCATTGGATTTAGAGTTCGAACAGTTGAAATTTGTTTGTCCTAAAAGGGTACTTTTTGGGACGGAACAAAATTTTTCGTTTCCAAAAATCTTTTTTTGCCAACCGACTTGTTCGGGATAGCCATGCATGCGATGGATTGGAATTTCCGTCTCAAAGAATATTTTGGGACGAAATTTGAGCAAAGTATTTTGGGACGAAATTTGTTGTAGTGCGGCCTGTGAAAGTTGACCCATCCATGCTGAATGGATCTTGCCTTTTGTTCATTACACTTTAATTCCATTTGCATGCAGCATGTGTTGACTTTTAAATAATGAAAAAATATAAGAAACTTACATGAGCTACCAGTTGAGTTAGACTTTTTCTGCAAATAACGCACAACTTTATAGACTAATTGATATGTATTATTGTACTCCTAGCTAACTTAGTAAATTTGCATGCTAGGAGTGCATATTTGCCCCTTGGTGTGTGCACAAGGGGCCATTGCACCGGTTCACCTGGTAGCCCCCACATATGCCTCTCCACCACACTACAAAAAAAGGGCCTTTAGCGGTGGGTCACCTAAACGCGCTGCCTAAATGTTCAAAAAACTGCTGCAAAAGATTTTAGTAGCAGTCGCAACCACCGCTATAGGTCCGTCGCAATAGGCTATAGCGGCAGTTTTCACGACTGGCGACCCGAAATGTTGCCTCATCTGGACCGCCACTACAGGTCGCTTGTGATCTGCGTTAAAAATCTATAGCAGCGGTTTTGTGACCACCGCTACAGACCGAAATGTTGTGGCAGCGTTTCTTCAAACGCCGCTACAGGTCGATTGTGATCTGCGTTAAAAATCTGTAGCAGCGGTTTTGTGACCGCCGCTAAAGGTCTTTTCCAACAGTTTTTTTTTTTAAATTATTTTTTTCTAGCGTTTTAAACAGCAATAAATACGTGTAAAAACCTGCATTTTTTTCTATATTTTCCTGTAATCCTGAATTTAATAGATTTTGATTGATTGATGCAAAAATAGAAAAGTGTAATCAAACAAAATATATTTCATCATTGACTAAATAACCACGTCTTACAAGTTTTGCATCAAACAAGTAATAAGTAATAACAACAAATAAGTAATGACAGTTTCTCAGAAGTCTAAAAACTAATAAGTAATGACATTTAACAACAAATAACTATAACTTTAATTTTTAGCAAGTTCAGCACTTGCACCAGCACCATCTGCTCCAGCACTATCTGCATTACCACCAACACCATTATCCTCACCATCGACATTGTCTGCCATTGCAACATTGAAAAATTAACAAACAGTAATGACATGAACAAAGATAAAAATAAATAAATACAAATACAAGAGCTTAGTACACACTTAAAATCAAATTAATGGCAGTCTTTATTTATGTTATTATCTTACCATGAAACGTTTTCCGGCTTGCATGAGATGAGATTGGAAATGTTGGTGGAACTTGGTCGGGATTGGGATTTGCAACATTTTGGTTTTGAAGTTGGTCCTACAAAAGTTAAACAAACAATTAACTAGGAAAATACATAAATAGAATCAATAGTGATTATGTGAGGGTAAGTAACTAAAATTTTTACCCAGGCTTCAGCCATCATTTTGATTGTAGATTGAAGCGATGAAATTGTAGACTGCATCATCTTCATTTGATCTTGCATCTCTATCATTTCCGCGTTATTAGAAGATTCAGCTGAGCGGATATTATGTTCGGGTTGGTAGGATGGGATGAAGGAGTTGGTCCTAGTCCAACGCCGCGAATGCGACCATGTCGTTCTGGACCATAACTTGTGCATATCGGTCAGATGGTGACCAACTGATGTTGCCACCCATTCTGGATTGGCTCAAAGTTTGTGAACTTGCTGGATCATTCAGTTCAATCTCCTCCATTCGCCTCTGAAAGAATAGAACATACAGTTAAATTATGAATTAAAATTAAAATAATTCAAATCAAAATTGATGTAATAGTGACATACTATTTTCTCTGCTACATCCGGATTCATTGGAGACCCGTCAGAACGTGAATGGACAGCTTTATATAACTCTGCTCGATCAATTGGAACTTGTTTCTCTTTTTCCTACATCACAAACACCATATAGAATGATAAAATTGTAAATTACTTATAAGAATCCTAATAATAAATATTATACCAGTAAACAAACTAATTAAGTACTACGTACCAACTCGTGAGCATGACGTGCAAAGCTCTTAGATCCTGCAGTGTGGACCGACGTCTGGAGTGATCTACTTTGTTTCCCAGCTTCACTTCGACGCTACATTAACACCAAGACATTAGAAATTAATAATAAGCTATATTCATGAAATCCATAATACAAAGAAATAATGTCATACTCGTCCTGCATCAGAATACCAAAAATCGACTAAGTTGTAAAATTGCTCCAAATTAACGTTGTTGGAGCTTTACTTTTGACATGTTGAGGCGTAAAGGCCTCATTGAAAAATTTGTGCTTCAAACTACATTTGTAGTTCCTCCATTTTTCTCCCAAATCTTTGATGAACCAACGCTTCACTGTATCCCCCAATGGAGGCTCGGGGATTGTAAAGCGCCTCTGCAAAATATACCCCAAGAGTTAGGTACGTCAAGTATTAAACTTATATAATTGAATTTCAAGTACTATGAATAAAATTAGGTATACCGTCATAATACTCCAACAATCCTCCTTTATTGCCGTAGGGACTCTACGCCAATCCACGGCATCTAGGGGGATTTGATTAGGAACACGGGCAACGCAACCTGTGAATTTGTTAAAAATGCCTCCTTCATCACCTAGAGGCTGCCCATTGTCATTAAAACGCGTTGGAATCCATTCACCCTCTTTTAGATTCCACACGTCAGTCATGCGCGTCTCACCACGCGCTTTACGAACTTGAGTATCATCTGCACATGTAAAATGTGAAATTAAATTCACTAACAAATAACTAAAATTATCACTATTTTGGTTATTAACAAACCAACTATTTCGTCATCGTTCGAAGGTTCATCATCTTCGGCGAAGGTTGCTGTGATGGCATGCTTCGAGCTGTGATGACGGCGTAGCTTGCTGTGATGAAGAGGATATAGTCCTAAACCTCTTCCTCGTCATTGTACCTACACAACAAACTGTAGTAATTGATATTCGAGAATCAATTAACCATAAAATATCCTAGTAATTTCCCTAAAGTAATATTCATGCACGACATATGCTTAAACAAAACAACATCAATAAAACTAAATTTCAACCAGATTATAATGCATGTTTAAAAGAAATGAATTAAACAGAGAGATATTTATCTTTATCTTTAGTAGCTACGCATTGGTTGAAGTGTCTAGACATTTCTTTGGTTTTCCAATTATTGTGGTAGTTCTCCTAATCCTAGATCTTACAATATGATGTTGAGTTTTTGTTCATTCATATGCCATAGTTTGAACCTAGATTATGTGTATTGTGAGGTTTCATCACATAGTTTTAAAATGTAATTTCAGGATCCTCAGCAATTTAATGGAAAGTCTTAACTGAGGCTGATTCTATTCTATATTTTCTTCTTTCTCTAGTTGCGTTACCATACAACCTTTTGAATAGTTTATTCTTCTTTTCTTTTTTTTTTTTTCTCTTCCAAATTATGTTCTCTTGACAAGAAACCTGAAAATAAAGCTTGGATTGTCTCTCTTTCAGTATAGTTTTGTGAAGAAATCAAAGTATCTTGTGTTGTAGTTGTGTCTTTTAGTTTATGAGGTTCTCTGGGATACATGGTGAGGAACTGGTCTCATGACCAGGTACTGCAATTGTTACAGATACCAGGTGGGGATGCTGTTTGAAAATATGTCCATAAGGAGAGCTTATCCTATTTATCCAATGTTGGATTCACTACAGAAGGGGGATATTTTTCTTTGGACACCAAGTCCATTGCAGGTTATGAGGCATCCAACCGAGGTTGCTATCTTTTCGTCATATAGCCTGTGTCAAAATAGGCTTATAAGGGACCAGCTTAACATGATAGACCATGGGGATAACTAAACTACTCCTTAAAGTGATGGGTTTTCCGTTACTTGGCATTCTCGTGGTGTTGAATTGAAGTCACTTATATTTGTAGGCTTTATTTTGGTTTTCGAATTATTGTGGTGATTTTCTTGATCCAAACATATAGGATTTTGATGGGAGTTTTCTTTAATTCATATATTATAATTAGAGCTTGGTTTGTGTACAATGTCAGGTTGTGTTTTATGTCGTTTAAAAATGTATTTCCAGGCTTTTTGGAAATGCTATGGAATGAGTCCTAACTATGGCTGGTTCTATTCTATATTTTCTATTTTCTCCTGCTGCTTTATCGTATCTAACATGAACTTTTGAATTAAACAGAGAGATTATCACTAGGAAGTGATCTCAAAAGTTAAATAAAAATAAAGATAAATATAGATCAACAAACATAAACATTAAACAACACAAACCTTGTCCTCCAATCTCCAACAAAAACCACAGAACCAACAACAGATAATAGTTACCCCTCCAATCTCCAATAAACTCCACAGAACCAACAACAAGTAATAGTTAGCCCTGCCCTCCGCCTTCCAACAAAAGCCAAACTCCAATCTCCAATAAAAACCAACAAACAATAATAATAGTAATTGATAACCCCAAAGAAATAACTTGAGTATCAAGTTTGAGACTTTCATGTGCTATCTAGTAACTACAGAATTGAAACTGAAAAAAATTCAAGCTTTTTTCTCCCTGCAAAAAAAGGAAAACAACTTCATTACGTACCTTGGAAAAGTAATCTGCCTCAGAGAAACTGACTCCAGAGATTGAAGAAATAAGGGACACTGTTTTGATAAATGATGGAAGCAAGAAAAAAAAATGTTTTCAGGGCCAACTCCTAAACACATTTTCAGGGCCAACAGAAAAACAACAGAACTAATGCATCTACGCAGAATTTCCCCTTTTTTCTATTTGCTCTTCAAATCTTTTAAACAAATGAAAAGAAAACCGAAGACAAGACCAGCTGAAGCCAATTCAAAAACAAGCCCTAACCATTCAAGATTTATCATAGTTGAAGTCGAAATTACCTGGTTATAGAACTTCTCTTCCTTTGCAGCAGCAGTACATCTCAATTTTCATGGAATGATCTTCTCAGGCTGCATGCACTGCAACAAAAATTTGGCAATTAGAAGAGAAATAGGAAAACGAATGATCTTCCAAGACCCAGTCTAAGTGACAAGACCAAAAAAATTGGAAATACAAAAACAAGATGGCATATACAAGGGAAACAGAAAAAGATGGACAAGCAAAGCAAAGATTCACGTACCTCCTCTGTTGCACCAACTATCCACTTCTTTAATTCTGCTAGTCCAGATTTCACATATTCCCCATTTGAAAATGCGCAACATTCACATCTCAGGAGTAGACTGCAACACCCACAACCAAAGAAAAAGAAAACCAACTCACTACACAAAGTTTTGATCATTCAAGAAGCATTTGTAACCATGCTTACCAATTTAAAAAAAAAACAAGTATATGCAGCGATTGTAACCATGCTTACCGATTTCGAAATAACTCGTAATCCCCAAAATCACCGCTGGAGCTTCGAGGAAGAGGGTAGTGACGGTGAGGACAGCGGCGGTAAGAGATAGAGATAGCGAGGAAGAGGGCAGCGATGGTAAGAGATAGGGAGAGCTACGAAGACTTAGAGAGAGAGTTAGACGGAGAGCTAGGGCGTTGTGACGGTGAAGAGGAACTTAGAGATTTTTCAAAATTTGGGGAAAGTTCGGGAAGGGTACTTAGCAGGGGGAAACGCACAGTTTTTTAGGGGGGGGGGGGGGGGGGTTTGGTGGAGAAACGGTATACTATTATACCGTTTTACTTCAAAGCCTTTTTTTTTTTCAATTTTTTTATAATAATTTATATTTTGTAGTTATGTGTTTTTAGTAAATTAAAATCAGTTGTAGTTAATTTAGTCAAATCATAGTTTAAATACTCTACTAGTATAACTAGTATAATAATTAATTAAAATAATTTGATAGTAATAATATATAATACTTATAATTTAAAAGTATAATGCTTTCTATATAACATTGTATGATTTATTATATGTGTTTATGATACATGATATGTACTTTAATTGCATAAGCTAATCTCACAATATCTTTTTCTTTGAAATTAAATAATATGTCCTAATTAAATAGTATTATATTACTAATTATTCAAAATATATATGCTCATTATAAGTATGATAATAGACATTTTCTCAACTACTTAGATTTAGTCAATAAATATGCAATTACCATAATAACTATAGGTATAACTTTAAAATATATCATACAACAACTTCAATGTTTATAACACCCTTTCTAATTATATATTTTATTAAGTAGGTCATTTAAAATAAAAATTTTCAAATACATGAAAAAATAAAATTATATATTAAAGGAATATAATAATATATAAAACAATTATTAACATTAAATAACTTAGAATTAATTAAAAATAAATTATTTTCAGTTATACATATAGCAGCGTTTGTGTCTGGAAATGCTGTTAAAGGTTAGTAATATAGCGACAGTCATTGTGACTGCCGCTATAGGCACCAGTTCTTTTGCAGTGTCTATGCAAAAACGCTGCTCCAAAGTAAACCTATAGCGGCGGTCATTGACCGCCGCTATAGGTACCAATTCTTTCGCAGCGTTTGTTTAAAAACGTTCTCCGAAACAGACATATAGCGGCGATCACCGAGCGCCGCTACATGACCATAGCTAAAAATAATATTTTTAGCGGCGTTTTGACAAAAAAGGCCGCTATATTGGGTCTATAGCTGCGGTCACGGACTGCCGCTAAAAAAACCACCACTAAAGGTTATTATTAGCAGCGTTTTTGGGAAAACGCGGCAAAAAATACCCTTTAGCGACGGTTTTTGCGACCACCGCTAAAAAGACCACTACTAAAGGTCTGTTTTTTTGTAGTGCGACATGAAGGAAGCAGACGTTCTAATCGTATAAGGGGCAAATCTTTCCCCTGGGTCGCAAGGGGTACTCCCCCACCTTGTGCGTGAGGTGGGAGCAGATTTGCCACCAACTGGATCCCCTAATTAAAACAGTTTTATTTTAGGATGGCTGCTGGCCAGAGCAGTAAGTCCGTCCCAAAAACATTTTGGGACGGTTTCATACATCACTCCCTTGAAACGTTTATTTTTTGGACGGATGATATACCATTCGAACTGCATCAGATAATGTTGAAATGGCGGTGCCACCATCTTCGAACAATGGTGCAGAGAGAAGAACTACTTATTCTACATTGTTCGAACAGGAACTAATGATTCTAACCGATATTTTCTGAATGCGAAGGAATAGGCTGATGCTTGTTCGTTTGATATAATCGAATAGGTTTTGCTGGATATCGTCCGACGCGAACAAACGGAATGAACGCTCATACGTTGTTAGAAACCAAGTTTAGACTGAATCTATACATAGAGGGGGAAAATGTATTTAAAAAGACTTTTACAATCTTTTTAAAAAGACATATTTTTTAAGACACAAACTCAAACAACAATCTTTATGTCGTTATGAAACATGCATGATATAAACAAAAATACTATATGCTTTCAATTGCTTCAAATTAACAAGATCATCTAAATTCTATTTTACCTCATCAGCAAATAGCAGAAACCGTATATCCCTTCAATTCAAATTATCAATCTAGATCAAGATTAAGAGATAATGATAGAGAGAGACAATCAAGCACATAACAAAACCAAATTATGTTTACGAGGTGAAAGCACTTTGAAGAATCTCTTCAAAGAGAAAAACATCGTGGGTGATGCCACCATGGAATTAATGCACTATTTACAACTTGTGATCTTCAGCAAAAAGCCCCTTTGCCTAATTCCAAGATCCCAAATTGTAAGACATCCAAGTGCCACGTTCGGCTAGTGCACCCGCGCCACGTTCAGAACCTCTACACGTTCTCGTAGTATATTCTTATGCGAACTGATATTAGACCTCTCACTTAGACCCCAACTACACACCCCTTAAGGACTCTTAAGGCATCCTCATAGGACATGGTGATCTTGGTAATTTTTTCTTCAGGAAAACAGAAATAAAATTTAAAAAAACTAGGAACACTCGGTTTTTCTTCTTCAACTTTTTTCAAAGATTTCTAATCACATCTAATCAGGAAGACAAATCCTTCCTATGCATGTGTTATGTCTTTGAATGATCTAGAGAATAATTTGATAGTTCCATTTAAATAGGTATCTAAAAGGTTGCAATGAAATTCTTCCAACCAATTCCTTCGAGCTTTTCACAATTGTTTAAAATTTTAATATATCTCCATCTAATAGGGTTGGTCGTCTTATGTTTGCACAGCCCACCTAAGCCTTTTTTAAAAAAATCAGGAACACTCGGTTTTCTTCTTCAACTTTTTTCAAATATTTCTAATCACATCTAATAGGGAAGACAAATCCTTCCTAAGCGTGTGTTTTGTCTTTGAATCATCTTGAGAAAATTTTGATACTACGTTTTAAGTAGGTATCTAGAAGCTTGCATTGAAATTCTTCCAACCAATTCTTCTGAGTTTTTCAAAATTATTCTAAATTTTAATATATGTCCATCTAAAAATCAGGAACACTCAATTTTTCTTCTTCAACTTTTACCAAATATATCTATTCACATCTAATCAGGAAGAAAAATCCTTCCCATGTGTGTGTTCTGTCTTTGAATCATCTAGAGAATAATTTGATAGTTCCTTTTAAATAGGTATCTAGAAGGTTGCAATGAAATTCTTCCACCAATTCTTTTGTGTCTTTCAAAATTGTTTATAATTTTAATATATGTCCAATAGAAAGGTTGGCCGTCATGTGTTTAAACAGCCCACGTAAGCCTTTTTAAAAAAAATTAGGAACACTCGGTTTTTCTTCTTCAACTTTTTTCAAACATTTCTAATCACATCTAATAAGGTAGACAAATCCTTCCTATGCTTGTGTTCTATCTTTGAATCATCTAGAGGAAAATTTGATAGTTCCTTTTTAATTGGTATCTCGAAGGTTGCATTGAAATTCTTCCAACCAATTCTTTTGTGTTTTCAAAATTTTTATAATTTTAATATATGTCCATCAAGAAGGGTTGGCCGTTATGTGTTTAAACAGACCATGTAAGCCTTTTTTTTAAAAACAGGAACACTCGGTTTTTCTTCTTTAACTTTTACCAAATATATCTAATCACATTTAATCAGAAGACAAATCCTTCCTATGCGTGTGTTCTATCTTTGAATCATCTAGAGAATATTTGATAGTTCGTTTTAAATAGGTATCTAGAAGGTTGCAATGAAATTCTTCCAACCAGTTCTTTTGTGTCTTTCAAAATTGTTTATAATTTTAATATATGTCCAGCTAGAAGGGTTGGTCATCATGTGTTTAAAGAGCCCATGTACGCCTTTTTAAAAAAAATCAGGAACACTCGGTTTTCCTTCTTCAACTTTTTTCTAAGATTTCTAATCACATCTAATCAGAAAAGACGAAACAGTTGTATGCGTGTGTTCTGTCTTCGAATCATCTAGAGAATAATTTGATAGTTCCTTTTAAATAGGTATCTAGTAGGTTACAATGAAATTCTTCCAACCAATTCTTTTGTGTTTTCAGAATTGTTTATAATTTTAATATATGTCCATCTAGAAGGGTTGGCTGTCATGTGTTTAAACAGATCACGTAAGCCTTTTTTAAAAAAACAAGAACACTCGGTTTTTCTTTTTCAACTTTTACCAAATATTTCTAATCACATCTAATTAGGAAGACAAATCCTTCCTATGGGTGTGTGCTTTGTCTTTGATGCATCTAGAGAATAATTTGATAGTTCCTTTCAAATAGGTATCTAGATGGTTTTAATGAAATTCTTTGAACCAATTCCTTTTTGTTTTTCAAAATTGTTTATAATTTTAATATATGCCCATCTGGAAGAGTTGGCCGTCAGTTGTTTAAACAGTCCACCTAAGCCTTTTCTAAAAAAACAAGAACACTCGGTTTTTCTTCTTCAACTTTTTTCAAATATTTCTAATTATGTCAAATCATGAAGACAAATCCATCCTATCCGTGTGTTCAATCTTTCAGTCATCCAGAGAAAAATTTGATTGTTCATTTCAAGTAGGTGTCTGGAAGGTTGAAATGAAATTCCTCCAAAAAATTCTTTTGTGTTTTTCATAATTGTTTATAATTTTAATATATCTCCATCTAATAGGATTGGTTGTCTTGTGTTTGAACAGCCCACGTAAGCCTTTTTAAAAAAAATCAAGAACACTTGGTTTTTCTTGTTCAACTTTTACCAAACATTTCTAATCACATCTAATCCGGAAGACAAATCTTTCGTATGCGTTTGTTTTTTGAAATTGTTTATAATTTTAACATATGTCCACCTCGAAGGGTTGGCCGTAATGTTTTTAAACAGCCCACGTAAGCCTTTGTTTAAAAAAAAGGAACACTCGGTTTTTCTTCTTCAACTTTAACCAAATACTTCTAATCACATTTTATCTGGAAGACAAATCCTTCCGATGCATGTGTTCTGTCTTTGAATCATATAGAGAATAATTTCATAGTTCCTTTTAAATAGGTATCTAGATGGATGCAATGAAGTTCTTCCAACCAATTTTTTCTGTTTTTCAAAATTGTTTATAATTTTAATATATGTCCATCTAGAAGGGTTGTTCGTCATGTGTTTAAACAACCCACGTAAGCCTTTTATAAAAAAATCGGGAACACTAAATTTTTCTTCTTCAACTTTTACCAAATATTTCTAATCATATCTAATCAGGAAGACAAGTCCTTCCTATGCGTGTGTTCTGTTTTTGAATTGTCTACAGAATAATTTGATAGTTCGCTTTAGACAAGTATCTTGAAGGTTGCAATGAAATTCTTGGAACCAATTCTTTTTAGGTTTTCAAAATTGATTATAATTTTAATATGTGTCCAGCTAGAAGGGTTGGTCATCATGTGTTAAAACAACCCAAGTAATCCTTTTTTAAAAAAATCAAGAACACTCTGTTTTTCTTCTTCAACTTTTTTAAAACGTTTCTAATCACATCCAATCAGAAAAGACACATTCTTCCTATGCGTCTGTTCAGTCCTTGAATGATCTAGTGAACAATTTGGCAGTTCATTTCAAATATGTACCTAAAAGGTTGCAATGAAATACTTCCTACCAATTCTTTTCAGTTTTTCAAAATTCTTTATAATTTAAATATATGTCCATCTAGAAGGTTTGGCCCACATGTGTTTAAACTGCCCACGTAAGCCTTTTTTAAAACAATTAGGAACACTTGGATTTTCTTCTCCAACATTTTTCAACGATTTCTAATCACATCTGATCTAGAAAGACCAATCCTTCCTATGAGTGTGTTATGTCTTTCAATTTTCTACAGAATAATTTCATAGTAGACTTTAGACAAGTGTCTTGAATGTTGCAATAAAATTCATCCAACCAATTCTTTTGAGTTTTTCAAAATTGTTTATAATTTTAAAATATGTCCAACTAGAAGGGTTGGCCATCATGTGTTTAAACAGCCCATGTAAGCCATTTTTAAAAAAATCAGGAACACTCGGTTATTCTTCTTCAACTTTTTTCAAAGATTTCAAATCACATCTAAAAGGGAAGACAAATACTTCCTGTACATGTTTTCTGTCTTTGAATCATCTAGAGAAAATTTTGAAAGTACGTTTTAAATAGGAATCTAGAAGGTTGCATTAAAATTCATCAAACCAATTCTTCTGAGTTTTTCGAAATTATTTATAATTTTAATATATGTCTGTCTAGAAAGGTTGGCCGTCATTTGTTTAAATAGCTCACGTAAGCCTTTTTAAAAAACATGAGGAACACTCGATTTTTATTCTTCAAGGTTTTTTCAAAGATTTCTAATCACATCTAACAGGGTAGACAAATCCTTCCAATGCGTGTGTTCTGTCTTTGAATCATCTAGAGAAAAATTTGATAGTTCCTTTTAAATAGGTATCTAGAAGGTTGCATTGAAATTCTTCCAACCAATTGTTTTGAGTTTTCCAAAATTATTTAAAATTTTAATATATGTCCATCTAGAAGGGTTGGCCGTCATGTGTTTATACAGACCACGTAAGCCTTTTTTAAAAAAACAAGAACACTAGGTTTTTCTTCTTCAACTTTTACCAAAAATTTCTAATCACATATAATCAGGAAGACAAATCCTTCCTATCCATGTGTTTTGTCTTTGAATCATCTAGAGAATAATTTGATAGTTCCATTTAAATGGGTATCTAGAAGGTTGCAATGAAATTTTGCAACCATTTCTTTTGTGCCTTTCAAAATTGTTTATAATTTTAATATATGTCCATCTAGAAAGGTGGCCGTCATGTGTTTAAACAGCCCACGTAAGCCTTATAAAAAAGGAACACTCGGTTTTTCTTCTTCAACTTTTACCAAATCTTTCTAATCACATATAATCTGAAGACAAATCCTTCCTATGTGTGTGTTTTGTCCTTGAATCATCTACATAATAGTTTGACAATTCACTTTAGACAAGTATCTTGAAGGTTGCAATGAAATTCTTCCAACCATTTCTTTTGAGGTTTTCAAAATTGATTGTAATTTTAATATATGTCAAGCTAGAAGGGTTGGTCATCATGTGTTTAAACAGCCCAAGTAATCCATTTTTAAAAAAATCAGGAACACTCTCTCTTTCTTCTTCAACCTTTTTCAAAGACTTCTAATCACATCTGATCAGAAAAGACGAATCAGTCCTTTGCGTGTCTTCTGCCTTAGAATCATCTAGAGAATAATTTGACAGTTCGTTTTAAATAAGTATCTAGAAGGCTGTAATGTAATTCTTCCAACCAATCCTTTCTATTTTTTCAAAATTGTTTATAATTTTAATATATGTCCACCTAGAAGGATTGGCCGTCATGTGTTTATGAAACCCACATAGGCATTTAAAAAAAAAAAACTCACGAACACTCAGTTTTTCTTCTTCAACTTTTTTAAAAGATTTCTAATCACATATAATAGGGTAGACAAATCCTTCCATTGTGAGTGTTCTGTCTTTGAATCATCTAGATATATATTTAATAATTCCTCTATAATAGGTATATAGAAAGATGCATTGAAATCCTTCATATGCGTGTGTTCAGTCTCTGAACCATCTAGAGACTCATTTCGCAGTTCCTTTGAAATAGGTATCTAGAAGGTTACAATGAAATACTTCCAACCAATTCTATTGAGTTTTTCAGAATTGTTCATAATTTTAATATATGTCTACCAAGAAGGGTTGGCCGTCAAGTGCTTAAACAGCCCACGTAAACATTTTTTAAAAAAATTAGGGACACTCGGTTTTTCTTCTTCAACTTTTTTCAAACATTTCTAATCACATCTAATAGGGTAGACAAATCCTTCCTATGCTTGTGTTCTGTCTTTGAATCATCTAGAGGAAAATTTGATTGTTCCATTCAAATAGGTATCTTGAAAGTTCCATTGAAATTCTTCCAACCAATTCTTTTGGGTTTTTTAAAATTATTTATAATTTTAATATGAGTCCATCAAGAAGGGTTGGCCGTCATGTGTTTAAACAGATCATGTAAGCCAATTTTAAAAAAACGGGAACACTCGTTTTTTCATCTTCAACTTTTACCAAATATATCTAATCACATATAATCTTGAAGACAAATCCTTCCTATGCGTGTGTCTGTCTTTGAATCATCCAGAGAATAATTGATAGTTCCATTTAAATAGGTATCTAGAAGGTTGCAATGAAATTCTTCCAACCATTCTTTTGTGGCTTTCAAAATTGATTATAATTTTAATATGTGTCCAGCTAGAAGGGTTGGCCATCATGTGTTTAGATAGCCCAAGTACGCCTTTTTTAAAAAACCCAAGAACACTCGGTTTTCCAACTTCAACTTTTTCTAAAATTTCTAATCACATCCAATCAGAAAAGACGAATCAGTCGTATGCGTGTGTTCTGTCTTCGAATCATCTAGAGAATAATTTGATAGTTCCTTTTAAATAGGTATCTAGAAGGTTGCAATGAAATTCTCTCAACCAATTCTTTTGTGTCTTTCAAAATTGTTTATAATTTTAATATATGTCCATATAGAAGGTTGGCCGTCATGTGTTTAAATTGCCGCGTAAGCCTTACAAAAAAAAATTGGGAACACTTGCTTTTTCTTCTTCAACTTCTACCAAATATATCTAATCACATATAATTTTGAAGAAAAATACCTCCTATGCGTGCGTCTGTCTTCGAATCATCCAGAGAATAATTTGATAGTTCCACATAAATAGGTATCTAGAAGGTTGCAATGAAATTCTTCCAACCAGTTCTTTTGTGTATTTCAAAATTGATTATAATTTTAATATATGTCTAGCTAGAAGGGCTCGCCATCACGTGTTTAGACAGACAAAGTAAGCCTTTAAAAAAAAAGAACACTCGGTTTTTCAAACTTCAACTTTCTAAAATTTCTAATCACATATAATCATGAAAGACGAATAGTCCTATGCGTGTGTTCTGTCTTCGAATCATCTAGAGAATAATTTGATAGTTCCTTTTAAATAGGTATCTAGAAGGTTGCAATGAAATTCTTCAACCAATTCTTTTGTGTCTTTCAAAATTGTTTATAATTTTAATATATGTCCAATAGAAGGGTTGGCCGTCATGTGTTTAAATTGCCCACGTAAGCCTTACAAAAAAAAATTGGGAACACTTGCTTTTTCTTCTTCAACTTTACCAAATATATCTAATCACATATAATTTTGAAGAAAAATCCTCCTATGCGTGTGTCTGTCTTTGAATCATCCAGAGAATAATTTGATAGTTCCACTAAATAGGTATCAAGAAGGTTGCAATGAAATTCTTCCAACCAGTTCTTTTGTGTTTTCAAAATTGATTATAATTTTAATATATGTCCAGCTAGAAGGGCTGGCCATCACGTGTTTAGACAGCCCAAGTAAGCCTTTTTTAAAAAAACCAAGAACACTCGGATTTCAAACTTCAACTTTTTTCTAAAATTTCTAATCACATATAATCAGGAAAGACGAATCAGTCGTATGCGTGTGTTCTGTCTTCGAATCATCTAGAGAATAATTTGATAGTTCCTTTTAAATAGGTATCTAGAAGGTTGCAATGAAATTCTCTCAACCAATTCTTTTGTGTCTTTCAAAATTGTTTATAATTTTAATATATGTCCATATAGAAAGGTTGGCCGTCATGTGTTTAAACAGCCCACGTAAGCCTTACAAAAAAAAATTGGAAACACTCGGTTTTTCTTCTTCAACTTCTTACCAAATATTCTAATCACATATAATCAAGAAAGACAAATCTTCCATGCGTGTGTTCTGTCTTCGAATCATCAGAGAATAATTTGATAGTTCCATTTAAATAGGTATCTAGAAGGTTGCAATGAAATTCTTCCAACCTGTTCTTTTGTGTCTTTCAAAATAAATTATAATTTTAATATGTGTCCAACTAGAAGGGCTGGCCATCATGTGTTTAGACAGCCCAAGTAAGCCTTTTTTAAAAAAACCAGGAACACTCGTTTTTCCAACTTCAACTTTTTTCTAAAATTTCTAATCACATCTAATCAGGAAAGACGAATCAGTCGTATGCGTGTGTTCTGTCTTCGAATCATCTAGAGAATAATTTGATAGTTCCATTTAAATAGGTATCTAGAAGGTTGCAATGAAATTCTTCAACCAATTCTTTTGTGTTTTCAAAATTGTTTATAATTTTAATATATGTCCATATAGAAGGTTGGCCATCATGTGTTTAAACTGCCCACGTAAGCCTTACAAAAAAAAATTGGGAACACTTGCTTTTTCTTCTTCCACTTCTACCAAATATATCTAATCACAAATAATTTTGAAGAAAAATCCCTCCTATGCGTGTGTCTGTCTTCGAATCATCCTGAGAATAATTTGATAGTTCCACATAAATAGGTATCTAGAAGGTTGCAAAGAAATTCTTCCAACCAGTTCTTTTGTGTATTTCAAAATTGATTATAATTTTAATATGTGTCCAGCTACAAGGGTTGGCCATAGTGTGTTTAGACAGCCCAAGTAAGCATTTTTTAGAAAAACCAAGAACACTCGGTTTTCCAACTTCAACTTTTTTCTAAATTTCCAATTACATCTAATCAGGAAAGACGAAATCAGTCGTATGCGTGTGTTCTGTCTTCGAATCATCTAGAGAATAATTTCGATAGTTCCTTTTAAATAGGTATCTAGAAGGTTGCAATAAAATTCTTTCAACCAATTCTTTGTTCTTTCAAAATTTTTAAATTTTTAATATATGTCCATATAGAAGGTTGGCCGTCATGTGTTTAAACTGCCCACGTAAGCCTTACAAAAAAAAATTGGGAACACTTGCTTTTTCTTCTTCAACATTTACCAAATATATCTAATCACATATAATATTGAAGACAAATCCTTCCTATGCGTGTGTCTGTCTTTGAATCATCCAGAGAAAAACTTTGATAGTTCCATTTAAATAGGTATCTAGAAGGTTGCATTGAAATTCTCCCAACCAGTTCTTTTGTGTAGTTCAAAATTGATTATAATTTAATATGTGTCCAACTAGAAGGGTGGCATCATGTGTTCTAGACAGCCCAGTAAGCCTTTAGAAGAAGTAGGAACACTCAGTTTTCCAACTTCAACTTTTTTCTAAAATTTCTAATCACATCTAATTAGGAAAGACGAATAAGTCGTATGCGTGTGTTCTGTCTTGAATCATCTAGAGAATAATTTGATAGTTCCATTTAAATAGGTATCTAGAAGGTTACAACGAAATTCTTCCTACCAATTCTTTTGTATCTTTCAAAATTCATTATAATTTTAATATATGTCCAGCAAGAAGGGTTGGCCGTCATGTGTTTAAACAGCCCAGTAATCCATTTTTAAAAAAAAATCAGGAAACTCTCTTTTCTTCTTCAACTTTTACCAAAAATATGTAATCACATATAATCAGAAAAGACGAATCAGTCCTTATGCGTGTCTTCTGCCTTAGAATCATCTAGAGAATAATTTGAAAGTTCAATTTAAATAGGTATCTAGAAGGTTGCAATGAAATTCTTTCAACCAATTCTTTTGTATCTTTAAAAATTGTTCAAAATTTCAATATATGTCCACCTAGAAGGGTTGGCCGTCATGTTTTTAAACTGCCCACGTAAGCCAAATAAAAAAAAATTGGGAACACACGGTTTTTCTTCTTCAACATTCACCAAATATATCTAATCACATATAATATGAAGACAAATCCATTTGTCTTTTTCTGAATCATCCATAGTTGCAATGAAATTCTTCCAACCAGTTCTTTTGTGTCTTCCAAAATTCATTATAATTTCAATATGTCTCCAGCTGGAAGGGTTGGCCATCATGTGTTAGACATCCCATGTAGCCTTTTTTAAAAAAACCCGGAACACTCGGTTTTCCAACTTCCACTTTTTTCTAAAATTTCTAATCACATCTAATTAGAAAGTCGAATCAGTCGAATGGTTGTTCTGTCATCGAATCATCTAGAGGTAATTTGATAGTTCCATCTAAATAGGTAAGAAAAGGTTGCAATGTATTCTTCCAACCATTCTTTGTGTCTTTCAAAACTGATTATAATTTTAATACGTTCCGGCTGGAAGTGCCACCATGTGTCCTACACAGCCCATGTAAGCCTCTTTTGACATCAACAGGAAGTGAGTCTGTTTTCCAACTTCCACTTTTTCCTTAAAATTCTAATTACATCTAATCAAGAAAGACATAATCAGTTGTTGTGCGTCATCTTCTCGAGTCATCCAGAGAATAATTTGATAGTTCCTTTTAAACAACGCTTATCTAGAGTGTGCTGTGAAATTCTTCTACCATTTCTTTTGTGTCTTTCAAAATTTTTTATAATTTTAACATATGTCCATATAGAAAGGTTGGCCGTCATGTGTTTAAACTGCCCACATAAGTCTTGTAAAAAAAAATTGGAAACCCTCGGTTTTTCTTCTTCAACTTTTACCAAATATATCTAATCACATATAATCTTGAAGACAAATCCTCCCTATGCGTGTGTCTGTCTTTGAATCATCCAGAGAATAATTTGATGGTTCCATTTAAATAGGTATCTAGAAGGTTGCAATGAATTCCTCCAACTTTCTTTTGTGTCTTTCAAAATGATTATAATTTTAATATGTTTCAGCGAAGGGTTGGCCTATGTTTAAAAGCCCAAGTAAGCCTTTTAACAAACCAGGAACATTCGTTATCCAACTTCACTTTTTTCTAAAATTTCTAATTACATCTATCGTAAAGACGAATCAGTCGTATGCGTGTTTCTGTCTTCGAATCATCTAGAGAGTAATTTGATAGTTCCTTTTAAATAGGTATCTAGAAGTTTGCAATGAAATTTTTCCAACCAGTTCTTTTGTGTCTTTCGAAATTGATTATAATTTTAATATGTTCCAGCTGGAAGGGTTGGCCATCATGTGTTTAGACAGCCCAAGTAAGCCTTTTTTAAAAAACCAGGAACACTCGGTTTTCCAAATTCAACTTTTTTCTAAAATTTCAAATCACACTTATCAGGAAAGGAATCAGTCGTATGCGTGTGTTCTGTCTTCGAATCATCTGGAGAAAATTTGATAGTTCCTTTTAATAGGTATCTAGAGGTTCCAGTGAAATTCTTTCAACCAATTCTTTTGTGTCTTCCAAAATTGTTTAAATTTTAATATATGTCCATATAGAAAGTTGGCCGGATTGTTTAAACTGCCACGTAAGTCTTATAAAAAAAAATTGAAAACCCTCCGTTTTTCTTCTTCAATTTTACCAAATATATCTAATCACATATAATATTGAAGACAAATCCTTTCTATGCGTGTGTCTATCTTTGAATCATCCAGAGAATAATTTGACAGTTCCATTTAATAGGTATCTAACAGTTGCAAGAAACAAATCAA